>JAJEJO010002215.1:48740-90777 GCA_020662805.1 Glaucomys volans | reverse complement strand
CTTCACAACAAAAATAACATTTCACAAGAACATCTGCCAATATTTTGCTGAACTCAATTTGGGAAGTGTCATTCCAAGTATTTCTGTTATTTTAATTGGGCTCATTTTCTGGTTACCAGTGATTTCCACCAAGGAGGTGGGTATATAGACAAGTTCTCTGCCTAAAGCCACCTGCTGAATGAGAAGATGAGTTTGCAGTGAATATCAATAATGAGTCTCCTCTTGGGTTTCCGATCACGACAGGCATTTTAAAATGCTGTAGCAGGCTTACCCCATTTATCAATGTATTTCTTCAGCAGCTATCAATGGAAAGTGGCTTTGTTCTGCATTCCATGAAGAGAGCAGGAATCTAATCCATGGACCTTGCCCCTTCATTGTGTACAACTTTGTTACAGGGGAGACGTTAAATAGGAGACCTTTTCCAATGCTGTCTGTAAGAAGATGATAAATGCCTAGTAGAGACACTGGACACTAAAGATGTTTGCAAAGTCATGACTGGCTAGGCCTTGAAGAGATACAGGATGTAAGTGAGAAGCAAGAGGTGTCCCCAAGTACAAGTGTTAAGCCACATCCAAGGCCTGTGCTCCTGGTGGCAGAAGTGAGCTTGGTAAAGTGTGGTCAGCATAGGGACTGGTGGGAGATGGTGTAGGGTATAGAATAGGGCAGACAGAGGCAGAAGGGGTCAGGTGGTAGAGAACTCAGGATATCTGAATAAGGAATTCAACTACTGTTGAGGGCTCTGGAAATGATTGAGGAGTTGGTGAAATTATGGGGTGGAATGTATCAATGCTTCAAAGACACTCAGTGACTGTCATTTTTCAACAGTGATGAGCAGATGGGGAGGTGAAATGCAGGATGGGAGAGTATGGGCTTTGGAATCCTGACTGTCCTCAGGTTGCTGGGGCAAGTTTCTTTCCTCTTAGCTTCCTCTTCTGAAGATGAGGATAGAAATAAGAGTTCTTCACAAGATAAATGGACAATGAGCATGAAGCCCTTGATGCAGAGACTATTAATTAATAAGACTTAATAAAGAGGAATCAATACTGTTACTATAAAGTTGATCATCTTTGGACCAGTATTAGAGTAAATTGGAAAGCTTTAGAGACTCTCCCTACCTCCAAGTGCCATGTTAATTTGCTTTTCTTTGACTTTTTCCCATGAGCAATACCCAGTGCTGAACCGCTCCCTTGCTAAGTGTAAATGGGAGGTTGGCTCAACAGAGAACTCTTACCTGCACTCAACAGGTCATTCCTAGTGGGCCTTCTCCTCCCCCATCTTCATGACAGTGAACCCAAACATTTGAAAGTACTCACCTGCATCTGACGTTGCTGCGGATGCAGCGAGGAGAGATAACATCGGGGTGGGTGGAATTGCAACGCTGTCAACTACAGCTGGCTTCTTCCTGGTCATCACGGCGGACGCTGAGCCCTCGTTCTTACTATGCACTGTTGTCTGGTCCACTTTTAAGTGGGGACTTGGCATCCCTAAAAAACAACCCAAAACCTGCAGTTGATTTAAGGGAATAGGAGGATGAACAACATAAAACTTAAATATGATCCTGGGAAATAGTACAATTTGACATTTTAGAAATTTTGAAGGGAAATAGCCATGGCCATGACCGGTTTTGTTATTGAGGTTAGGAGTGGTGACACTCCAGGTTGGCTGCCTGGAAGTGGGGGCCAGGCACAGGCCTAGCGAAGGAGTATATGCATCAGGCCCCCGTTAGCCTTTGGAAGATCAAGCAACCCATCCTTATAAAGGTTATGCTATGCAGAATAAAGGGGGTTCCTGTGATTTCCACCCCAGTGAGACTGCTCATTGCCTCTAACTGGGGAGATGAGGCTAAATGAGAAGGACAAGCCAAGGCACAGGTGTACACAAGCTTGTGTGTCACTCATGGTAGGTGCTTGGCAGGCTCTTAGGTTCTAGAAATCAGCCTAAGAGGGGAGGCAAGGCTTTGCAGAGTTCATGCTAGAGCAGCAAGGAGAGCACATGGGAGGATGGGCAGGATCCAGAGGGAATCAACCTGGGTGCCCTGGACAGATGAGGGCTGAAGACAATATGGAGTATATACATAGTGGAATATTACTCATCCATCTAGAAGAACCAAATCCTGTCATCTGAAAGAAGATGAATGGAACTGGAGGACATTATGTTAAGTGGAATACGTCAGACATAGAACTGAATGTAGAATAGTGGTCACTAGAGGCTAGATAAGGAGACATGGCTGTATTTAAGTGGGTTGCATTGTATGAACAAATCAAAATAGCACACCAAATCCCATTAATATGTACAAGCAATTCAAGTTAAAAAAAAAAAAAAGCAAGCCTGCTGGAGCAGGAAATGTATTGTGGGGACTGGTGCATCCCAACAGTCACTAGGCTAAGGACAAGCTGAACGGGGGGGGGCCTTTGAGGATTTGAGTCTAACAAGCATCCCAAGACCTGTCATGATGATGCTGAAAAGCCTGGTGGACTCCTGTGAGCTATTCTGAAACCTGTTCCTGAGCTTGAATCGAGATGCTGCCACATTGCAGTTGTGAAATCAAGAGCAAGTTACTTAACCTCCCTAAGCTTTAAACCTAGAGTTTTAAGTGTTACACTGTTATAGCAAACTTTCTTAACTTTAAAAGTGGAATGGTTCCTAGCAGCTTGGGAGGCTGAGGCAGGAGGATTGCTAGCTCAAAGTCAGGTGATGCCCTAAGCAACTTATTGAGACACTGTCTCAAAATAAAAATCATCATAATAATAATAAATAAAAAAAGGCTGGAGATGTGGTTAAGTGCCTCCTGGGTTCAATCCCTATACCAAAAAAACCCCAAAAAAGTGGAATGGTAACAGTCCTATTTTGCTGGACTTGTGAGCTTTCGATGAGTCACATAGTCCACTCTATGTAACCATTATCATCATCATTATTACTACTTATATCATAATTATTATAAAGCACTGCTTCTTTAGAACCAATTTTAACCAGTAGGCAAATGTTTAGTTCTCTTTCCTGACATAACCAAGGATTTCTGGACACCTCCGACATCTCCAGCTGCAAAACAAGTGAACAAGTGACCCTCCAACTAAGGGGCAGGTATTCAGGGTCTCTTCATCTGTAAGCTACAAGCCACTGACAGCAGCAACGACAAACTGGGCTTTATCACGTATTTCTTGACACTTTTTCCCAACCCAACCAACCTTCGCTGAGGACCATTATCTCACTGCCACAGTGAGATCAGCTTCACTTGGGCCTTGTGACAACCCTGTGAAGCATGTGGTGTGGATATTACTGTTTTCTCAATTTTACAGATGAGGAGAAAACATTTCTGAGAGCTTAAGGGAAAGCTGAATAAACCCATACTGTTCTTAATGTCAGAGCTGGAAGTTTCTAGATAACTAGATGCAAAACCCAGGATCATCTTGGTCTGCCTGGCTGTACTCTCTAACACCTAATCACCACCCCAGTCTGTTGAGGCATGTTTCATGCTGAGGACACAGATGCTGTAGTATCATACCCAGAAAAAGTACCTGTAACAACTAAGGAGAAAGTCACACTGACATTTACATTGCCTACTATTACCTTTACCCCATTCCCCACCCTGGTCTCTAAAACTCCTGCTTAAGATGCCACAAATAAATAGCAGTACCATTTATGCTTTTTTTTTTTGCATTTTATATTTCATAGCATCTTGAGGGTGAAAACAGACAAATATCAAAATCTATGACAGAAAGACTGCAAGGCACAACCACTGAGATACACAAACATGTGTAGGTGTGTTTTACCTATACATGCTTGTGTATATAAACTGGTAAAATATGCAGGTGTGCTAGTGGTAGGCAAGGAACAAACATCTAATATATGCAAAGTGCATAGAGGATCATGTGTAAGGAGACCCATCCAAACAGTGGTGGTGGTGACTTTGAGTAGGGAGAGCTCAGGGAAGATTGGTGGGGAGAAGAGAGTGTCTACTTTTAGTCCCTAGCTGCTTAATTGTTACTACTTTAGAAACTGTAAATATGTGCTAACCTTTCTGTTTCTACTGAGAAAATAAACATAGTTTTGGAAAAACCTAGAAATCTATCAGAGCATGGGTACTGGGGTAGAATGACTGATGTACTTTTAACACCTGGCTGCTAGCAAATCTGATGATAGGGCGAGCAGGCAGAAGCCTGATGACAATTCTCTGTTTTGGTCCTCTGAACCATCGCAGTGTGATTCCCTTTGAATAGAGGCAGGCAGACCCTCCCTGGTGTCTCTGGAGCAATAAGCCATCAGAGTCCTTTTGGACAACTGCTCCTTTGGAAAAACTTACTGGCACGCCATCTTTGTACCTGTGGACACAGATGAGCAGGTATTTCTTTAAATGATTATATGCTTGGGGAATGAAGGCAATCAAAGAATATTTAACCCTCACTTGGGAAAAAATCAATTTCAAGTCATTTTAGATGTACCCATTTTCATGCAAATGTTCACAATCTAAATGAGTCTCAGTCCACATCATCTCATTAAAGTTGATCTGATCATACCTCTATTGGGCATACTTTGCTACTCAAGTGTTTGTGTTACAGAATATGTTAAACATAATAAGACACTTAAAACACTCTGTCATTTGGATTGTCACTATTTGGCTTTTTCAAAAACCCTAGATAATTTAAGATTTCCCAGATTATAGGGCTGCTTGCTAGTTGTCAATTGGGGAAAGCAAATTGAAGAAGAAGAAGAAGAAGGGGGGAAAAAAAAAAAAACTCAGAAAACCAGCCCTGACTTTTTCTCAGTCATTTTTGGATTTCAAAAGGATAATGGAAACCATCCCAGAAATAACATCCATGGACGAGAGTATTAGATAAACTTTAAACAAAGGCTAATCTAGGAACACTTAATAATTGACGAAATGTGCCTGAGAGCAGAGGTCTCGAGAGATGGGATGGATGACTGCTCCTTGGGAGAGGGCACTGGACAGGAGGCCACTGGAGGGCTTTGTTTCCCTTCATTCCAGGTGGCAGCTGATGCTCCATGGGGTGTGAGGCCAAAGTGGTGGGACATCTGGAGAGTTTCTTCCCAGCATGAGCCTGGCTTCTCTCTCTCCATAGGAGGAAGATTTTAGAGGCTGGAGCTTGATCACAAAAAAAAAAAAAAAAAAATCCAAATAAAGTCTTGTACTCGCTGGACCATTGAGATGTAGCACCCCTGCTTACACCAGGGCATGAGAAAAGGCAGGGGTGACTTGGATCTGGCAAGGGATCACTGTCTAAATTCAGGAAGCAGACTGTCTGAACGCTCATGGTGGAGTTCAGAACATGCCTAGGCCCTAATACAACACACTGAAGTTTGGAGTCTGCATATGTGGGGCCGGTATGTTTTTAAAGAGGAAATAACAATGCTAATAACTTTGTGGATCCAACATCTGTTCATAATTAAGAGAAAGAGCTAAGAGGAAATAAAAGAAGTTAAACCTATATGAAACCATTCAGCTATAACCTATTGACCTCTATTGATAAATTAAAAAAAAAAGTCTTTGAAACTGTGCTGTAGCCTATCAAGGGACAGTCACTCATTTTCAAAGGTAATTTCTCATAGACCACTTATCCCCTCAAACCTCTACCTGCACACCATGTTTGCATTAGGGACTTGATTTATGGATTCCAACTCCTGCGATGCAGAAGCTGACTTCCTGTTGCCTTGGTTACTTGGAGCTCAGTTCAAGGTTAAACTACTCCCAAATCAAAATCAGTAGCAGGCTGTATCTAGTGGCCAGGTTATTGACTGCCCCAGGATGCAAAAAGGTCAGAGACCAAAGCACTGCTTACTGCCTTAAGGTGAGTCAATAGCTTCAATATTTTGATTTTGTTTCTTTCAAAGTAGTAGTTGCTGCTCAATTACCTCTTCCCCAGGTTGCTCAAGGTCACAGGGGTCACAGCAGAAAAGCAGGGTCTATGGTGTCTGACTTTCCCAGGATCCCTTTAATGAGCTTTGTGACCTTCGATAATAAAAACCAGCCTCCCCTTAGAGTTATTTGTACATTGCTCTAAGGTTTACAAAGCTACTTATCTACTTTGCCTTGTTTCTTCATAGGGAAAAAAACAAACAAAAACCCTTTGTAGGATGTGCTACTATTTAGTCCTCTTTCCTAGAGAAGAAGTTGAAGGTTCATAAAGGTCATGTGATTCCTCTAAAATCACACAGCTGGTAAGAGGTAGCAAGATCTAGATTCTCTGACTTCCTGCTGGGTCCTCCTTCCACAGGGTTTCCTTAAAACAAAGGAGTTAATAGAATCATCCCTGGGGATCCCACATAATTCACCTTACAATATCCACTGCAGAGAACAGTGCATCTGTCAGGTACATGGTTTATATAAGCATGTTGAATGACTTAATTAATTTTCTAATTCTAATACTTGCAAACACATGTGTTTCCTGGTGATACAGCCCAGGCTAGCATGGTAGGAGAGGTTAATGCTCCTGGGATGGTTGTCCCTTCAGTTGCCTTACTGATCCCCTCTACAGAATACCCTGGTTTGGCATGGATTAGGGGTGAAGATATATTGAGCATTTAGTGGTTTTTAATCTTGCAAGAGCTCTGGAATACATTATGCTATTTGTTCCTTACAGCAAGTTTTGGTAGTCAGTTCTCAAATAATTGTTGATTTCAGAAAGAATGAGTGTAGACTCACTAAACAGCATTCCACTTAAGAGTGACCTTGCCTGAACTTCATCTCTTAAGGTCCTAGAATGAAGTAAAAGTCATTTGACAACAATTTAATGAAGCCATTGCCTGTGTGGGTAAGAGGTAGATGGTGAGAGTTCCAGTTCACCAATGAAGAAACAGAGACACAGAGGACCAGGAGATTTGCCCAAGATCACAAACTATGTGTGTGGATGAAGCAATGCTGAAATCCATGTCTCTTGACTCAGTTCAATGATCTTTCATTTCCCATAGTATTTTGACTTTTGGGTAAACCAACAAATGATGTATTTTCACAAGAGGAAACTGCTTCTGAAAACTTGAAA
Organism: Glaucomys volans; assembly: GCA_020662805.1. Classification (NCBI taxonomy): domain Eukaryota; kingdom Metazoa; phylum Chordata; class Mammalia; order Rodentia; family Sciuridae; genus Glaucomys; species Glaucomys volans. The sequence goes on along the minus strand of JAJEJO010002215.1, from coordinate 83,782 downwards.
ATCATTCTCTTCCTAATATACTGGTTTCTATTCAGATTCTACCATAGCTCCTTTTTCTTGTGGCCAAATTGGACTCATGTCCAATGAAGGGAAATCTGTGTTACAGAAGAAAGTGCATCTACTAGTGGAGACCCTTAACATTTGGGAATAATATTTTTCTGGGCAAAAGTTAATAAACATTTTAAGGCATTTTATTTTTGTCGTATCATTTTATCCATTAATTCAACAGTGATTTATTTAACATCTATCACAGCAGGGAAATGGCATTGGTCAAAACAGGTAAAGTTTCTGTTTTGTAAGAATTACATTCTAATATTCTCTAGGTGGCATAATGGTAGTCATTATATTTTATGAGTGCAATGACTAAAGGGCCTTTTTAATAATCAAAAGGCAGAGCCTCCTCTACTACTTATAAGACATCTTTATGCTAATGAGCAAAAGCATCCCATTGAGATCGATACAGCCCCATGGATGCTAAGCTTAGCAAAGAGAGAACACCTTTGTGCAAATTAGAAACAGGCATGGCTTCCTGGGTGCACAAACACCACAGGGCTCATGGCTTGGAGAAAGTAGCATGAGCTGGATTCCAAGCAAAGTGCCTGTGGACCCCAAACGACCTGCTCAGAGACTGTGGCCTCACCAACATTCATTTTGTACCAAAGGACTTCTACTTCATTCTAGGACCTTAAGAGATGAAATTCAGGCAAGGTCACTCTTAAGTGGAACACTATTTAGTGGGTCTAAGATCAATCATTCTGAAAGCAACAATTATATGAGAGCTGACTACCAAATCTTAGGAGTTGTGATTTCTGTCTCCCAGAGATGGTTTAGAAGTAGAGTAGGATAAGGTGGAAACACTTACAAAACTAATAAACTCAACAAGATAGGAGGCCAATTGATTCCTTTGTGCATCAGGAGGGAAATGAGTCTCAGTGTGCTGTGAGGTGGTCTCCTTCTCATCCACTTATTAATTCACCATCCATTAAGAACCCGTAAGTGGCAGAGACCATGAGGCCAGACGCTTTGTCTCTGAATGGGGCCAATTATCACTCAGGAAAACAGGTACAGGTACAAAAATCCCAGTCTTAAAAAATGGTAGACTTCAGTAACTCAAAGTGGAGGGAGGGGCTGGGGAAGGGCAGGAACAAAAGCAGAAATAATGGTCCTTCTTGTGCTACTAAGGGAAGAGAGCTTAAGAGGAATCATAAAAAGCCAATCATGGGACATATGTCTGGAAAGGCAGCTGAAAAAACTTAAACCCACATCTTCTGTCAGGTAGAGTCAGTGCCTCGCCCCAACCTGTTGTCTTTCAACCTGGATACACTTCTGCTACAAGACTGAGGCTCCATCTGTAATTGCTTGTTCATTTCTCTGCCAATGTCTAGGTAACTGCAAATTAATTAACCTTGAACTGAGCTCCAAAGTTAGGGATCATTTTTCACTTTATTTTTGTTTGCTCCCAACACTTAGTTTGATAGACATTAGGTTCTCAAAACTGCTGGATGGATAAATGCATAAATACAATACACATCCATCCTTTTTGGCCCAAACCTTCTCTTCTAGGCAGTGCCTTAACTCCTTTAGCCCACACATTCCTTTATTCTAAAACTACTTTTTTTCAACTTAGTATAGAACAGAAGGGAAATGCATTTTCTGGAGTCAGACTAGCTGTTTTACTAGCTGAGTGATTTGGGCAGGTTAGGTTAACTCTCCATGCCTCAGTTTCCTCATCTATTAAATGAGGTTGTTGTGAGGATTTAAAGGAGTTTTATAGTGTGGTAGACAGGAAATAATGCCCCACCCCCAAAAGGTTGTCCACACCCTAATTCCTAGAACCTGTAAAGGTTATGTAATATGGCAAAGGAGAATTAAGTTGCAGACAGAATTCATGTTGCTAATCAGCTGACTTTAACATCGGGAGTACACATTTATTTATCCAGATGGTCACAATGTAATCACAGGAGTCCATTAGAGTGGAAGAAGAAGGCAGAACAGAAGAGTCAGAAAGCAGAGATATAACAGAGGAAATAGGGTCAGAGAGATGGTATGTTGCTGCCTTTGAAGATGCAGGAAGGTGGCCATGAGTCAAGGAATGCACATGGCCCCTAGGAGCTGGGGGGTTGGGAGGGAGAAGGAAATAAAGGAAGAAAGAAAGCATTTGCCAATAGTTTTCTGGAAAGGAAGAACTCTGTTGACATCTTGATTTTAGCTCAGTGAGATCCATTTTGGACTTCTGACATCTGATTATAAAAGATGATATATTTGTGTTACTTAAGCCACTAAATTTATGGAAATTTGTTAGAACCGCAAGAGAAAACTAATACATAAGTAAGAAAACTTATTATGGTACCTACCTATAGTAAGCAGTCAATTATTTTACTCACGATTATTCTTTAACGATACATTGTTTGGGTATGAATTTTCTCATTTTAAACTTTTTCATATGTTCAAGTTATCTGTGACTGCTGTAAGATTTAAATTCCTTAGGAAGCACAGACTTCATACTCATTTCCTGTATCTTCCTAACATAAGACTGACACGAAACCTTATTCCATGGATACTTATAGTTAATAAACTACATCTGAAAGAAATAATTTGTTAATATGAAAGTTAAGAGATGGGAATTGTGACATGCGGTTATGGCAAGCTCTTTTCCACACTGGTTGGATGAACTTGGACAAAACTAGGAATTTCATTCTGCTTCAGTTTCTTCCTGGTCAGAATCTATTCTAGCTTTACAATGCTGATTCTAAGCTTTCTAGAGTCAGAGAAACCACCAAACACTTTGATTATTTCTTGCCACTCTTGCTTTTGAGGTACAGAAAAGGGCTGAAATGACAGCATTTGTATCTGCTGGAGCCACGTGGAACTTTACAGTAAAGAGTATTTTACTCTAGGCAGTAATTTCTAAAGATGCAGAGGTTAGTCTTTCATGACCCTATAGTGGGAAGATCAAGCCAGCAAATAGGTGTTATCTGGAAAGGATATCCTCTAGAAGGAGAAACATCAAATATGGAGAATGCAAAGTGGAGATATCCCAAGTTGGAGGGGTTTTAATCCTTCTGGTATCTTAGATGTCAGATCTATTTCTTAGAAGGACAAATAAATATACAGACACAAAATGAATTTTGTACCCAGCTTGAGATTCATAGGTACTTTTAAGCTCAGGTGAAAGTTTTTGTCTGTCCACCTCCCCACCCCCATACGTACACACACAGCACAGAAGGACAAAGGGCAAATAGAACCAAACATGATGCTGATGTAATTCCACTCAAACCTGAAGAAAATGCAGATACTAGTGGGTGCTTGTTTTTTGGAAAATGTCACAAGGGGACCTGCAAAAGGTAATAATAAGGAAGGACCACTGTATACACACAATTAGAACCAACGCTGTTGTATACTGCATCTAGTATGCTTCTTACATCCTTGGTGGTCAGGTAGGTGAGGAATTTGCTACTACATTGTACATAAAGCATAGCATAGGCTATTGCCAAACACACAGGAGCTTCTGCAAAGTAAATTAGAGTAGTTCAGATTTGGATGGAAACACAACACAGTTCTTCATTGCATCTGAGCCACAGACAAGGGATGTAACTTGCTTTGCTTCAAGTTACACATAGATGGTGGCAAAACCATGACTCTGAACCTGGCCATGTCCTTGGATTGTCTCAGGCCCAGCAATGTGAGCATGGTGTTGCAAGAGTTACGTTCTCTGACTTCACACAACCAGTCTTCTTGTTCTCCTGGTGCTGCTTGTTATTCGAAATTCACAAGGAAGCTTAAAAGCAGACCAGGCCAAGAACAGCCGATGTGATATAAGCTATAGGATCATTGTTTCTAGAAGATTCTCCCCTAGATTCCCTCAAATGTGAAGGGCTAATCAATGTCAGTTAATACGAGCATCTTTTTAGTGTCTTGCTTTTTACCTCTGGAGTACAGAGCTGCAGAGCACATCTGCATGGCAATCCAGAGCTCCATGCTAACTGGGTCACCTTATTTGCATTTTGATTACTGCTTATTTAGAAGCCACATTGAGAAAAGAGCTTGATATGAGGAGCTCAGTGCATGTGTGTATATAAATATAGGTATAAATAGATAAAAGCACATTTACTGGTTTGTGAAAGATCAGTCCAATACATACTCATTCTCATGGACCTATCTGTAGAAGTCTGGCCTTGTGTGTGGAGCTTGGAATTATAAATATGATTATTGTATCTAACTATTCTTCTTAGTGTGACATCACCCTGTATCTGGCTAGAGAGATCAATTTAGCATATATTCCCCTTATTAAGTACTGTCTCTTTATGTATGGGGAAGTTGCACTGTTTAAGTTTTAATGGTTATCCTTTCTTTAAACCACCTACTACACCCTATTATTTGAATTCATCCTATAGAACAGAAACACTGTGCTTGTGTGTAGACATGCACATATAGACAGAATATGTGCTAGGAAAGCTCTCTTCTTTGCAATAGAAGAAAAAAAAAATCACAGAAACTCAGACCCATCATTAGATAGATCTCCTAATCTTTATCTCTAGTAGTTCAGTCAGACGAGCTAATACCATGATGATGGCTTTGAAATCTCTTAGGAATTGGATGAGGAGAAGCGATAGTGATGAACTCCCAGCTAATAAACACAGAGTGCTTATTTCGGCAGAATGATCAATTTCTAGATGTCCTGAGGCTTGTCTGATACAGTTGATTTACTCATCCTCGCTTACCTCACTAATAAAGCCAAAGTCCACCATCAGATTACAGAGGTGCCTGGGATTTCTTAAAGGGGCAGGAGAAAGCCAAGGTAGCATTCATCACCTCCCTCTGAGCATCCCTCCCCACCCACAGCCCTTGAAACCCAGCTGCCTCCCCCTCAGCTGATATTCTGCACTCAATAGACTTTGGGCTAGTACAGTAATACAGACAATTAATTTGTTATCTTGTTAGTGGAAATTTAATGCAATGATCTAAAAGAACTCTTACATATTGTGATAAACTTTAGTGCCTCCGGGTGGCTCCCCTTGCATTGGGCTCATTTCACATCTCATCCATTATGTAAATGAGATTTGGAAATAGTTGAGTTTCTCTAATGTAGCTCAACTCTGATGGATTGGAGAGAGTCCTACTGAAACTAATGAGGTTAAATGCATCTCAACATTTCTTTCTACTTGGTTGATTCTGCAAGCCCCTGTTCAAGAAATGAATGCAGTGCATTATTTCCAATCATCCTCTAAGGTTGGATGGTCCCAAAGAGGTCCAAAGGAAGTTTGATTTGGAAAATGTCTCTTTTGGTTCCAACCACTGTATGGTGCACAGAGGAAATGAACACAATACTATCAAACTGTAGGAAGCAGAAGACAGATGATAAGGTTTAAGATAAAAAGGAAAGTATTTTAATAATTAATCTATCCTTTTTATCTAAGGAGGTCTCTGAGTCATCCAGAAGAGAGTTGGGGGTGGATTTCAAGAAGTGGGAAATGAATATGAAGAATCTTTGGTGCGACTTGCAATCAGAGTGGAAATTGTCATTGGAGAGGTTGGAACTGGCAGAGATAATTATATTTGATTGAGATTTACAAGACAATCCAGTTACTCAGGGACTTACTGCGAGATGGGATAAATAAGGACTTCTGTACTCTGAGTTTCATGTAGAAGGTCAAGAAAAGGAAGTGCCAACGACTGGAGAAAGGATAGGAGGAGCAAGAAAACAGAATGAGCATTTCAGGAGAAGCAGTCTTAAACTATTTAAAGTCATGGGACTGGAGAGGTGAGTAAGAGATGCTAGGTGACATTAAGAATAATCTGCGAAAAATTTTAATCTTTATTGTTAAAAGGGGGAAAGGGATGGGTGGAGAAAAGCAAAGCAAAGATGTGGAGATGGAAACACTCCATGTAAGAAGTAGAAACCAAATGTGTTACCCAGTAATTGGGCAATAAACCACTTGAAAGGAAGGGAGTTTTAAGCTGGTGGATAAGGCTGTGACCCAGTCGGTCCTTGGTTTAAATCCCAGCTCTGTCACTTAACTAGGTATTTGACCCTGTCCAAGTGGTTTAACCCCCCAAAGCTTTAGTTTTGAAGGCCGTCATGGGGATTAAATGAGATAATGCCTACAAAATGCTGAGTACAGTGGCTGGCACAAAGAACATTCTCAGAACAGGCCAGGCAGGAACAGGTCCGGGAAACTTTAGATATTTAAAGTGCGATTCTGAGGGAGGCTATCAAGGCTTGTCTGGGGCTTGCCACTTGGAGGAGAGGTAGCAGGATAAATGCTTGATCTCTCCCAACACAACTAACTTGCAGCTCTCTGATAGCTGGGACCCCAGGAAGCGAAGTCAGCTCCTCAATATTCAACTTCATGCTACAGTCTCAAAAAATTGTGGGGGGTTGACAAGAGCAAAGCAATTTGGCTCATGTGTTAATTTATTCAGAAAAAAGTTTCAATGCCTACTGTGAAGATAGCAACTCTGGGTCCTTTGGGGGACCTATAAAGTATAAGAAGCAATTCAATCTTTGGGTAGCTGGATATTTAGTTGAAGAAACAAGACACAGGAACAAGAAATTTAAATAAAAATAACAATGTCCCCTGAGCTGGAAAGACTACCCACGTTACCTTCCATTGCACCTGGGACCAACCTCGAGATTTATGAGGGTGATTTTAACTAGCATATATTCTAGCACAATAGTCGAAAATGTAATTTATTTACTGAATAACTCAGACACAACATAAATAATTGACCTGGTTGACTACAAATTAGAATTTATGTTAATATAGAGACCATGGTAAAGGTAACAAGATAACCAGGAGGATTGTTTTTATGGAAGAGGGGCATTTCAAAGTGGTTTAGATGGGGAACTCTGAGCCCATATTCCCAGTTTTCATGTCAGTCACTCAAACTACTGGTGGTCTGAAACTGGGCACGTTGTTTAATTTCTGTGTTCTTCAGTTTTCTCATCAATAATGTAATTAATAATCGTACCTTTTTACTCAGTCTTAAATATGAGGATACAAAGATAAATTTTTAGCCTCGAAGTGCCAGAGGCAATACTTAAGTGCTAATGTCAATTCTTTGTGGTCAGGAGCACAGGGACAGGACCAAGATATGTAAGTACCCAGGAGAATGAGTGAGTTCTCTGTTGAGACAGGAAGAACATCACTGGGGAGGTGATATTTTACTTGGTTCTTGAACAATTTGGAGGCAATGGCTGAAAGGGGATGAAAGAAATTCTGGGAAGAAAGGACAACATGGGTAAAGGCATGAGGCAAAAAAAAAAAACGAATGTCCGGTATGGGGTCTCTGGGGGCCAGAGTGCATGTGTTCAGGGTGGACTGGTGCAGTCATCAATGATGTAGCCTGGGTCAAGTTGGAAATGGAATGAGGAGCCTGGACTTCACCTGTGGGTCCTGAGGAAACATGAAGCATTTCCACGCAGCCATGGAGAAGAGATGGCGTGTCCTCCATGTATACAACCTGATTACAAGGGTAAAGCTGATTACAGGGGAAACCCTGTGGGTTTCTAGAACGGATGCTGTTCAGAAATAAAGCACAGAAATTCAACCTCTGATGCAAAGTGGTTAAGCAGTGTGACTACTGAATACAACTCCCACTTCCCTTCCCACCTCCATTTCCTTTTTACTTCCTCAGTCTTTCCTGGACAAATTCTGCACTGGAAGTTCCTTTGTTAAGTGCCATGGGGGAAAACACTGAGTAAGTCATAGTTCTTGCTCAGGAGACACCTAAACCCATGTTTAAATCATATTTTTGTAAATTAAATTTTCTGATGTTAAGGCAGCTCACTATTTAGACAGTGAGAATTTTCAGAAAGGTACACACTGTTTTCAAGAATTTAGCTCCTTCTACTATCTGGCTTCTGCACTTATGGATTTTTCTATGTCTGCGCTGGGATTTTCAACTTTTCTTCCTACTTTCATGGGCAGGGTATTGGATAGTTTTTGAAGGACTTCATGAGCAGCCTAAATTTTCCTACCAATGTTCAATCTCCGATTGTTAAAGAAGCTTTGAAGATAGGAAAGAAAATGAGAGACCTGGGGAGGGAAGAGGAAATAACTGAAAAATGACGATTCGGAGTAGACATCAGTGTAAGAGACAGATGTGCACGTAGAACCCACACAGGGAGTTTAACCAGGTGAGTAGAGATGGGGAGGGAAAGGCATCAATCACGCTGAGGGACTAATATCAGTTTCTAAAGAAGCAGGTACATTTTAGCTTTAAATTATGGCATCCTCATAACTGGTTAAAAATAGCCTAATTCATGGTTTGTTTGATTTATAAACTTAAGTCAGCCCAGCAAGTTACAGATAGCACTGCATTGACACATACTGAGAATATTCATGTATTTATTCATCTGTCCATTGATTTATTCAACAAACATCTGCTGAACATCCACCATGGAAAAGGGACTTTGGGAGGCTTTGATCAAAATGTCACTGCTGAACAATGCAAGGATGAGGCAGAATTAGTATAATAATTGAGAGTGGAGTGATGATTATCATTGTAACTGAAGACAAGCCACACAAACTGAATTTCTGACCCCTGAAGAACAGGAACAGGACTTGAACACTGAGATGAGCACAGAAGCAGCCCACAATTGTGGATGATTACACAACAGAGCCACTCTGCACCCATTCTGCCTGGACTATTTTGCACACTGGTCCAGAGATCAAGTCCCAGAGTCTATAGCATGGTTGATGGTCAGGGAGGAAAGCTGCCAGGTGGCAGGACAGAGACTCAGAGGATGGCATGAACTCCAAATCCTTCTGATTCTGCATCTTGGGTAGAGAGAAGAGTTTCATGTGATCTTAAACAGTAGGGAAAACACCTGGCCATCTCAAGGGAAGATCTGAGAGCCAGATGGGAAGCACTTCCATTTTTGAGAAAACATCAGCCGTCATTTCTTTCCAATGAATCAAATACCATGCAAAAGTTATTGGATATGGGCAGACTGGAAAACCCGGTCAGTCCAGGTTCATCTGAGTTTTTGTCACGTGGGTGTGAAAGCCTCCTGGTGATGATGACTCAGAAAGGCATACCTTGGAGCTGTCTTGCAGGAAACCACTTTTTAATGAGTCCTTTTGGTTATTTCAGGATCAACTATCCATGAAGACCAAATGATTACATGTGTCATTTTAAATCTAAATTCTGTAGCTTTAAAAGGTAGATCATACTAACTACATTTTGTATTTAGGGAAATGAGGTTGAAGGGTTAAAGGGAACTCAAATCTCACAGCAAGTCAATGTCACTGGAAATTTGAACCTAGGTCTCTGTCACATCTTCCTTTAAGTGATCTTTCTTTTCCATGGCTGTTAAAAATAACAGATCCACAGGTTCCTGTCCAGAAAGTGACAGGAAGAGTGAGAGGTGCTTCTTATGTGTACTCCTTAGGCAAAAGTGTAGGGAAAGAGACCTTGTCGGCAAATGTCTTGTTTCTTAATTCTGACTTGTTAGCTCTGGGTTCAAGGAGGTGATGACCTAAAGTGGGATTAAGAAGTTGTGAAATATGTTGAAAAAAAAGGGGGAAAAAACCCAAACATGAATGAATTTTTGTGTAAATAGGCCACCACTGTGGAAATCTCCATGAACAAAGAACCTAGAAATAGCTGCCAGGTTTGACATGAGCCTGAGAATTCAGCTTCCTTAATAGAAGAAAGGAGGCTGAAATCAGAACTCGGTGTAAATAAAATGGCCAGGAAATGCCAATGAAATAAATGCAAGACTTTTAAAAACCCACTCACCAAAAAATGGTAAGACTGTGAAGTAATAGCTCGATTTAGGCATTCCACAATGTACACATTTCAAAACAACATGCTGTACGAAATAAATATATGTAATTTTCATCAAGCTAAAGAAAGAAAAAGTCCCTGACTATATTTTTCAAACCTGGAAATTATTACACTTCCCAAGTAATAAAACTGACAGTAAAATATTTTTCCAGTCTTGGTTATGTAATAAGTGGAATGTGTTTGTTTTTATAAGCACCGTTTTTAAAATAATCAAAGTTATCTGAGGGCAGCCCTTCCTCAAGCCAGGAATCTTCTTGAAGGACATCCAGCATTGAGAGTTACGGGGTCCTAGGTTTGAGCAGGTGGAGGCTTGCTCTCTCCAATGACCTCATCAAAGGCTTTCCTGTTAGGAAAGAGGATTGGGAAGGAAAACAGAGGTCTTCTGTGTTCCTAACAGCACCGTGACCAGGAGTCACTCTCTTTCTCACCTCTGGATCAGTACCTCCTCCATCATCCTGGGCTATCCCTGCTTCTTCCATTCAGTGCAAACTCAAGCAGCAGGTCCTTCCCTTTCTTAGAACTTCATCCCTGACCTTGCAGGAGCACCTGCTTCTACCACAGCTCTGCAGGCAGTGCTTCCATTCATTTCCATACTTGGCTAACATAGTATTTCAAACTCTCAGGGTCAGTCTGATATGATCAGTTACTGCTCTGCTTTGGTTAGATAAATTAACTTAAGCCTTAGATTTCTTGTCTATAAAATGGAGATAAAAAGAGACATCTTAAGGAATTTTCTATGAGGCTTGAATGCAGGAAAAATCTGTCCAGTATCCAATACAACACTCCTTGCAGCCATGTTGTATTTTAACATCATATTACTCAGCAATCTTGATTTCCTTGGAAGATAATTAGTAAGTTGGGAGAAGAGTCCTGTATTTTCCGTGTGTTTCTAATAGTGTTCCCCAGCAAAGGGCTAGCAAGAGATCATGTGATTGACAAATGTGTTTAACTGAACTGCATCAGTGTTTGCAGATGGTATGGGTAAGAATAGCTGAATGCATACAAACCACACCATGGACACTACTGTTTGAAGTTGAGACAGGATGGTGCTTTTCTCTAGTCTATACAAGAGATATTTTTCAATTCTAAGAATATTATAAATAAAAGGATGTGATTTTTTATGATTTGAGTAATCATATCAGACATAAGAGCTACTTCTTATTTCATTTTAAGAAAGTGAAAAATAGAGGAGTAGGGGTTCAACTGTGAGAGTCTTAGTTCTGAAATTCCACAGGGGTAAAATATGCTCAGGGAGAGCTCCTGGGAGTCTGTACCCAGGTGTTAGAATCACAGAGTACCAGGGCTGGAAGGGATTACAGAGCGATCGCTTCATTCCACCAATGAGGAAACCGAAGCTCCCAGAAACCACACTGTTTTGATGACCCTACCCTAACCTAGACCTGTGACCCTGGTCCTCTTCCCCACTCACTAAGAGCAGCCAGCCTTTCATGTGCTTTCCTGCCCAGGTTTCTGCCCTGGCAGTTTCTTCCTTACTGTGCCCAGTTATGAAGGGGATGGCAGGAAATGAAGTGGGCACGGATTAAGGTGGACAGAATCCTGAAAAACAATCTGCAATTTGCTTTTAAGGGTCATTCCGAGGGAGGAGGACATGCTGGGGCTTGGCATTAACAAAAGTCACTGGTAATAATGGAAAGGATCAGACTATGGTTTGTTTTTAAAAGAAGAAAAATAAGTGGTGGGTCCTTTAGTGACATGCAGCCTTTGGCTACCATATCCATACATGGGTCTTCGAAGCTACCTTTCTCTGTTACCAGTGGGAAACCATGTCCTACGCTCTAAAAGCGACCCTCCCTGAAACGGTTCCCTCTCTCTGAGGGGGTTTCCAGATATACGCCCATAATGATCAAAGTGACCATTATGGGCACAGAATTTCAGAGTTGTAGGTTCTTGGAGTTGGAGAGAATCCTAGTGAGATCTCTCTACGGAAAGAGGGGAATAGGGTGATGTGGGGTGGGTCTCCTCTCCCTCCCTCTTTCTAAGAAAGTGTGCTGCCTCCCCCCCACTACCTTGCCTTGTGTCCCTCTTCCTGCTATTCCTCTCCCTTCTCCAAAGCCTGGAGCACTGGCTGTTGGGTTGTGCTGAAAATCAATTCAGGATCCTTTTATCTCCACATTAAATCCCCACAGCCAGCTGTTTTTATATGGAAGTCCCCACAGGCTGGGCCTGGTCTAGTGACCGTTTGCAAGAAAACAAAGGAAGAGAAAAAAGGCTGATGATGGCAGCTTTTAGAGGAGGGGAGAGCAATTCAACAGAGGGGGGAAATTAAAAGATGGCATTTCCATGCAGCCGTGAAGGAAGCCGGAGGAATCCTCCTCTTCTTGAACGATAAAGGCTCCTGCTAATTTTAACCAGAGTCCGCTCTGAAAAACCTGCAGTTGACTGTGAGTCACAGGCCCACAGGGAATTGGAGGTGGGGAGGTGGGAGGAGGTGGGCGCTGCGCGCGCGTGCACATGAGCGCGTGCACATGAGCGCGCACACCCGTGTGTATAATCTCACAGTGCCCAGAGCCCTGGAGATCCTGGAACACTTCGGTAGCACAGGCCAGATTCATTAAAAACCCTGGCTACAGGCCAGCAGTTAAAATTGAAGCAGCATATTTATTGCATTTTGTTCAAATAAATCTGAAAACGTGTGAATCATATTCCTTGGAGAGATTGGGAGAAGAAGTAAACAACATCAGACTAATACTTACAAGCCGTGGCGGAGAGAGAACAAAGATACAGAAGGTTCTCCGCCACAGGAGCTCCGGGAGGGGCTGGCCCTCCAGAGGTGGGGGGGCCAGGGGCCATGTGCACCCACCACTTTCCCTGTGGGCTTTGTCCTGGCCTCATTGGCACCTGTGGGCTGGGGCTCTGCCCTCTGGCCTGGGTTTCTCAGTTGTACTCTGGCTTATTCCACACTACTTTGCTGGTGTGCCGTCTCCCGGATGCTGTGCCTGCCATCCTGCCTTCCAATGGCAGCTGCAGAAATTAGATTCAATTATGGGTTTTCCTAAAATAGTATATAAGGGAAAATGCACCCCCACCAGTCCAGTTCCTATGAAACTCGGCAAGAGCTCAAACTAATTATTTGCCTCTGTAAAGCAAAATAAAATAGCTGGTCAGCTCTGTCAGGCCCAGGTTGCCATTTCTTTTGTTGCACCATATCTTTCAGTGAGGCTCAGAGGGTCTGTTTTAGGAAGTAACTTCCTGATGGGTGGAGCCTGGGGACTTTGGGCCTCAGTTTCCTTTAAGTGTAAAATGCTAATAATTCCTCTCACGTGGCAATTATGAAGAATAAATCAATTAGATATCTTATAAAAGCATTCAGCCCAAGAACACAATATCCTCATGACCAGATGTCAAATCTCTTTTCTTTCTCCCTGTTAAGAGATGACTTACGGACATAAATATGTAATACTTGGATCTATTTTTCTCTGTTCAACCCAAGATTGTTTCTATACCATATTTTTGTCACTGAGTACTTCCTTTTTTCTTTTCATTATACAAGTGCTTTTGGTGTGATACATTGGTAAAGGTAGACGAACAGGTATGAAGCATGAACTAACACTCCTTTTTTATTTCATAAAGAAAAGGCTGTTTATACATTTTCAAAGGCCTCTGACCTTCTGACAATCATAACAGGCCTGGGACGTGGGTGGGATATTAGGAGTCATGCTGTGGTCACCCAGACAAATATGTCTGTCCTATTTGAAGGTCCTGGGAAAGGTCAGAGCACAGTTATATGTATTAACTAAGGTTAGGTTCTTTATTTACTTTATATGTATTACTTTATATGTATTATATGTATATGTATTACTTTATATGCATTACTTTATATGTATTAACTAAGGTTACATTCTTAGATAAAGGTTTCATGGTGATGGCTATGAAGGTAAGTTCCATGAAGCCATTGGTTACCAACCCACTGATATGGCAGAGGGGAAGATTTCTAAATCGGGGCCAGAATGTGAGATGACATGCCACATCCCATGGAACAATCTATTTTACTCAGACCCCTCAGAGCAGAAACTGGAAGTGACTCTTGAGAAGTCAGTCTCATTCTATCACCTCGATATCTGCTTCACCTCAGTGCTGTGGCTCACTGAGCTTCTTGTCTTCTTGCCAAGTTTTGAGCCATTCCTTTCTACTCTTTGTGCCCCGAACCCTGGAAAACCTGCAGGAACTTAATGTAACCTCCAGGAGTTTCCTCCCCTTGCACCTGAATGTTTGATACCAATCAGAGAACCCTTGACAGCTGGCAGAGGTGCTAAAGAAGGTGCCCCACTGGCTGTCTGAAGCATACATTCCAGTTCCTGACTGTTCTTATCTCATCACAACTGTGCTGGTAATAGTGATAAGTAATCCTTAACTTATAGGTGTGCTATGATAGGTGTGTTAGTTTATCATTGCTGTGACCAAAATACCTCACAAAAACAACTTCGAGGAGAAAAAGTTTATTTTTAGCTCATGGTTTCTGAGTTTCAGTTCATGGTTGGTCCAAGGTGAGGCAGAGTATCATGGCAAAAGGCAGTGGCACAGCAAAGGTGCTCAGTTCATGGAAGTTAAGAAGGAAGAGAGAGAGACAAAGAGAGTTCGAGAGAGAGAATGAGAATGTATGTGAGAAGCCAGGGACAAGATATAGTCCAAAGCCACACACTTAGTGACCTACTTCCTCCAGCCATGCCCCACCATTCAAATTATTCATCCAGTAAATGAATTAATGACTGATTAGGTTATAACTCCCATAATCTAATCACACCATCTCTGAGCATTCAGAAATGAAACACGTGAACTTTTTAGGGGACATGAAATGGTAGGGGGACCATAACAGTGGAACATTCCCTAAGCCGTTTACATGTGTTAATTCGTTTCACGTTTACAACAAGCCTATTTCTTGGGGGCATTGTATTCATTCCCATACTTTAGAGGAAGAAACTGAGGTCCAGAGATGGTACATAATTCACCTTTATTATCACAGCAGTTGATTGGTAGAATCAGAATTTAAATGGACACAAGCTGGCCTCAAAATTTTACCCACTAAACAAGGTCATGAAGTCCTGGTTTCTTGACCCTATTAAGAATTAGACACTGGATTCTCTGTAGGCTTTTGTCTCCTGAGTGTAGGCCAGGAGGAAATTCAGTAAGCAGCTACTAGAACAGATGGTAACAGGAAGCTAAACCAAGATTCCCAGCTGAACAAAAGCAGGTTTGTTAACTTACTCTGATCTACGTGAACCTGTCCCTGATTGCATGGGCTTAAACTGATTTGTGCTGCCCAGATCCAATAGCAGGAGGACACATCTGAATGATTCTTCCCATGAGGCAGGTGTGAGCCCTGATTCATGAGCAAATCCTCCTCATTTGCTCCCGTCAAGTAGGATGGCAGGTACCAAAGGTCTCAGTGGCCAGAGAAGGAGACCAGAGTTAAGCAGGTGATGGGATAAAGCCAACTCCTTGGAGCCCTTCAAGTCTGCACCATCTTGCTGCCCTTGGACTGCATGAAGTTCAGCTGTTTCTTACTGGATGGCCATGGCAAGCTTACTAACACCCTCCATTCTCACCCTCCATTCTGGCTGCAGTCTGTGCAGCAGACTCCGGCTCTCTATGCCCCTCCCACCATGGGGAATTTGAGTCCCAGTGCTCAGTGATTCATTTGGCTGTACTGTCTTAGAATTCAGGAAAACAGATTTCTGCCAAACATCATTTACTTGTTGCATGAAAGAATGAAGGGGTTATTGAATTAAAGCCGAACCTGAGAAGAAACCAAGTTGTTTAAACACATCTGTGTATTCCCAAGCGTCTTGGACACCACAGGCCATTTCTTGAAAGCAAATTAAAAAACAGAGCAGGAGAAACCAGGTGGGAGACTCTTCCCTGTCAACTGCATGGTTAGAGCTTCAGACCTCACAGCTTGATTGGGGATGCCTGTGTCTGATGGGAGTCAAGGCAACTGAGTGGACAGACGCAGTTCCAGGAAATCTGTGTCTAAGTGGACTCCAGCCCTAGAAACAGGCCTGTCAGGATCCCCACTGGCAACCAAACTTCCATGGCATCACTCATGACATGTATTACCGAATGGACAGCAATCAGGAAAGCGAAAGACTAAAGGGGTGAGCTCCTGGGATTCTACAGATCAGCATGACTATTAGGAATGGCCCCAGCCCACCACTACCTTACCTCCTACCACAGGGACAGCCACAGCACTCTTTAACCTGGAAGCTCTGAGGTGGCCATGAGATTGACAGGAGCCATCACCGTGCATGTATAAGTAGCAACCCTACTACTCTGCCACCCAGGGCTGTAGTGCCTGATTTTTTTGTATTTCATGAAGCTTTGACTTTTGGGCCCTTGCTGACCTTGCAGAGTCTGCCCCTCCTCAAGGTTAGCTAATTGCTGGAGATAGAATGCACCTTTCATATTCGGACTAATCAACACAGAGGCATGCCTGCCAATTGCATCTCAGTTTAGGAGGCGGGTCATTTCCCTGCCTTAATATCTCCCCTGGGCCAAGTACAGGACAACTAGGGCACTGTCTACACCCCCCGAGTTTGCTGAAATTGTGCAACTAGCTAATCCTAAATCTGCCTACCCATCCTCTCCTATTCCTTCCCATGGAAGCCACGTAAAGGTCTTGGCCCACACTTTGCCCTCATCCCTCTGTCTCCTGAGGGCCTCTGGTGCTCCCCCAAATGGCCCTCTATGGTGTTCCCGTTGTATGGATCTCTGAGTATAAACATCTTCCTTCACAAAAGTCACTTCGATGTCTGCATCTGTTACCACAGGTGATAAAAGCAAGTCTGTTTGGTCACAGCAAGGTTCAGATCTATCCAGCCTCAGCTACCCGTCTAGAGGATGGAACCTTAGATGACTTCTCCAAGCATTTCTAGAGCCCTTCATGTAGGCCAAGATCTCTGTTTATTTTCCTTTTTAAATTTTATGTTAGGGTCTTTATTTTATTAAGATCTTTATTTAAAAAAAAAAACACTTTTGAAATGTTTCTGACAACAATAATACCAAAAATCATAAAAACAAGAGGTAACCAGTACAAAGCCTTACTACAAGTTGGATTATTTTCTTTAATTCACACCATCTCCATCTGTTGTCTTTGAGGAATAACGGCTTGCCCAAGGTCACAGAGCTGGGCAGAGGTGGCATGCAGACCTATGTGGTCTGACTGCTGAAGCAGCACAAAGAGCCAGCACACAGGCAGGGGCAGCCACGCTTGGATAGCAGGTCTTGGAAGACCACTGAGACTAACATGCACAGCTCTAGGACAGTGCCATGCAAAGTGTGCAAGCTGGCTGTGGGTCAGCAGGCTGTCACCTGACCCCCGAGAAGGAGAGATGCTGCATTGGTACAGATGAAAAGTCAGGCACAGCGCTGAGCACACTCTTCAATTCAGCAGCTTTTTGTTTTGTTTTTCCTAGTGAGAACTTGTGGAAGAAGGAAGCAGAGTGGGGATTCCCACCAAGGCACCATTTCCTCCTCTTGTTCTTGGGGTCAGCACTTTGAATGCGGTCCCTGCCAAGAGAGGGTATATGCCGCTCCATGGTCTCTGAGGCCCTGGGGCTGCTGCTTTAAGAGTTTCCACACTGGGAAGGGGATTTGTCTGGATGGTCTTAACAGCTGATCTGTGTAATCACTGACCAGATCTTTACGGAGGCTAACCCCAGGCGTGACATGTGGTACACGCCAGCATCACAGCACCTGTCCCTCGAGCACCAGCTTCTTCCACCCTAGAAGTCGACGATTCCAGCAACATAGTCCCGTTTCAATCAAATCAGAGTCAAATTTGTGATTTGTTTTCAAATGTTTATGTCTTATTTAGCTTTAGCAGACTGTAATCCTAGAACTCCACTGCATATTTCTTTGGCATTCCCAGAGCATTCATGTCAGTAAATTGTTTGATTTTACTTGATCACATGAATTATATCATCTTACTGAATAGCATATGTAATCCTATCTGCATCCAGTTATAAAATTATCATTTGCTTTTTAAAATGAGAGCTTTGCTTTCCTTTAGACAGTAGCATTAAGTTCACACCAGCTATGTCAGCTGTGACCTTGAGGAATTACTTAACTCCCTTAATCCTGAATTTTTCATTTGTAAATATTCACGGAGCTCAACTCTGTAGGGTTGTTGTAAGGAATAAATAAGTATTGGGTCTTCATTTTTACATTTACAGCATTTAGCACAATATCTGGTACATAGTAAGTGCTCAGTTAGGGTTTGCTAGTATTGTTTTTGTGGTCATTATTTTCAGTTTGTTGTGAGTTTGAGGGAGGGGAGGGATCCTGGAAACTTTTTTTGGTGCCACCAATGAGAACCATCCATGATGCAATGATGCATGCTGTCACAGCACTGTTTGAAAAAACTTCTAGGCTTTCTTCATTGTGTGCTTAGTTATTGGTGCAAGGAATGTAAACATATTTCAACATCTGCTTAAGACAAGAAATGACCTGACACATGGCACTTTCAAGTTCCTAAAAATTCATAGAGAAAGTGGTCGGAAGCCTGTGTGTGTGTTTGTGTGTGAACATATGTAATTTGGGGATTAGCAGCTTTTTTGGGTTTCCCAGGCTCCAGTTTCCTACTATATTGAAAAGGATTAGAAGTTAACAGACCACTAGGGCGTGAATATACCAATATGATGGGGCCGAAAGCATCAGATGATTTTTAGCCAAAGTGCTTTTGGGCCCAGAAGTTAAGCCACCTTGCTGCCCCACTCAGCCTGAATCTCCAGGAACCAAGTCACTGCTCACCCAAACAAGCTTTTTGGGGTGGGCTGCTTACAGAAGGCAATGGGGCCTGCAGGGGAGGGGAGTGTGGAGAGGCAAAGATGCTGTTAGAACTCTGGGTTTTTCCTTTCCCCTTTCTCCCGCTAGACTCAGTAACAGACCCTCCCCAGCGGGAGACTGTGGTTAGCAGGCATTGATCTGTGTACCAAAGGCAAGACCACAACCGATCGGAGGAAAAGACAAGTGATTAAACAGTTCACTGACAAGTGGAAACAAAAACACAGGGGCAAGCATGAGACTCGAGTGGCCCAGTAGACTGCAAAGGTTAAGGTGCTAAGACTCGGAAGACCTGATTTGGGTCATAGCTCCCTAACACAACCAGGCACATCACTCTCTGGGCCTCGTTTACACAGCAAACAGGTCACTTTAGCAATTCCTAATCTTCCTCACTCATCATTTCATAAAGAGGCCCAAATAAGATCCTAGAGGTGAACATTTCTATAAAATACACAAACATAAACATGAATTACCAAGTGGCAGGAGGCAGTAAACGTATTAGCCAAAGGCCTGAGCGAAGCCATGAATGATAATCGGATTTGATGATAACAATGCAAGCAAACAAACAAAATCCCTCAGACAAAAAACCAAGGAGCCCGCTGCAATCTTACATACCCTCTAAAAGCCACTGCCACTACCGAACCACCTGCTGAGGTTATATTGTGCCCCATAAAAACCAGCACAATCATTATCTTCCCACCATGGGGGACCCAGCTCCATTCCATGCTTTGGGCCACATGCATCTGAGTCACAGGCCATTTCTCCAAGGCAGAGCTGCTAACCTGGCACACACCTGGGTTACCACGGGGAACCTGGCAGCCAGCACCTGCGGCTGCAGCTGCAGATCAAGCTTCCCTGTTGGCAAACACCAAAAAGCATTTTGTGAGGTTGGCTGCAGTGCCCAGTGCTGAGAGCGATGCTCCTTCCGGTGCCTGTAGGCACGGCTGGCAGCTGGAGGAGCATACTTCTTCCTGCGTCCTCCTATCTGAGAACATGACTTCTGAGGAGTCTTCATTAAAAAGGCATGTTGCCACCACAG
This sequence comes from Glaucomys volans, assembly GCA_020662805.1. Classification (NCBI taxonomy): domain Eukaryota; kingdom Metazoa; phylum Chordata; class Mammalia; order Rodentia; family Sciuridae; genus Glaucomys; species Glaucomys volans. The sequence goes on along the minus strand of JAJEJO010002215.1, from coordinate 64,149 downwards.
TGTGTGGTGGCGACTGCCTCCCCAGTCTCCTGATTTTTCATCTGTGGAAGTCAGCTCTGGAGTGATGCACCACATCTTGCCCCTTAGTCAAGGGGACACTAGTTGTTCTTCCGCCTTAGCTTCATCCCTCTGGAGCTGCTGGAAATACATCTGCCCCAAACCCAACCTGGACAGCAAGGAGAGGAGACAGACCTGGTGTCTTCCTTCCTACCTGGAAGGAAGTCCTTGCCAGGATTTGGGGTCTGCTCTTATTAGCTTATTGGTCAGTCACAGCCTGGCTTAGCTAGAAGAAAGAACCAGGAATTTGGGGGTGAATTTGTTTCTCCCTTCACATTCTGAGGTGTGCATTAGCGTTCCCCTCTTTGAGAAGGAAATTGCAGCTTGGATATCTCAGACGTTTTGCCTAGAGCCAGAACTAGTCAACATTTGGAGCCAGAAGTAGAAACCTGGTCTGTCAAATTCCGAAGCCTTTGTTCTTTCAATCTCTGCAAGCTGCTTTCTTTGGAGAGAGGAACAGGATGTGATCTTCAGCTCCATCCTCTCCTTGAGAGCAGACCCCAACTGCCCTCCCTGGAAGTACATCTGGATTTCATTCTGATTCATGGATGGGGAGAGATGCAAATTTGGGTAAAATTTCCTTTGGACCCTGATAAACATACATGGTCTCTGATGAAGACTACACATCATGTTACAATCAGACTTCTAGCCAGAGCCAGCAGGACCCCTGTGATTTGTCACTGGGACTTTTACCTGTATACTCAACTCCCAAGAGGTTGATGAAGGAAACCTCTGTTGCCTGGGGACGAGATGAAGTTTAGTAATGCTGCTCAGACCATGAGAAAAGGGAGGTGCAGGGACTTACTCTGAGCTCTCTCTGAACCCTCCTCTTGTTTGTACAAACTGCAGGGATGGAGACTTCTCATAGCTATGAGACAGATGGGAGAAATGAAGGGACCATGTCTCAATGCCAAGGAATGACGCAGGGAAGATGGCCGGAAAGGATGCAGAAGCATCATCTGGAGGCTTACTAGGTTTTATGTGAAGGTTCTCAGGAACCAATGCAAATTTTAGAGTAAAAGAATAATAAAGAAAAGCTTTTAGCATTACTAGAGTGTTCCGTTTCCATTTCATCAATTAGCCCCCAAAATGTGTGTTGTATTACAGTTAGTATATTTAGAAGAAGACAGAACAAGACAGAACTGTCCACTGTACTACAATACTATAATTAAAGAGAGAAAAACAACTGCATGAAACACATATGATCCTTTGGCTGGGATCAACTGCAAATGGAAAGAGAGTTAGGGAAAGACATTATATGTATGGCAAGTATTGGTTTGGGAATGAGGTGATGGGATGGGATGCTAACTCTTCCATGGGTTGCACAGTGGAAACTCAGAGCTTCCCCAACTTCGCACCTTGTAATGAGGAGGTTCATAACTGGGGGAAATGAGGCACACTTTGACAGGCTTCATAATTGATAATCTCATGCAAACCAGCTCTCTGTGTCTCCACCGGAGATCAGACCCTGAGGTGGAGAGACCATGTACTCATGGCCCCACATTGCACTTTTGATCAACCAACAAATGTTTTATGCTCCAAAGTTTACCTGATGGAATACAGACTACATGAATATAAGACAATTCCTGCCATTAAGACCCAAAGATTCAGTTGCTATTATGGGGCAAACTGTGGAGTTCTTATTCCTAGTACCTCAGAATGTGATCTTATGTGAAAATGGAGTATTTATAGAGGTAACCAAGTTTGGGTAAATGTCCCCCCAAAATCTATGTGTTAAAGGAATGGTCACCAGGGTGGCACCAATGAAAGGAGATGGAACTTTGAGGAGGTAGGACTAGTGGGAGGACCTTAGGTCACGGGGGGCTGTGTCCTTGAAGAGGATTGTGATGCCCTGGTTTCTTCCCTTTCCCCTTTGCTTCAGTTTGGTCTGCATGGCCATGGGCTTCCACCATGATGTGCTGCCCTCACCACAGGCCCAAAGCAATGGGCTACTTGATCCTGGAGTGGGACTTCTAAAACCAAGGGCCAAAGAAAAATTTTCTCTGACTTAATTATCTCAGCATTTCATTTTAGTGATGGAAAGCTGAATAACACCTCAGGTTAAAATGAAGTCATTAGAGTGGGCCCCAATCTAACATTATTGGTTTCTTTATAAACAGAAGAAATTTAGAAGACAGACGAGCACACAGGGAGAAGGCTGTACTAAATGAAGATTAGGGGTTGATGCTTTTACAAGCCAAGGAATCCAGAGACTGTCAGCAAACCATTAGACATGAGAAGAGAAGTGTCAAACAGAGCCTCCCTCAAAGTCCTAAAGAGATACTAACCATGCCAACACCTTGATCTTAGACTTCCTGTCCCCAGAACTGTGAGGCAATGGGTATCTGCTATTTAAGGTCCTGAACCAGTGGCACTGAGTTATGGCAGCCACAGCAAACTAATATTGTTGCAGAGACACCAAATGATTCTATGAGGAAGTATAAGGGAACCAATAAGTGAAAGCTGATTATATATTAAGTAGAGCTTTGAGTCAAAGAGGAAATGTGCTAGTTAGGCAAGTTGTTAAGACTTCATGGAGAAGAGGGGGTGAGGCTCAAGTCAGGCCTTGAACAGCTTCTAAAGTTCTTTCCCTCATTTGGTCAGTCTGCAAGTGGCTTTGCATCTGGTCCCCACCAACCCTGATGACAGAGCTCGCATTTCTTTCCTTCAGTTTTATCTCACACCTCCTCTTCCACATGAAGTCTAGCAGATCTAGCATGAGCATCTCAAAGCTGCTATGGGTGGCCTAGAAATTCCTTTCTAATTTTAAGAGTCCGTTGGCTCTAGGCTATTATGGGACTAATACAATCAGGTCCACCTTATGGTTGGTGAGTGGTTGGGTTGGGGGAGCTACATATTTTTCTGCTTTGTTTATCCATCAGAAAATTCTCTCTTTCATCTACGTTCACTATGATAAAATAAAGAATGGTTTGAAAAACCATCTTAACTTGGAGGATTTTAAGGGTTAAACAACAAGCATTTTGTTTCAGAAAATTTCAAGGGAACAAAATGTGACTAATTAGTACATGGAGATTGCATATTCTCACTATAACATTTTTCTTGGGCAGTGATGATGGTTGGTGTCTGTCTGGTCACAATATTGGTTTCATTCCTTCACTGAGATACTGTGGCAAAACCCTCACAGCACTTTGCAGATCACTGAGCTTCTTCTACCTATTTACTTTTAAAATATCAATCACAATCCATGAAATTTCTTTGTCCCACACTGGTTATATTCCTAGTGTGTTCCCTACCATGATGACAGCAAAGCTTATCAGGATCACTCCCAATGTCAATTAATGAAATTTAAAAAATGACACTGGGAGTGAACTGAAGAAAGCAAGCCTTTCTCTAATCTCAGCAGAAAAGTCATCGGATTGAGCTTCACACTCCAGAGGCTCTGCAGGGTCCAGCAGTAAAGAGAAATAAGCTCTCACCCTTGAATGAAGCTTGTGACTTTACTGCCTGGGCATGTAAAGAAATCTATAACCGGGAGTACAATCAGCTGTCCATGCCAGCAAGACAGAGGTGTGGTAAAAACCAAATGGTGAGATGAGCATTGGATTAGATCTAAAGAGACAGGGTCTAATCCTGTTGCATTTCCATCTGCCAGGAGAGTTACCTGAATTATGAATATTCCTATTTCTTCACAGGAAAGATCACCAGAACACCCTTTTCAGCTTCCTATTCTTTGATTTTATCATAGGCAGTTGGTTGTGCAATGAGAGTTAAAATTTAAAAACCATGGGTGGCAGAGATGCTGTGTGTCTTCTGGGACAGGATGACCAGGACCAGGACCAGGAAGAAAGGAGGCCAAACCTCACCAAACACAGGTGCAGAAAAGACGGATTTGGGATTCCAAGGGCACCATCTCCTTGGAGCATTCTGGATGTAAGTGCATGAATTGAAGAGAGCCACAGTGATTTGGCCCCTATACTAAACCTTGCTTGAAGAAGGCAGGCATGTTCAGATATTTTGCCAGAGCTGTGTTCACATTTTTGCCACACACTGCCTTGATTTTCACCCGGTGACAATTTAGATCAGATAGCTCTTTGTTGTGGGGGAAGAGGATGTCTTGTGCCTCCTGGGATGTTTATCAGCATCCTGGCCTCTAATCTCTAGATGTCAGTAGAAACTCCCACCCAGTTGTGGTAAAAATGTCTCCAGGCATTGCCAAATGTCTGAGGAGGGAGTTAAAATCATCCCCCAGGGGAGACCCACCACACCAGTGGGACACTATCTTGCTGAAGGACTACACACACCCACATCAGAGCACAAGGCTAAGAAAGGTCACTCAGTCTTAATTTGAAAGGAGAGCCAACACATTAGATGATTAGCACCAGTAGCTATTCGGTTGCTAGCTATGCAACTAGGCTTTGTAAAGGTTTAAGAAAAACGATTTTCAGATTATTGGTGCCTTTTATCTTTCATGGCATCACTGTTCTTAACATGGAAAGGGAAGTGGGGTCTTTGTTGGACTCACGTGGGGGCGGTTTGACTGTGGAGATGTAGGTGGTCCAGTTGCTTTCCCACATGTTTGCAGAGGGGAGCGCTTCCTCAGCTGACTCATGATACTGCTGGCTGCGTAGATACGGTCTACTCAAGCTCCTCTAGGACCCAACTCACATTCATAAGCAAGTCATCATGGAAGGCAAATTACTCTTTCCAAGGATGCTGCCATTGTGCCAGTGTTGCTTAGAGTTTGGAACTATTAGAATCAGACTGTGATTAGATGAACTAAGTGGGTCCTAGGATCCTGTAGTAATCATGAATTGGGAAGTACAAAATACACTGATTTACTAGTATTGTACACAAGTGAAGGCGACATTTGAAAACAGATACATTGTTGGATGTATACACCTTATATTCCCAGAGGATGAAGAGTTTCCTTGTAAACATTGAGGATATGTACAAGAAAATGCATGAAAGTCTCTGGAGGCGAATCCAGGGATATTCCAAAATACTTTGAATAATGGAGGCTTTGTGGAATGTGATGTATTGAGACAGGGAACTATTGATCTGCTTCATATATATCAGTATATTTCTTAAATGGACTAATATAATTACTCAATACTATATGTGATACACATCAAGAACTCTTCTCCCACCTCTGATCCCATCAACTTAACATCATTACCAATACCCAAAGAAGTAGTGAGAGGTTAAAGACCCCAATGTTCCAGTTTTCAGCTACATTTTCACTGGATTCCCCAGGATCACATTTTCTCTGACCCCTTAAAACTGGCCTGAAAAAGAAAAAGAACTAACACTTTTCCATATAAAGGGAAGCAGCTCAATAGTATTTTATCAGGTGAGGGTATTGCTGAGATCTTAACTCTTTAAGAGAAAGATCCACAACATGTCACCAAATCCTGGAGGCTATAGATATGAGGGTGAAACCACCCACCCAGGGAGCACTTAAAAGCTGGCATTGCCCTTGGGAACATTTATAGGCTTAAACACTTAATTCTAAAAGATAGAGGGTGTGGAGGGGGAGATGAAGAAGACAATGAAAGAAGGAAATGTACCATCCCTGGCCACCGTTAATACCATCAAATTAAAATCAATCCCAAATGAATGGGAAGAAGAGTACTGAAGTAAGCACTGAATTCCAGAGGAGACCAGGCTTTTACAAACAAGACCATGTGCTTTGGGAGGAATGCTGTGTGCTCAGTCTTGTTTATAACATGGCAAAGGACTTAAGAATGTAATCTGTTCCCCTTGAAGAAGAGGAAAAAAGACTCCATTCATCTCTCCACCCTCCACCCCTTACTTAGTGTAGATCCCAGATCTGGAAGATGGGATTCTAAGGTGAATTTTTGGAATGCTCGCTTTTGGCCTGTCTTTCATCAGTGTGGCTAGTTGTGGAGAGGGATGGATAAATGGAGGGAAAAGGAGTCAGTGACCTGAACCATGGCAGACAGGGTTTTTTTGTTTTGTTTTGTTTTGTTTTGTTTTTTGTTTGTTTGTTTTTTTAAAAACAGAAAAATGTGTGGAAGTAAAGATGTTCTGGGGAAGCTTTTCAGACTTGTTGGATCTGAGGTATTTTGAGGCAGCTTACTCTGATTGTTAAATTATTTGGTGAGGCAGGTTTAGATAGTGCAAAAAGGAGTGACTCCCGTTCACTCTGCACTTCATTCCCCCACCCTGACTTTATTCTGTCTTGGACAAGCTTCCAGAGGAGCCTTCAGCCTGTGGAGGTGTTTACTGACAGTGCAGGTAGAGCCATGGAAAGAACATTAATTATTTAGTTGTCCATGGTCTTTTCTACTCTTTCTCATTGTGCCATCTTGGGTAAGTTACCTGGCCCTGCTAAGCTTCAATTTCCTTAACTGCAAAAGGGAAACAGTAATGACTTCATTGCAGGGGTTTTTGCAAAACTCAAATTACAACACATTTGTAAAGCCCAGAACACAGGGTGCAAGAGAAATGTCAGCTCCTCCCTACTGTGATTGCCTTGGAGAATGACAGGATTAGCAGCTGTATAGTTGGAAAAACCTATGACGTACATCTGTGCAAGCCTTGTCCTCAAAGAGGAGCCTCTTCCTAAAACTCCCTGGCATTAGAAACCTGAGCTCTAACTGAACACAGGCAGAGATGACCAGCTTACTGCTTCCTCAGGCAGCTCACCCCATGCAGACAACTATCCTTGTTGCTGAGTTCTTCCTGAGAGCCAATGACAAAAACAACAAACATTTTCATGCACATTTTTGCAGAAAGTACTGGCCTGAGAGTTCTTCAGCTATTAGGAAATCCTTGCAATAATCCAAAAGGGAGGAATTAATATTGTCTTCATTTTAAGATGGGGAAACCAAAGCTCTGAGTGTCTAGGTGACTTACTAACTGTGCCTTACTTAACAAGTGGAGGAGCTGAGATTTGCACCCATGTTGTTCTTACTCCTAGGTCATGCTGTGATCCCAGACTCCACTTACGTGTGTGGTGCTCCAGCAGAGTGCAGCAAGTGAAGAATGAATGACAAATGAGCATGTGGACACCTGGGCAAATGAGCAAGTGCAGTCTGTCTGCAAGGTGGTTAGGACCTCCACTGTTGCAACCTCTATTTTGTTGGTGTCCCACTTTGGGTACCTCCTGGCCTCATCGATGTCGATGCCTCAGTCTGTCTTTGTAAATCAGCATTGCATTTAAGTGGATCAAAATGGAAAGCATGTACTCTTCCCAGTTTAAGCTTCTCCGTGTTTGTGCATTTCTGGCGGTATATGGATCTAATCATGTACATTGTTAGCAACATCTTAGTTTCCATCGATTATTAGTTACATTCCTTTCTTTTTTTTAATTTTGGTACAAGGGATTGAACCCAGGGGGGCTTAACCATGGAACCATGTCCCCAGCCCTTTTTTATGTTTTATTTAGAGACAGGGTCTTGCTGAGTTGCCTAGGGCCTCACTACATTGCTGAGGCTGGCCTTGATCTTGCAATCCTCCTGCCTCAATCTCCTGAGCTGCTGGGATTACAGGAATGTGCCAACGTGCCACCACTCTGAGTTAATCTTTAGTTATGTTCTTTTACAACTTCTCTGCTTTTTTCCTTTCTTTTTTTATTCCCAACAACAAAATTATAAAATGAATTGTTATAGAATTTTAAGAGGTTTTCTTATCAAGCTCAAAATGTATGCATTTTTTATTTAAAAATTACATTTTGTAAGATTTAGATCCATTTTGAACAGCTCTGGAGCAGGCTGGGAGCTTTGTAAGGATCCACAGGGCTCTCTCCAACTACAGTCCTCAGTTCCCACATCACCATGCCTTGCTTCCAGGCAGGAGTTGTTTAGAAGGCTTCAGGGCCACATGTGTGTTGTCCACTATCCTGGCTGTTCAATGTGACTCCTGCTCTGCCCCAGGGACTGAGTCTCTCATTCCTGGCTCTTGTTTTTTTCTTGGGACTGTGCCTCTGCTTAATGACTCGATCCTAATGTAAGTGTGCTTTTGTCTGTGGAAGTCCAACTGTCTACATGGGTTCTTGATAATCAGACTCCTGCCTAATTCTCTACTGGCAATGGGTGTTTTGACTCAGAAGCCCAGCTCAGTATTTTCATACCAAATCAGCTCTCTCTCACCTCTTAACACCAACTGAGACCCTTTGTTGGTCTTCCTGCCAGTGAGGGGATCAGGGTGCAGTGCTACTAGGTAGGGGAGGCAGGCATGCAAACAGATCACTGCTAGATAATGTGACATTGCACTATGGTTGAAAGGATATTGATGACTCTAATCTCTAGCTAAAAAAAGGAAGACAAGCTTTTTGTGTTTTGCTTATTCTCCTCCTCTTGGTTAAACATCTTAATTTGGCTGTCATTAATTTTGCTATGATCAGTCACGAGTTCTCTTAGACTGTAAACCACTAGTGGCAGGGCATAACTATTATCTTATTAGTTTCATTGTCAATTATCCAGTTGTTACATGATTCAGAATTATGTCCTTAAAAATACTTGTGTGAAGCTGTGCACACACAGACAAATGGAATCCAACAGTATGAAATGGATTAACCAGGTCAGCTAATTTTAGCAGGGCAGGCAAACTAATAACTATTATTTCCCCCTTAACCATGGAGCACCAGGAAGAAGGACTGTAATGAGTTATTTATGAGGTTGTTCTAACTTGCAATCCCATTGTGCCTATGTGGACAAAGCTCCAAGTTTATGGTCTACTAATGTCAGATAAGATAAGGCCAGTGAAATGGATGCACTCCAGACATGTCCCAGGATTCTCTTCAGGTATCACTTAGTAGACTGGAGACTCCCCTTCCCATTCACTCACACTACAGAATATATAAAATGCTGAGAGTCATATAAGAATAATTAAAATGATATTCCAAGTGTCATTCTTACGTTAAATTCTGGGTGCTCTTTTAAAACCTTTACTATCAACAAATCAGGACTTATTGGCAACTTTTTGTTCTCAGCCTGAGTCAGACTCCACTGGGCTGCAAAGGAGAATGCCACAGGAGGACTCCTCCTCTTGAATAATAATCTGATTATGGAGACCCAGGAATTACCTGTAAGATTATCATTAGACAACTCAGAAGCATGGATGCGTAAGTTTCAGAGTGTTAAAAAGAGCTCCAGGAGTGAGAAGAGAAATGAAAAGCAATGATTTCTGTGAGCTCCAACACTGGGAGGGCCCTGCAGAGCAATGAGGCCTTAGTTGAAGCCAGATGGATGCTCGGGGTTAGTAACTGTTTGCTGCATAAGAACCAGAGGATTTTATCTCTAAATAAGTAAGGCTAACATTAACAGTTTAAGACGCCCTTAGCTCTGATTCAGCTGGCTATCAGAAAAGCTCTTGTCACAGCTTTGTTTCTCATCAAGCCATCAAACTTGACAAGTCAGAATGGTAGAGTAACAAGTGTTTTCTGTGAGAGTTATTTTAGAAGTACTTCACATAAAACAGCAGTAAACAGTATTGTTTATGGATTCTTCTACTGTAGGAGGGTAAATGGTAAACCAATATTCCTGCGAATTTACCTCTTTGCCTCCAACCTTTCCCAGCACCACCCTGAGTGCTTAACTTTAGACTGTTCTGCAGCCCAGAGGAGGGCAAAAGATGAATTGGTGGATGAGTGTATTTCTCCAGCACCTTCCACTCCAGGCTTGGAGAGCTATCTCCACATCTAGCTGTATATGGAAAGGAGAGGCAATCATTTAGATCAGCGCTGGAAGCTGTGAATACAGTCAATATGTCTACTGAATGGTACATATGTTTGACTAGAAACAGACACATGGGTTTATGTGTGTACAATTTCACTCTGTGCGGGGCAAGTTAATGCTCACCACTCTACCCTGAAAAGACAATCTCTATAACTGACCTAAGGTAGGGGGATGGTACCCACACAAATGTCAAGTGTAGGGTAAGTTCCTGGAGTCAGGAGAGACTCCCCAATAATTGGGCAATCACCCTACTCATGTGTCTTCCATACACAACTGGCTCTGCTGGAAATGTCCTGGTCCAGGGGAAGCTTAGCTTTGGATTCCTCATTCCCTCGGCCCCTGCATCGGAGCTGCCACACCACCCATTCTTTCTCCCTACACTGTCCATGCACCATGGGCCTGGCATCTTAAAAGGTGCAAAGAACTGCTGCAATCCCAGCCTCCCTTCCCTTTAACTAGTGCAGGGGCTGCTAAACGGCCTCTCGCTGCCTTTTGCGTGTGGTGCTAATTAACATGATCCAAGTTACAATATGTGCTAAAGATTTCAGTTTTGTTACTTATTTAATGAGCTTCGTGGGATTTGAACATGAGGCTCAAAGTAGCAGGGGAAACCTCATAATTAGTTTCAATTACAAGAAGTTCCTACGCATTAAGACTATTTGATGAACTGCAGAGGGAAGGAACTACCGACCAGATACAAATCACTAATTTTGTTTCATTTATTATTATACTTATTTTCTTCCTAATTAGTACTGATTGGCTTATGATCCTAATTAATGCAAAGGAATTTGGAATGGTATACAATGGTATGGCTTAGAAGATGCCAGCATGTACAACTGCTAAATTATTGCTAATTGTTATTTACATGAGGCCTGGAAGACTAAGTAATGCAATGCCTAATTAGCATTAAAGATATGGTATCCATTTCCAATTTACACTAACGCAATAGAGATCAAATTACTAGTTTTAAAAACTCAATCTTTAGATCCCAAGAATTGCACTATTGTATAGTGACCTCCACCTAAAGGGGAAGCTGTTTGCTCTTGTCTTCAATTGCACCTTTCCAGGACTTGGCTAGAACTCTGCAAAAAAAGTTACACAGGAATACTCAGCATCACGCTGGCAGTGGGCTGCTGTACTTAAGGATTAGAGCTGGGAGCCAATTGGCAAATGGGCCAAGCGTAAGGCCTGGGTTTGTTCCAATCCTGGAAGGTGTATGCTTGCTGGAGAGGGGGCTCCTGTGATGGCAGGTTTCTGGGAAGGTCTGAGCCCAACCTGACATCCTGGTGCCCACGAGAGATATCTCCAGAGTACTAGGGATGCCAATTCTGAAGAGCCAAAGGATCCGCTACTAGCACAGGTGCAGATGCTGCTGGCCTGATGAGGCTGCAGGGATAACTAAGAGGTGGACCTGGAATGGAGAGACTTAAGCTGCAACTCTCGAGAAGTCCTGTTCAGCCCTCATCATGCCACTTCCCCATGGCCAGTACTGCCCCTCATTCTAAACTGATCTCCTCTAGTGAATGACGATGTTCACAGGGAGCAGTTCAGTGCACTTCAGTGGAGATCCACTAAAGCACAGCAGTTTCTATCATTTTGCCTTTTTCCTCCTTCTCCTTCTCTTCAACCATCGCTTATCATCTCTCCCTTTCCCATTGTCTTTGCTTCTGCTTTAAACCAACCATGTGTGGAATGGAAAGGAAGGTTATTGGAGTAGGAGCCAGACAACCTGCCTGACTTAATGGACAGGAGTCATCTCACCTTCCAGGGGGTGAGGTTTTCCTGAAAGTGGAAATACTAACATCTGCCTCTTGATCCCCTCATCATATCAACTCCAATGGGCTAACATATGTGGAGGCTCTCTGGGGACCATACAGTTGATATAAATGGGAAGGATTCTTGGAGTCAGTCAATCACTATATCTTTTTTTTCCCCTTTGTGGTACTGGGGATTGAACCCAGGGCCTCATGCATGCTAGGCAAGCACTCTACTGCTGAGCTGCACCCTCATCCCTCAACCATGTTGTCTTTGATGGATGGAGTTATTCTGTGTTTAACAGAGTGACAATCCAGTTGGTGGATATGTCCTTTTTCACTGTCATGCTGGCCCATGGACAGTGGAGCACCTTCCAAAGGTGGCTCTGCAGAGTTGATGAAACCAAGGGGAGAAGGGGGCTTCTGTTCAGGCCCCTGAATCCCATGCCCAAAGTGACTGTTCTGCTGGAATTCCAAGCACCTTTATACACCAAGAGCCTGGCTTTACCCATTATCTGGGCCATGGTGAGCAAGCTCCAGTTTCTTTGCTTCTCTGACAAATTCTTTTGAGAAGACTGGTCATGTTTCAAGGCAAACATTACTCCTGGTCCTCAGTCTTTATTTAAACATGCCCTTCTCTCCAGTCTCATGCACATCTGATATTATTAGAGAAAAGAAGAGAAAAAGAGCCACAGTATAGCAGTCACTTGATGTTTAGTTATAAGCTCTGCATTGTATTTTGGGGTAGCCTCATTCAAAGTTCACTCTAAGCCTATTGAGTTTTGATTTTTCTAATTGATAAAAGACATTTTTCTGATAAATATCAGTTCAAAGCATCATTCAGGTTATATGTGAGATATATATATATATATACATATATATATATATATATATATATATATACACACACACACACACACACATATCCGAGCTATTATATACACATTTCCCAAGAGAAAAAATTATTAGCTATTAAATTCATTAGCTACTGCTCTTTTTTAGATAAGATAGCCATATTTAGAAAACTTAATTCCATGAGTTTTAAAATTATTATAGCACAATGATACATATAAAGGATATGGATATATGGTGTGTGTATATTCCATATAGGTATATCAACTTCGCCTACATTGTACATATAATTACTGTGCATGATGTATGCATATATGTGCATCAGCACTTACAGAATGTTCTTCACATGTTCATTTTCAGAATGTAAATAACATGTCCAGTTATCTACTAACAGCCAGCTCAAGACAAAATATTGCCAGTACGTTTGGCTCTCCCACATATATCATGCCCACCCCTCACCTGTGCCTTGGGTAAATTTGAGAAAGGTCAGCTTGCCTCTAGTGGCAATGCATTCTCACACCAGGGTAAAAGTAACTTTAAGGAGTAATCTTTAGCTCCAGTATTCTCTTGGCTGAATGAGTAATGTACAAACATACATAAAAATGTTGCCCAAACTCCCACACTCCCCCCCTTTTTTTTGCATTTTTAATATACACAGTCAGGTTTCACCTAATGATTGGGAGACCATCTGAGATATGCATTGCAATGATATTGTCATTGTGTGAGCATCATAAAGTATATTTTACTGGGAAGCTCCGACATCACTAGATGATATAGTCTTATGGGACCACCACGGCATATGTCATCTGTCTTTAACAGAAACATCACTATATGGTGAGTGACTGTACATATGCATTTCTGAACAATATGTTGTTTGTTTTTTTCATATCTCTAAACTTCATAGAAATAAACTTACATGTTTTGCTTGCTCAATATTCTCTAAGATTCCTTCAGGCTGATATGTGTATATGGCTACTTCCTGTTTGGGGCTAGTAGTCCTCCTCTGTATGAATAGCTCCTTAAATTGTTTATCCATTTTCCTGTCAATGGATACTCAAGTTGTGTCTAGTGTTCATAGTTATTACAGAAGATATTTTCCCTGAGAGTTATCTAGAATTTATCTTTGATGAATGTGTGAAGGAGTTTCTCTTTCTCTGGAGTAGATAACTAGGAATGTATCTGCTGGAAGAGGTGTGGAGACCTTAATTACATCTTTAATTTTACTATATCATGTCAGATTGTTTTTCAAAATGGTTGAGCAAACTGATATTCCCACTTGGAAGGTATAAAGCATTCTCATTGCTTTCTAACTTTTCTAATTCTGAGTATTATTGGATTTTAATTTTGGGCAATCTGATTAATGCATTTTTGATTTGCATTTTCTTGATTATGAATGAGGTTGAATATTTTTCTTGTGTTCCCTCCTGTTAAATGCCTTTCCATATCTTTTATCTAGATTTAAAAAAAATCAGGTTTCTTTTCTTTGTATTATTAATTATAGATGGTCTTTAAATATTCTGAATTCTCCTTTGTTGGTTATATGAAATGCAAATAATTTCCCGATTGACAAGTTACTATCTTTTTCAAGTCCTTTGATAAACATTTTTTCATTAACATGGTTAGATTTATTTATTCTTTCTAAAGGTTTGCATTTTTGTCTTAAGAATACTTTCCTATTTTGAGTTCCTAAAGTGTTCTATATTTTTTAAAAGTTCAAAGTTTCAGCTTTCACATTTAATTCTGTAATTTATCTGAAAATGGACTTTGTGCATTTTAATATCTGGTTAAGTAAGACCTCCATCTTTTTTTAGTCTTAAGAGTATTTTGGCTGTTCCTATGCCTTTATTCATAAGGCTTTTTATATGAGTTTTTAAATCATGAAGTTGAAAAAAGTCTGCCTGCTAGTTAAAATTTTGACTGGAATTCTATTAACTCTATAGATCACTTTGCAGAAAACTGATACACTTGTTTAAGACAGAGATGCTATTCACCAACACAAATTTTTCTCAATTTTATTTTTTAATATATTTCAATATGTCTTATTTAAAAAAACTAAAATCTTATGCATTTTTTGTTGGATGTATTTCTAGGTATCATATTCTTTATTATTATTGTCAATATGCATTTCTATATACTAAAAATAAAGAGAGATATATTAAAAGGTTTTTCTGTATTTATTTCATACTTTTCAGTTTATAAATTTATTAATTTGGAGAGCTTGTTTATATTCTTTCTGGATTTCAGTATAATCACATCATAAGCAAATAATAACAGTTATTTTGATTTCCAGTTTCCAAACCTTTGCTTTTTATTTTTCACTTCTTTAACTTGCTGGCTGAAACCTATATTACTACTTCAAATAGGTGTAAACAGTGGGACATCCTTGCCTGGTATTGAAGGGAAGACTTTTAATGTTTCACGGCTAGGTATGCTGTCTCCTACAAGGATTTTTCTTGATATCCCTTATCAGGATGTGGAAGTATCTATTCTTAGTTTGTTGAGAACATTTTTTTTTAAATCACAAATGAATGCTGACTTGCATCAAGTAACTTCTGCATCAAGCTAATTATTTGGCTTTTGCTCTTTATTCTGTTAAAATGAGGAATGATATTCGATGTTTTCTAAATAAAAATTGCACTTCTGACTTAAACTTGGTCAGAGTGCCTTTTTTCTTATTTTGTTTGGGATTTTGATATGTTTATGGCTAAAACTGCCCATTATCCATTAAGATTGTGTTATGATACTTATGACTGCCAATGACTTTTTTTTAAGGTAAAAATCATTAGATTTGGTTGTTAATAATAATAATTTTAATAATGATAATCATTATTTTGACAGTTATAAGTACAGAAGCTTTCTATTCTCAATTGTATGGAATGTCTTTATCCATTCTTTTATTTTGTCACATATTTCCATTTATTTTATGTGTATGCTTTATAATTAGCATATTTCTGAATTATTAATTTGCAGATCCAAAAGAACCCTTTTTAAAAACTTCTATGTTTGCTGTTACTGATTAATTTATTTAGATTATTTGTGCTTTATATTGTACAATTTTCAGCTTCTTATGTTTTTTTTTTTTTT
>JAJEJO010002215.1:0-43226 GCA_020662805.1 Glaucomys volans | reverse complement strand
TTTTTTATTTTTATTTTTTTTGGAACCAGGGATTGAACTCAGGGACACTTGGCCATTGAGCCACATCCCCAGCCCTATTTTGTATTTTATTTAGAGACAGGGTCTCACTGAGTTGCTTAGGGCCTCGCTAAGTTGCTGAGGCTGGCTTTGAACTTGAGATCCTCCTGACTCAGCCTCCCAAGTCGCTTGGATTAAAGGCGTGCGCCACCACGCCCAGCCGAGAGTCCACTTTAGATAGAGGTTGGCAGGGATTTCTCAGGGGCTCACATTCTATAGTTACAATTATAGTGGTGGACATAAAGTCATTCTGTGACTTGGGCAAGTCCCTAAATTGTTCTAGATCTTGTTACTGCCATCTATAAAAGAATAGATGGAAACCAAGGTATTCTCAGTCCTAGAACATTGAACAACTGACTGGAATTAGTCCTGAGTCCTGGAACTCAAGACTCCTCACTAAACCTTTGAGTCCTTCCTCTGTCTGCCATGACGCCATCCTCACTTCCAAAGAGGCTTTAAAAGTAGAGGTTAATTTCACTTAACATGATACTCTCCAACTCCATCCATTTACCTGCAAATGTCATAATTTTATTATTCTTTATGACTGAATAATATTCCATTGTGTATATATACCACAGTTTCTTTATCCATTCATCTATTGAAGGGCATCTAGGTTGTAGTTGATGACACGTAACGGGGGTGGGGGAGGTAGGGGAAGAATGGATTGTATAGAGGAAAGTAAGGGGAGGAGGGTGGGGAAGGAAAGATAATAGAATGTGACAAACATCATTATCCTATGTAATGTATGAATATGCAAATGGTATGATTCTACTTTGTGTACAACCAGAAAAACGATAGTTGTACTCCATTTGTGTACATTGAACCAAAAAAAAAAAAAAGTAGAGGTCAAAAAGTAGTTTCCAAACATATCTTTTATAAGTCTGCTGAGATTATATGATGCAGTGGGAAGAGAAATAAAGTAAGATCAAGCATCAAATGTTGTGCTGTATGAAAAATACGTATAAAGCTTCTGGTCCCTAGAATGATCTGCACAGATCACTATTAACTCATTGCTCACCAGATTTACTATTTTACCCATATGGATAAAAATGAAAAAGTTATGCCATCATTTGGTTTCACAGACTTTTCAGCAAGTCATGGTGAACTTGGAGGAGAAGAAAAGAAAGTAAGTCAAAGCAGAGCCATGAATAAAGAAAACAGAAAATCGCCTAGGCAGGGAATACTCTAACTGATATAATAATCACAGAATCATCCAAATTAGCTGTGGAAGGATGGAGCTTGGGCTCTGGCCCCCTGAGGCGACTGCTCCAGAAAGCCAAGGTGTGCAGATCCTCCAGCCAGTGTCCCCTGCCTCCCCAGCTCAGCTTCCTGCCATATGCTTACTTCCTAGGCATTTTGCTTTTATGCATTTCAATGATGCTACCATTTCCTCACTCAATTTGTATATTTTACAACTGTATAGGAAAATGTTATTGAAGTGTCATTTATTCCGGAGCTGTGAAGTCACAAATAGGGACTGACTTTACCAGCAACTTCAATTCACACAATCCAGCAATTGAGGGCTTTTACTACCTAGGACTCCACCCCACCTTCTCCAAACTTCCGCTTTATGGGGCGCTTTTTATGCTTCCTACAATAAGCCGGCTCTGAATATAAACGCACATTTCCGATGTATATGGCACTTTCGAACAGCATGAATAGAAAATCCTGGAAAGATGCTACAGTGAAGCAACTGCAGACGTAATACCCTGTTGTTTTTATTGCTAATTAGAAACAAAACACAAGTTCGACCTTATTGCAGCCTAATCAGGTATTAAAACCAAGTACTTCTTAAAAAAATAAAGTAAAATCTGGTTGCCTTCCTTAGACATGAAGAAAATAAAAATACAACCCAAAAGGGAACATGAGCTTTAAAATCCTTTTCTGGGGTGATGCTGATCTACCAAGTGGTTCTGATGCAAAACGCAAATGTGGGCAAGGCAGCCAGTAGTCTCAGGGCAAAATGTGGCTGCTGTAATAACCCCTGGATGCTCTTCCCTTGGAAAGTCCTGTTATTGTCAGAAAGATGAATTCTAAAACAACTCTATATAGTGCAATCTGCAGATTTTATTGACAAAGGTGTCAAGTCTCACAGAACTGAAAGTTGTTTCCCTTGTCATGAAATAAATAAGTAGGTTTGCTTGAGCTCCCAGCTCTATTCAATTTGCTTAGACACAAGGTGACTGTAAGCATTGATTCCATGTGAGACCGGATATAGATTTTTAAGGGAGGTACATGTGCTAGGAGTTAGAATCACCTCCTGAAGCAGACTGGCTTTGCAACTTGGTTCACAGATCCAAGGAAAGAGAGAGAGAGAGAGTGTGTGTAAAGCCACTGGAACCTGAGAGTCTAGGGAGACTGGGGGACAAGAGGACTGCTGCAATTTTTGGTGCTTTGTCCTAGAGATTCATAAGATCTCACAACTGAAATGGAGTGCCTTGAGCGTCTTGGTCCTCACACTTAAGTGTGCATCAGTTTTAACACAGATCGCTGATCTCCTGCCCCAGAGGTTCCAATTCAGTAGGACTGGGACAAGGCCAGAGAATCTGCATTTTCCAACAAGTTCACAAGTGAGGCAAGTGTTGTTGGTCTGGAGACTAAAATTTGAGATCGGTGGTCCAACACAACTCTCACTTTACAGATGTATGAACTAAGATCTAGAAAGAAGTATGCTCTGTGGAGGTCACACCCACATGGCCGTTCGAAAAAAGAACTGGGCCTAGAAGCTTCATGGTTCCAGCTTTTCTACCAGGGCCCTTGCCTTTTCCCTAAAGCCTGACACCATAGCTTTCCCCCTGCTACACGTGAGCAGATGAGGGTGCCTCTGAAACTGGCAGCAGAAGTGGGGACCTGTCTTCCTGCAGGTGACCTGCAACTTCTACGCTTCAGTCAAGGTGAGCAGGCTCTGTGCTTGAGAAAAAAGAAAAGACCTTCGGAGATTCTCTCTACAGTCCTGCTTGTCAGAGAAGTGAGCAGCAGAGGAGGCTGGGTCTGTTCGGAAATGGCTTGGTTGTCTTATAACGAAGTCCCAGGAGTTCAGATTTTTTTTTTTTTTTTTCCTTTCAGAAGAGGAATATGGTAAAAGGTACGTGCAAATCAGAGAAGCTATTCGAGCTTGGATGACCTCTAAGGTCCCTTCTAACTTTGAGATTCTATGATCTATGAAATTGGCCCTCTTAATACATACTGTAGTAAAATTCCTCATTTCAAACCCTACTACACCACCGGTTTGTGAAGAGACACAAGTTGTAATCGAATAATGCTGAGCCCTGAAAACAATTTACTGTGCAAACTACACATTTCCTCTGTCTTATTTCAGCAATCAATTTATAAAATGCGTGTTTTGACACCACTATCAAAAGATTCCCACCTCAGTGAAGAGGTGATCTGTCCTCTGAGCCTGCTTATCGTCTTCTCAGCATTCGATGACATCTGAGATCAAATTATAGACTCTAGTTTGCTTTCTGTCTGTCCCCACCAAATCAAGAAGGAAGACAAAATGCCACCTCTCTTGGGTACTGCTCTCACTGGACACACAGGGACAATGGGTCAACTTTGAGGCTTCCTTACCTCAGATTCACATCCACAGAAGTTTTGAGACAGCAGAGGTCAGGAGTTAGGAAATAACTATTGTATATATAAATCTATTAAATGAGGGAACATGAACAGAGAACCATGAGGATCACGTAATTTCCACCATGCCGGCCAATAATGGTTGGTTGTCTGTGTGTGTGGGTTGTATACCTACAGATTCAACCAACTACATAATTGGAAATATTCTTAAAAATTGCATCCCTACTGAATGTGTGCAGACTTCGTCATCATCCTCTAGACCGTTTAGTGTAACAAAAATTTGTATAACATTTACATTGCATTAGGTACTATGAGTAATCCAGAGATTGGTTTCAAGTGTAGGGGAGGATGTGTGTGTTGTCTGCAGATGATCCATACACTAATGTATATAAGATTCTTGAATGTCCATGGATTTGGATATCTGCAGGGGTCCTGGAACCGGTCCCCTATGGATACCAAGAAACAGATAACTATTCCTATGCAGTGCGTGGTGTTAAGAAAACACAAGGAATACTGAATTGCACAGAACAAATCTTCTTGAGCCCTGACCATGTTTGGTTTCTCTCAGCCTCCATATGTAAGAGCCCCTGGTGATTTTGGTATCCGTGGGACCATGGTAGCACTTAGGTCTGAATCGCCTTCTTCCCAAGTTCATACAGCAAGACCACCAGCTCAATCAATGGCTCAACATTTCAGATTCATTCAACACACAAAAAACATCACCCTGCTATCCATAGTATAATAAAGCTTTGTGATCATCTCCATGGACCAAACTTTACTAAATTAGGTTTGAAATCGTGGAAAATAAAACCATTCATGAATTTTCACTGACTACCATTTTGTTCTAAGATTGTGGACTAAGTATTAAGATAAGCTACAACTCATGGACACCACTAGTAGTACACTAGATTTTATTAAAGTAAGGCAACTCTTTTGAAGTTATCCTAGAACAAAAGGACAAACACGTATGAAAGGTTTAGAGTTAAAGTTGTAAACAGTTTCCAGGAATACAAGTGTCAAGCACAAAACGCTGAACTTACAGAAACTGACATCTCACTTTGCAATGAGAAGTAAATGCAGATTCAGGGCTTAGGTCTAAAGGCCAGCATGTCCACGAAAGTCCTTCCATGGAGTCAAGGAAGACTTCACCCCATGTGATCCCAGCCCTACACTGCGCTCAACTTCTAGATGGGGACAGCAGAGATGAGAGAAAACCCCTCAAGGTGCCGCAAAGGCACTCTAACTAATATTTGTGAAATAAATGTATTGTTTAAAAAACCAGCTTGTAGAAGGGAAATAAGAGTAATTCTGAAGTCAGATTTGGGTTCAAATTCTTGCTCAGCCTCTTGTTAAATACACGATCTTAGACAAATCATTCACTTGTTGAGACCTAATATCCTCATCTTAAAATTGGGATAATTATGCATAAATCATTGTTAAAAGATCTCAAATAAAGATATTTTGGGGAAAAAAATGTCACATGGCATCACATCCTGTGGTTTTAAAAACACATCAACTGACAGCTGTAACTTCTGAAGCAGACATCAGCCCAGCAGTGGAGGACCTCAAACAGGCCTCTGTATTCCATCTTTCAAGGCCCACTAAGCTTTGGCATTGTTCAGTTTAAGAATGACAGGGAGCTGGGTGCAGTGGCACATGCCTGTAATCCCAGAGGCTTGGAGACTGGGGAAAGAGAATTGAGAGTTCAAAGCCAGCCTCAGCAAGTTAGCAAGGACCGAAGTAATGCAGTGAGGCCCTGACTCTAAATAAAATACAAAAAAGGGCTGGGGATGTGGCTCAGTGGGTAAGCGCCCTTGGGCTCACTCTTGGTACAAGAGAAAAAAAAAAGACAGGCAGCTTTGTTTTGACGTTCACTAATAGCCTTTCTTTGAAATTTTGTCTCCTCATCTGTCAAATTTGTTAAATGGAGCTAATCATATTTAGCTCCACTCACTTCCACAGGGAGATTTCAAGGATTGTGGCAGATAAAGGGGGGTGGAGATGCTATGAGGAGGGTAAGGACTCAGCAGTGTTCTATTATTAGGGTTCAATTCCCTGTGCTCCCTCATTTGGGCTTCTGTTTATTTGGGCTTTGTGATCATTATCATTACAAGATGTGACATAAAATGTCGTGGTTCCCTCTGCACAGGATAACGCCTTTTCCCTGAGTCCAGCTTTGAGTTTTATTCCTTGTCCACTCTGCAGTGGGAACAAGAAAAAAAGCTGGCTTGCAATAACGTGATGGGATGCCTGGCTGCTGTGGGCGAAGTCTGTATTGACACTCTTAAAATATGAGCCTGTCTTGGTGTTTTATGTCATCAATTGTGACTGTCGGCTTCCTTTGCAAGCAGAGGAATGATGGAGCTGTGTTTTCTGCTTGTCCTTCCCCAAACACATGCTGGCTTGTGCACCGGTGCAAGCCTGGCTTCGGCGGGAAGATGGGTGTGTATTAGGAATATGGAAGGTTTTATGATATTATGTAGTTAATCCCAGACTCAAAAACAGTGAGAGCTTGTGACACTCCTGCTGAAAGGTGTACCACGTCACTGATCTTTTTGGTGATGAATACTGTTTCTCAGAGAACTGGGGAAGGTTTTACTGCTGACATTGTTTCTATCTATAGCAAGCAATGATCAGTCACTCCTGGACAGATATATAAGGGGGACAAAAAAGATGGAGGGAAAAATGAGGGGGTCTCTGCTTTTAGTCTGGTTCAACAGGCCTGTGTTTACAAGCTGTGCTGGCCTCTGTGAACTGAGCCTACTGGCCACAAGATCCATCCCAGGAAACATGGTTTTACCTTCTACCAGGGAAACATAAAAAGCACAGTGATCCACTAATAAATCAGAAGACAATTAAGGTTAAAAAGTCAATGTTCGGGAAGCATCAAGGTTCTGAATTAAATCAACATATCAGGGTAATTCAAAGGCTGGTGCCTGGAAGGCAGCGTTTCATTCACAATCCAATTCATCCGTCAAGAAGCATTTCCCCACTCATGGGCCCTCGTTCTACAGAACGATTTGGGACGTCTGCCAGCTGCAGCCAGTTTTTCTGGCTTGTGCTCATTCTTGATTGTACACTGGCCAGGGTTTATTACCACAGTTGGATTCAGCTTATCTGCCATCCATCCCTCCCTTCTTTGCTCCTTTTCTTTTTCCCTTTTTCTTTTCCAAGAATGTATCAGTTGTCCACACATAATTCCTCCATTTCCTCCTCGACAGCTACCTAAAATAGACCAGAACTAGAACCCAAATGCTTCTAGGGCTCTACCTGGGACCAGAAAGAGTGGTACAATGGTCCACCTTCCCTTCCAGCACATCCCTGAGGGGACAATCCTAGAACCCTCTGGCCTCCTGATTATAGGAAGCCTTTCCTTGCTCTCGGGTTGGCCCCATACTGAAGGGTAAGGAATCTTTCCATGGGCTGAGATGGGAAAAACCTCAGAGATCATAGGAGCTGCCATGTACTGATGATTTATTATAGGTTGTTCCTTCATCATCTAGATCAACAACTTTAATCTTAACAGTAAGTATTGTTTGTTCTTCACCTAGATCAGCACCTTTAATCTTGACAGTAATTCCAGAAGAGGCTCTAAGGCTTACCAGTTTACAGATGTGAAAACTGAGGCTCATTGAGGTTATGTTACATGACATGGTCACAAAGCAAGTAAGTCACAGAGTCGGGATTCAATTGCAGGTATGTCTGATGCCAAAGGTCATTTTTGTTCTTCTTGTTGCTATTGTTGCAACTTCAGGGTCTGGGGGTCTCCGATTAGCAAAAAATAGAAAAGTAAACACATAAATACTTTTTAAGCATTTGCTTCCTATATGCCAGGCTCTGCTGTATGAAGTCACTCCTTCAGTCTCTGTAGCATATCTCTGGTGTAGATGCAGAATATCAATCTTCACATATAACAGAGAAGTGAAGCACACAGAAGTAAGCAACTTGCCTGGCTTGAGAGTGCAACAGAGCTGGGTTCAAATCTAGACATTATGACGCTCATGTTCCTAATATCTACTAAACATATCTGTGGCCAATTATTTCCCTGCTTGCCCTGAATGTATCTCAGCCCTGAGATCTGTGCTCTGTGCCTGGATCCCCACATTCATACCACAAACTCACTCGTGGGCTACTCTACAGATTCTGTGCCCCACCTCAGTACAGTCAGGTGGATAAAGGCCCAATTACTTCCCGATGGCCTGGTGTTCCTTAGTTGACACCAGATCACTAACTTTTTTTTTCGATATTGCCTTTTTCTTTGTGGTTTAATTATTTACTCACTCAGGTTCATTTGCTTTGGAGCTTCTTGAATGTCAGAGCTTCAGATCTCAAATGCAAGCCAAGGTTTGGCCTTTGCAACAGCCCAGGGTTAATACTGACTGCAAACAAGGGGCCTCCAAGCCCCACTGTGGCTCTTTGCTGCTCCCCTGCACCTGCTTCACGTTTCCTAGGTGTTGTGAGAAAGGGGCCCTGATGCCCTGAGGAGTGCTGGTGCATATGAATGAGTGCGTGTGTGTGTGTGTGTGTGTGTGTGTGTGTGAGAGAGGGAGAGAGAGAGAGAGAAAATGTGCATGCGCCCTCCTCTTCCTCAAAGACTTTCTCATTCCTATGAATATACCTGCATGGTCCACAGAAGGTGGCAGTACACGTTTTGGGAAATAATTCCTCAAGATAGAGCAGAGTGTCCCAGGTTTACAGACATGCTTTCCACATCAGGTTTGGCCACTATGTCTTGATTTCAGACAGGACACTTAACCCTCTGATCCTTAAGTCTGCCATTTTTAATTTTAGGAGATTATACTAGATTAGTAGTTCCCAAGCCATCTTCTGCAGAATTAGTATTCTTTGATATGTTAATGGGTAGATTTGCAAAAACAAGAGTTGCACAGCCAGGTACATTGAAAAAAAGGAACAGATTCACATCGTTCATCAGTGTGTTAAATGCCAGGAGATGTAATGTAGTAGATAAGCATTTATTTTTGGTTAATCTAGTATCTAAAATGCATTTGCTAGTTATAAAAGGTCCTGCTTTCAATAGAACATCTATCCATACTTACTGGGGTATCTGAGAGTGCTAAGAATTTGTTTTAGGATATCAAGCAGGATCTTCACACTCAAACTTCAGAAACTGAATGAATAGTTAAGAGATTTTTAAAAGGATTGGACTGACATGAGAAAAATACTAAAAGTGAATGTATTTTAGTATAGGCCATCAATTGATAAGGCAGTAGAACCGAAATCTAAATTCCTTCTCTATGGCAAGTGGTGAATGGGAAAGGGAAAACGCATGGTTCAGAGGGGAGACTGTCAAGTGTCCTGCATCCAGCAGAACTGAGGCTGCAGACAGTGTCCACTGCACCACACTCCAGGTTCTTCATGGTGTACTATTTCTTTTTTTTCTTCTTCTCCTTTTAATTGAAGAAGGACACCTAAGGTCAAAGAATGCAAACATCTCCATGGTGAAGAGCTTCTCTTCGTTGGTCTGCAGGTTTCCAATCATATCTTTGTCATCCCTCCTGATCTTTATACACCTCATGGAACTGATAACAGGGCCACACACACAGAAGTTAATAAACAGGGATGGGTCAAATCAGATTTCAAAAACTGCCTTTGTGAGGGATACAGGCTCATGAAGGGCAAAGAAACAGTAATCCAATTTTTAAAGCTAGTCACTCACGTGACAATTTTGTAAAATTGCATGCTGTTTCTACTGAGGTCTTTGTTTTATTGTTTTTCTCTCTGCAGCATCTTTAGCATGTGCGTGGAAAGTGAAGTCTGTAAAATGGCTGTTTTGCCGGTGATTCATCCTGATTCATCCTGCTCTTAGCACCAAGAGGGATATTCTTATTTTATTCTAAAGAGATCAGGAACTATTCCACTCTCCTCTTCACAAATAAATGAATACATAAAATCATTGACTGTTTGGCTTCTGCTTTACCAGGCTTTAGTAAGTCTAGTCCTCTCACCTGTTCTGTATGCAAGAGTCCACATCCATCACCTGGGGTTGCCTCCCAGTACTGAAGCACACAGCCTCTCTGAGCTCTGCCTGCTATAATAGCCCCTCTCCTTCCCCTGCCTCCCCAGCACATCCCTGGTCAGCCCCTCTCATCTTAGCCCACCACACCAGCCACACCCAGACTCTGTGAATCCCTTTCAGCACAGTTGCTTCGTGGCTCCAGTCTTTATTCTCCTGGCTGCCTGTTTGCTGCTGTGACTAAAGGACCCAACCAGCACAACTGCAGAGGAAGAAAAGTTTATTTGAAGGCTCATGGGTTTGGAGGGTCTCAGTCCATTAAGTGGGTGGCTCCATTCCTCAGGGCTTGAGGTGAGGCCAAATATCATGGCAGGAGAGTGTGGCGAGGGAAGCAGCTCACATCATGATTGGAAAGCAGAGAGAGAGACTCCACTCTCCAGATACAAAATATATACCCCATAGACACACTCCCAATGAACCACTCCCTCCAGCCACACCCCTCCTCCTCCAGTTACCACTCCGTCAATTCCATCAAGGATAAATTCCTGAGTAGGTGGAGACTCTTGGAGTCTAGTCATTTCTCCTCTGAACCTTCTTGCCTGATCTCACATGTGAACTTCTGGAGGACACCTCACATGCAAACCATAACACTGCCCTTGCCTTGGGCCCTTGCTTTCTCTTAGTCCAGCCACCAGACCTGCAAGGCCACCTAGGGAGCACTGACCACTCTCCCTTCCCACTTGACTCTCATACTGTCTGGGCACCACTGGCCTCCCACTGTCCTCCTCTGCCTCCACATGCATCTCTCTCTCTTGAAGGACAATTTCTGGAGGGCAGCAACTACGTCACAGGAGTTTGTGTATTCCCTGATACAAGGTAGGTAGACACTTAATATATTCTTGCTTAAAAATAATCATATGCATTTAAAATGATACCATCAGTGCTATATTCTACTATTGAAAAGCAACGACAATCACTACATACAAAATATAAGATTGAGGCTGGCATACCATAGGTGCTCAATACTTGCTTAATAATCACTACAACTGATTAATATTTTATCACATGCTTCCTGAGTCAGGAATTGCATTGCAAGTTCATAAGCAAACACACCCCACTAGGCGGTAACTGCTGCTGATCCCATTTAAGACTGCAGAAAACAGGGATGGAGTTTGCTAAGTTCATTTGCCCAAGGCCTTCCAGTTTGATCTGTTGGGTCAGCCCTTTTCTTTTCCCAGTTCCTCTCAGGGATGGCTCACTGCCCTTACTCAGAAGGTACCCATCAGTTTTTGGACTGAGTCCCCAAGCAAATTGACGGGGGCTGCTCCCTGAGGAACTGAGACGAGTTCTCAGCTTACAGGGCTGTGATGATCAAAGGAGAGAATGAACTTGAATATATTTTGAAAAAAAAAAACTTAAGTCCCTATTTGAAAGCATGCAAAATAAGCAGATGCAGAGGATTAGTGAATTAGAGTTCCTCAACTCAAGACAGGAGTGGATTTTGAGTGTCCACTTGCCTGTTTAACCTGAGTGGACGTTACTTAGGATTTCTTCATATGCAGTGACACCCGAGGCCACCACAATTGGTTCCTGCACCAACGCTTTAAGGGACAGTTGCCTGGAGGAATCAAGAGCTGGCTGGTGACAGATGAGGCTGGGCAAGCAATGGTGGAGTTTGATCTTCAGAACCATTTCATTTCCCCAAAATATCAGGAGTGTGTTGGGAGGGCAAACTTCCTCTGGGCAACAACAGAAGCTATCGACCCACTTCAGCAAGCAGGCCCTTGGTGGAGGAGGAACAATGGGGTTTCACACACACAGCCAACCTAGACCCCTGCCAGCTCAGTGCCTGCTTTTCATGGGCCCCTTCGCATCGCCAGCAGAAGCAATGCCAAAGGACCCAACCTAAAGCCCGTACTTTATTTGAATAAAAACGTCCCTAAATGCCGAGATTTATAACTTCACAGGAAGGCTTGGGAGGGGGAGAAAGCTTCAGAGAACATTCTGGGTAGGGTTACAGTGCTGCCAACAGTTTGTGGTTGGACAGGGCACCGCGTTCCTGAAGATTAGACATAACTGAGAGCTTTTTCTTCTTCTCTTTTAACAGCAAGGAAATATAAATCCTCCCCTCCTGTCAGAGTCTCAACTCTTCAGACGTTTTGTACAATTTTCCCCATTCAGGAGTATTTAACTGAAAGGAAATTAGGAAAACCGTAGCTTTTTCTCCCCCTCCTTGAAACTGAAAGAATTAAAGATATCAAGTTTAGCTTTCTAATTTAATTTCTGAACTTTCTATTTTTTAACAAGAGAAAGAATTTTAGTGGATCTGAGGAGAAGGCACACGTTTTTGTGATTATGAGAATTCTGGTGGTTGGTATTTAATGAAAATGCCATAGAGCTGTTCCAGGAGGTATAGGAAGGCTTCTGGGCAAGCCCCCACCCTGACTCCCACCGAAAAGAAATGTCAGCAAGAAATCCAAGCAAAGGAGTTATTTTACTTTTCACATGGAATAGAACACAGATTCTGAACTGTGAAAAGAAATCCGGGGTGAGAAGTATTTTGATTTTGTACATGTTCCGAGCCACCTTCTCCTCTCATGCAAGCTCTTCCTGGATTACAGGCAGCTCTGATTGTCACTTTGCCTTACCAGCATATTCTGGGAGAGCGAGTTATTAAAACTCAACCATTCAGCTGGGCATGGTGGCACATGCCTGTAATCCCAGTGACTTGGGAGGCTGAGGCAGGAGGATTGCCAAGTAGTTCAAAGCCAGCCTCAGTAACTTAGTGAGGCCTTAAGAAACTCAGTAAGATCCTGTCTCTAAATAAAATACAAAAAGGGCTGGGGATGTGGCTTAGTGGTTAAGTGTTCCTGAGTTCAATCCCCAGAACCAAACCAAACCAAACCAAACCAAACCAAACCCAAATAAACAAACAAATAAAAAAACCTCAACCATTCAGGTAGGGGCTGCAGGAAAGGGCACTGCTGCCTAGGTAGGAAGGAAAGTGGTTTTTTTATTTTGTGGGGGTGGCAGGGGCATGGGGGATTGAACTCAGGGGCACTCCACCACTGAGCCACATTGCCAGCTCTGTTTTGT
This sequence comes from Glaucomys volans, assembly GCA_020662805.1. Classification (NCBI taxonomy): domain Eukaryota; kingdom Metazoa; phylum Chordata; class Mammalia; order Rodentia; family Sciuridae; genus Glaucomys; species Glaucomys volans. The sequence goes on along the minus strand of JAJEJO010002215.1, from coordinate 30,526 downwards.
ATTTTATTGAGAGTCAGGGTCTCACTGAGTTGCTTAGCACCTCGCTTTTGCTGAGACTGGCTTTGAACTGGCAATCCTCCTGCCCCTGCCTCCTGAGCTGCTGGGATTATGCCCAGTGGAAGGAAAGTTTTGTCAAGCTGTTCAGACATGTACCAAAATTTCATGATGATCTATCTACTTGAACCATCAAAGTAAGTAATATCATGACTGTGGGAATCTGTACAAGAGAGTGATCACCACACCCCTGTTTTGACTCTGGTAGTCTGTTCTTGTACATACTATGCCCAATCAAAACCTGGCACTGGCAGTGGCTCCTTCCCTAGGTCCTGCCCACACCTTGACTTCAGTCTCCAGAGGCCTCAAGCAGAGAACCCAACAGAGTCCACTGGACCTCTGACCCTTAGAAATGGAATCAACCAATTTGTACTTCTTTGAGCTGCCAAACCTGTGGTACTTTGTTGTGACAAGCAATGGAAAGGAACACACATTGCAATAGTTCTCTTATGGCCGTATTTGTATGGTGAAGGTTAGTAGATACATTGGTTTATAGAACAGGTGCTGCCTGAGAGTTCTCAGTGCTCTTTTCAGGACAAAACAAAAGCCAAGGACTGAAACTGCCACCCCTCTCAAGAAAACTTGCAATCCTGCAGATGATGGCTATGAAGTGAACTCTGAGTTACCACTGGGTGAAATGTGTAACTTCGTTCCATAGCCACCATACCTGCGTAATCTTAACAACTTATGTTCACCATCAAACACCATCCAGTACAGCTGGTTTCTGCCCCTCCATTTGTGTATGTTCAGAAATGGATTTAACTTCACCCCAGTAAGAGCATGATTGGGAAGGGAATCCTGCTGTTTATAGAAGGAGACTTCCATGGCAATCTGCTGTTTTGTATTTTCGATGCTTGAATATATTATCCAAAGTGGAAGTGAGAGGAAGCGAATATTATTAACCACTATGTGGTAAGCAGTGTGCTGGATGCTCCTGTGAGTGTTCTACCTTTATTTGGCTCTAGTAAAACTCTGCGAGGTGGGTATTAATAGCCTCATTTTTCAGATGAGGAAAACAAGGATCAAAAAGGCTAAATTGCCCAAGGTCATGCTACCAGTAAGTGGGGGATTGAGCATCCTAATCTGTATCTGAGAGACTTGAACTCCTGGGCTTCCTTTGCTCTACTGGACTGCCTTAGCAGGTGAGGAATTAATTCTGAGGCTAATGTTTTTCAGAGTAAATGCTAGCAACCCATGGTGGCCTACAAGAATGGATGCAGTTGGTCAATAGAATCTATATTCAGTCAGGCACGGTGGCGCATGTGTGTAATCCCAGCAGTTCAGGAGGCCAAGATAGGAGGATCACAAGTTCAAAGCCAGTCTAAGGAATTTAGTGAAGCCCCAACCAACTTAGTAAGACCCTGTCTTTAAGACATAATAAAAGGGCTGGGGATGTGGTTCGGTACCCCTGGAATCTATTCTTTGACCAAAAAAAAAAAAAAAAAAAAAAAAAATCTGTATTCAGCACCATCCCAAGGACTGTACAAATTAGAGAGTGTACAGCATGATCCTCAGCTCCTCACTATTCAAAATTGATTTGGCTGAGTTAAGATATCTCTAAGATAAATATGAACAATACAAGATCACATATAAATCTGTATTGAAGTGAAAGGAAATATATTAGTGATATCAGAGAAGAAGATGTCAGAATGGTTAAGGAATTTAGTAGGTAAGATTTGGAAGCCAGATGGAAAAGGAGAAAACATTCTACAAGAAGGAAGCCAATGTGGTGATCAGAGACCCAGAAGAAGGGCTAATTATGGTATTTTCTATAGGATAAAGAAGAGATTTAGCAGGGCTCACAGCAAAAGTAAGCTGAAAATGATCAGAAAGCGAAGTGAGACCCATTAGGGTGGATAACAAAGGGTTTTTAAGCCAGATAACTTTGGACTCAATGCAACAGGAACTAGTATTTTTACAACCAGCATCAATTATTCATTTACCTATAGCCGCCTTCATTGGTGTCCTCTGAAAAATGACTACATTTTCCTTTTTCCATTTCAATAATTAATATATTTATTTAGTTAGAGCTGTAAGGGGGAGATGGATATAATAGCATTTGGCTCTGAGTTATTATTGTCAAAAGGATCATCGAAATGAAAAGTGAAGTAGAGAAGCATTGCTCAGGACCAAGAAGTTGCAATCCTGGCCTGGAGGCAGGTCAGTCCACATGAATGAAGTGTTTCAGGGGTCTTAGTGGCTTCCCCAGTGCAGGGGGAGCTGAATGAAGTGCCAGGGGATGCACCTGAGGGAGCCAATACTTGGAAACCAAGATCTCCTTAGCACTTCTGAAGTAGGACTCTGAGTCCCTCAGATAAACAGGGAAGGGGCAATGGAAGCCTTAAGCAAGAGGCTAGGAAACCTGATGAATATTCTCAGCCAATTGGGACCATGCAGACTTCAAATACATCATTTTTGTTTTTTTCAGGAACGGGTCTGCAGCCTGTGTGGACTGCACGGTGATAGCAACCCTGGCTCACTTTGGTGGTACACACCCTCCCATGAAGGCTTCAAAGCCCATTAAGAACTTGCCTTCAGGCCAAGGTTAGGGCACCATGAGCCCAGTCTATCCCACTCATGTCTTTTTCAGGTTCAGGCGTTTGGACAGAGAAGAGAGAGACTAGTGGGGAAAAGAGCAGCAGGAGGAAAGGGACAATAATGTTCATAGCAAGAAGTAGTGCAATTCAAACTGGATGTGTGCCTACTTGCTTAATGTCACTCTCAGATCCTAGGAGATTGCACTGAACAGTTTAATTCCTATTCTAGAATCACTCCTGGTACCAAAATCTACATTAGGGTCTTCAGAGAATTGGAACCAACAGGATATGTAGATAGGTGACAGGTAGATGATAGATGAATGACGGAGATTCATTATAAGGTATTGGCTCTTGTGATTTCAGAAGCTGAGAAGTCCCATGATCTGTTTTCTGTTAGCTGGAGACCCAGGAAAGTCAGTGGTGTAGTTTAAAGACCTGAGAGCTGCAGAGTCAATAGTAGATTTCAGCTGGAGTCTGAAGGCCTCAGAACCCAGAGCGCCAAGGGCAGGAAAAGATCAATGTCCCAGCTCAAAAGTCAAGCACAGAGTTTGACACAGGGTATGGGCCAGTATTAGAAGCACTGACATAACTCAACCACCTTGAAAATAAACTTTCCTCTTGGAGTCAGCTCTCTGTCTTCAGGTGAGAAGATGGTTCCGCACACAGGATAAGCCCCAAATCCTGGGAGTGAATAATTTTGGCTCTAAAGAGCTGCCTTTACGTCAAAACAATTTTTAGCAAAGACTAAATTGTCTATTAGCTAGTGCCTTATTCTGGGGCCCATGATTTAATCCACTGGCAAGCGCTCTTTTGGCATAACTCAGAAGCTGAGTCATGCTATCGACCTTCTCAAAGACTTAAGAAATACAGTGGGAAAAAGGGAGCGACACTGGGAACATTTAGGTTAACTGGGACCCAGTGCTTTTTCTATGCAAAGTTGATCAACCTTGGGTTTCGATTTAATTGTCTGTCAAATCGGAAGACAACAACTATCTACAGACCTCACTGGATTTTCAAACTAAAGAAACATGCTTTGAAAAGCACAACACCCTGATCAGTTGTAAGGGCTACCTGTGATTGAGCCTCTGGGACAGATTTCTCCTTGTGTCCCTACATTCTCTACCAACAAGGTGAGCCCCAACTCCATACTGATTTATGGCCCACCTTTTCCTCCCCCAGCCCACCTTGGAAGAGTGGGTGAACCACAGCAGAGGTTCCTCTTGGGATGTGCCTCTCTATTCTGTCCACCTGTCCCACCCCTACGCCTCCTTCTTTTTATCCAACTTGTTCTGAATTCTTATGTAATACTGCAAGGACCAATGTCAACTTGCTTTTACAACATGCATCTTACTACTCTGTAAACATTTTTTTTTGGGTATGGAATGGGTTTTTATTTCTGGTCATTGAATGTGTGGTCTCCCATTGTTTTCTCAATTGCTTCAATATACATGTCTATATCCACCTTTTGTCTCCTGATAGCTTTAGATGGTCCTTGAGGACAGGATTTTTCCTGACACTTCACTTCACCCAGCACCTAGCACCAAGCTCAGTACCCCTTGAGCTTAGCACCCTTTTATTTCAATGGATCCAACCTTCCCCCATGACACAGCTGCTCATTCTACTCATAACAGCCATGCCTCTTAAAAATCCATTCTCTATTCAGCTGCTACCTTCGGTCTACCCAGGTCCCTTCCTTTACCCACACGTATCTTTATCCCTTCTGCTCATCGTCACTCATCTTGCCATACTCAACCCCTGCTGATGAGACATTCTTTCACTGTGTACTCCTGTCCAAGATTCTACCCCAGGATTTTGTCTTTTACTGTACAGTTTTATTATTTCTGATTCTGGATCCTTAGAGCTCTATTGTTGGATACCAAGTAAGCATGGATTTAACTTGGTCCACATTTACTCTCTGGTTGCTCTATGTGTCTCCTCTCCTCCCTGCTTTTTCTTTTCTTCTGGTCTTTCTAATTGCCTCTGTCACTATGCTATGCATTGAGTGACTGAAGAGCCCCCAATCATTTCTAAAGTGTAAGCTTTTTATAAACCAATATATATTTTATTCTACAAAAGTAAAGAACTCTGAAAAATCAACAATCAGGCACTGCACACAAAAAGTATTTTCATTAAGATTTGTGATAATTTGGGTAGTTCTTCCATAAACTCACAGTGGCATTGCCAACATCCATGCTACCAGACAGAGGAGTTTTCAGAAATTTGCAAATAGTCATTATTATGATAAAGAATCCCAGCATATGGGCAGGAAAGGGGGATGTGGCCTGGAATCTGTTTCCTGTTTTCAAATACTATACCTTTTGTATACATGATTGTCATGGGGAGGTGCAATGAAATGGTAAAAGGCACTTTGGCATTGGGTTTGTGCTTCCAAAACTAAGGGGCCTCAGACTTAAGGCCTACTGAGAATAGCAGTTCTGCTTCTCATTAAGGGCTAAATTCAGAAACAGTCTCTTTAGAAGCTGAGCTCTACTAGATCCACAATGAATTTCTCACTTTCTACATTGCTGCCTTCATCTTCTCATCACCCACTTATCCATTAACTCCTTGCCACCTGAACTTGGCATACAGCCCACCAAGTCTTAAACACACAAGGCACTCAAAGCATAATTTTAAATTTTTTGGTTGTCTTCAGGGCTACCAACATCTTTACCTATATTTTCATCTGTTCTCATTCTTCATGAGCTCTGCAGTTTCTGAGTCTCTTGATCATGTTGCTTCGATCTTCTTTGACCCTTCTCTTCTCCTCTAGCATTTCCACAACACTTTTCTTGTTTTTTTCTGATCCCCTCTTATTCTACATCTCCATTTAAGGTGAATGTAGGGTCCTCTCTTCCATCTCTTGCCTCACTCCCTGTGATTCTCTCCTTGGATAAAGCCCCAGTTCTGCACAGCACTCCCTGTTGCTGACTTAACAGCTCATTGCCTCACATACTAACCAGATTCTCTCTCTGATTTCTATAATTTAACTCATGTGCCATGACTCTCCCAGTTGCCTAGGGCCAATATATTGGAATCATCTTTAACTAGAGAAAGAGATGAATCAGTAACACTTCCTTATTATTATGCCTTTGTCTGAGCATCAGGTAGATAACGATGCCTCTGAGATACTTATACTCTGGGGTGGGGTGGAGGGAAAGGAAGGGCTGCATGGTGGAGGCCATTCACAGTAGATAATTATAATAGAGCAGGAAGAGTGCAGGGCACAGGCACTTGCCAACCGAGAGTAGGGGAAGGGAGTGGTCAGAAAAGACAGTCAGAATATAATGTTGTCATTTCATGACTTTACCATCTTAAAAAGAGGCTCTCCATTGCCCACTTAAACAATCCTCTGAATGTGAGAAAAAGACTCTCCAAAGTATGACCACAATATTCTTATTTGCCATGATTCTCCAGCTGCAGATCTAAACCTTAATAAAACAGGACTAAATAACATTTCTCAAATAGTCCTTGGATATCTCCACCTAAGTACCTTTGTTTACATGGCTCCCTTTCTATGTTGTGCTTGCCACCTACCTCCCATTGCCACGGTCACCACCTCCACTCCACTCCATTTAGTCCATTTGCATTAAGTGCTACAATGACTCAAGACTAGACTATAATCCTAGCAAGTATTCAGTCTTATTACTTGTTCATGTAGGGTACGGAGACATGGTTTTCTGGAATTTCCTTCCAAAGATGCCTCTTCTATTCTTTAGACCCATCTCAGATGGTAACTACTATAACGAAATACCTCCTGGTCCCATGCACCCCACCCTCCCTATACTGAGAGCATGGTGCTGGGTCATCATCACTGAGACAGTCTAGTTTTTCTCTGTGAAATTCTCATGGCCCTTCCAGTCTGTTTGTAATACAGTAAGTGGTAGATGATTTCTTCCCCTATGGAGGCTCCTGGATTGTACATTCTTTGACAGCAAAAACATTGACTTAGTAGTCATTTTTAATATTTTTCCCAGGACTGCACCAAGATGTATAATACATTCTTGGCATTGCACAAATAATCTTAATTTTTTCTCTTGAAATTTAGTCAATTTGCATCAGGTGCTACAATGACTCAAGGCTAGACCACAATCTTAGCAAGTCTTCAGTCTTATTATTTGTTCATGTATGGTGTGATTAGATGGGTTTTTGGAGTTTCCTTCCAAAGGTGCTGTCCTTCTCTCAGCCCAGCCTTTGTAATGCATACTGTACTGATTTCTCCAGCCAAGAAGGACTCCTTGTTAAATGGGAGTCATGTCTATGGGAATTATGACTTCTTTGTACCCACACCTGAATCTACATAATTCCCTAATCCCACAAAGGTATAAATAAAAACTTCTAACAGGACAGGTGGATGTTTGCCAACTGTGGGAAGATAAATGGCCTGGGGACTTCATGCTTCAAAGGTACAACTGCTTGATTTCTGATGTCAATATTGCATAAGAGATGCTGTTTTTTTAATCTTCCTCGCCAGAAAGTTATGGGTTACAACATTTAATTTGATTAATTCTTGATTTCCAAAAGGAAACCTTAGGAGGAACCTAGGGAGTCTCAATAAAATAAGTATGTGCAATTGTTAAGACAGGAAAGGGAAAAAAAAAATGACTTCCATCAGAGCCCACGAAGATCGCTTCCAGTCCCAAACATGGGTCCCCTGAGGTAGCCTGGAAACTGAACTATTGTCAAAGAGATGCTTACCTTTTACAACTGCTCACAGCAAAAGAAAACATAGAGCTTAACATCTCTCCCATGATTCACGTTTCTGTTCTTTTCTTTTCCCTTTCTCTCCCCCATTCTCCTTTCCTCTCCCTGATGTTAAGCTTCCCAGACTCAGTCCTTTAACCAATTAGATACGTTACATTGAATGAGTCACTTGACCTTCTTAAGCCTCAGTATGCTCATCAGCAAAATGAGGTGTTTGTCTACATTATTAACAGTCTTTCGATTCTGAGTCTAAATATGAATGCAAGTGCACTCTGTCTTCCTCCATTCAATAGGTCCTGTTAGCCTCTAACCTATTTGTTTCTGATATGATGACTGTGGTTTCAGTCTGTACAGGAGCTGGCTAATTTGTTGGTAGGAATTAGGTATGAAGAGCCTAATCACAAAAGGTGAGATCAAATGCCTAAGTGAAGTGGCTGGAGTCAAAGGCCAATGGGGTGGGTCCCATGGATTAAAATGTGGTCCACAGGACTCTGTTCTAATACTTGGTTGAACATCAGTTTTTTGTTTTTCTTTGGTTAGTCAATATGGACAATAACTTGGGCATTTTCTTCCTAATTGCCTATTCTGAGGTGTGTGTGTGCGTGTGTGTGTGTGTGTACCTGCGTTTTTAGATTTAAATTCCATTGTAATAAATTCACGACTTTTAGGATCCTAGCTTATCAGGTCTGGTCAGAACTTTTACTGTTACAGTCCCAATTGAGATACTGAGAGTCATTAAAAAAAAAAGGGTTTTCACCTGGTTAGTGTAGGAGACAAGACTTGCACAGGTACCCATTATCCCACTTGAGCTACAGCAGTCATTACTTAATTAATCTTTCATCTCTTCCTGCAGACTTTATCTTGGATGACGGTTACACAGACTACACTTCATGAGCTTTGCATTTATTACTCTTTTCTTCTGGTCTTAACTTTCTCCTCCCACGAGTACTCTTCTTCCTTTTATTCCATTTTTAGAAAACTTCCCTGGCATGCTTCTTCTGTAGAGCTTTGATGACATTTCATCCATGTGGCTAATTCCCTCCTCTGGATGGCTGCTTGGAGGAGGCTTTTGTATTACTTTGGCTTGGACATCCTTTTTCTGTTGCAGAGTGACAGCAGAGACTGCCTCCAAAATGCCCCACAGTGCTGATAAGAGTTGCTGGCAAAGGGCAAGATGGAAGCCTCAAGAAGAGGTGGAGCAGGCCAGGCTCAAGGGAGCCCCACTACCTGCATGGCCGGATTCTGATATCTGCGAAGTGAGCTCAGGATTATTTCTCAGCATCCATTCATCATGAGGCAAGTACTTGACATTTGGGAAGTAGGAATGACTTCCTTGCCTAACAATGGCATTGAACTAAGAGGTAACACATGCAAATTCACTGTCTCACTGTTTTCCCATTATCTGATAGGAGCCTGAACAGCAGTAGTTGTGATGTCTCAGTACCTGGCATAATAAGGTCAAAGGATACAGAGACTGTTTCTACACAGCCTGAACAGGAAGAACATCACTTACACTAGAGACTTCTTCCTCAACCATGGGAACTTAGCTTAGAGGGCACATGGAATCATTCTGACTATATGCTGTCAACTTTGAACAGGTTTGTTTTTCTGGGGATCTGCTGCATGTGTGAGCGATAGGGGTGCCTGGTGATGGAGAGGCTTGAATGGGGCTGATAAGACTTCTTCCAAAGATGAGATTGTACCTTCTCATTATTTATCCATTTTTTTGGCCCCAGGCAAGTATAAATGGAGATTTAGCAGATGGTATGCATTTAGAAAACAGGCTGAAAAGCCTCTGTCTTTAAAACAAAGAAGCAGAAGGAGTAAAATATGGAAAAAATGATCAGAAGTCTGTACAACTTGTAAGCTCTAGGTGTGCTGTAACAAGACAATGCAGTCATCTGCTGGGTGAGGGGAAGAGGAAATGGAGTGTGCAACTGCTGCCATGCTAAATGGGGTCTCTAATTTCTCTCCCTAGAATGGTAATGACATATATCTGTATGGGGCCCTGCATCAGCTCTGATCTCAGGGAGTACTCAAGCTCTCTTTCCACTCAGCTCCTAAACATGCCCATCAAGAGGCTAAGGGATGACATCCATATTTGTGCCGTATCTATTTTAGAGAAGAATAACTCACGTGCAATAGGGCATTCAGATGCTGGGGAAGTGAATCCAGAGTGGAGAAGGAGAAAGTGGAGAGAGAGAAGTTGTGGAAACTCCTTATTTCCAATCATGACCCTTGGTATCATCAAGCTGAGCCAACACCTCCACTCAGTCTCTGAAAAGCCCATGATGCCTCCAGTAATCTCAGCCTCTTCTCTTCTGCTTCCCTTTTTTCATGCAGCTTCACTCCTGAGGTGTAGCCCAAAAAGCTGCAGCTCACCAGAAAGTTGCGACAAACTTACGTTGGGGTTCAAGTGTTGCTAAGAACGTTTTCTCCTGATCATTTTGGATGTAAAAAATAGGGGGACATTTGGGATATAAGAATGAAGAGGCCAAGGCTTAGAAGGGAGAGGAATAGTGGGGAATCTGGTCTGTCCCAGTAAGAGAGTTGATGAGATGAGCAAGTAGGGCCATCAGACATATTATATAGACATGGAAACAACCAACAATTATGATTTGAGAAAAAATAAATTATCTAACACAAAGATTGGCACAACATCATGGTAAAAATAGCTCAGAGAACTAGATTTCAGCATAAAGGTTGAAAGCCCAGTCTGGAGATGTTTCTAGGCTGGTATTTAGAAAAGGTTAGGTTGTAAGGATCCTTTCTTTCTTGTCTGGGGAATGAATAAAAGAATGCTTTGTTTCCTTACTTCCTCTCTTTGCAAGCATCACATGATGCTGTGTAGACACCGTTGGTTAAGGCACATTATCAGAAGATGGATGGGATTTTGCAGTTGTGACATAGAGAGGCACTAGGCTGGGGACCAGGACCTGTGTTCTAGACTTGTTCTTAAACAGTTGGGTGACATGTGGTTGAGCTTCAGCGCACTGGGTAAAAGCCTGGGCTTGCTTAGAATCAATATGTATAGCTTTTTGAACCTGGGAAGGTGACTTGATCTATTTGAACCTGAGTCCTGATCTGTAACACTGGACTAAAAGCACAAGTTGAGCATACTTAATCTGAACACATGGACTGTGAAATGCTCCAAAATCCAAAACTCTGATATGATTTTCCAAAATACATGGAAAATTCCATTCCATGAATAAACTTTGTTTCCTGTGCAAAATTATAACAAATACCATATAAAATTACCATTAGGCTATGTGTATGAGGTGTATATAAAACAGAAATGATTTTTGTGTTTAGACTTGGGCCTCACTCTCAGGATATCTCATTATGTACTGACAAACATCTCCAAACAAAACAAACCCTCAAATAGAAAACATTTCTGGTCCCATGCATTGTGGATATGGGATACTGAACCTGTATCTGTATGCTAAGTTCAAAGGAAGATGGTTAGGAAGAAAGGTCCATGAAAAGCTTCAAGGACAAATACACTAATACAGAGAGGTCTGTTCATATCCCTTGAGTTACAAATGGGAAACACCATGCCTGAGGCCACACAGGAAGCTCAGAACAGAACTAGGCCTACTATACATTCCTTTAGGCTGGATACAGCTTTCTTTCATGACATTGTCCTAGTGCCTGTTTCTTTCCATCTTGTGGCTGGCTGAAGATCAAATGAGACAAAGGAGAGGAGGTAGGGAGAATTTTGAATAAGTCATGAGAAAACACAAGGAAAGCCGTATGGCTAGAGTAGGGGTTCCCTCAGAGACACTCTCAGTGATGAGATGAACCCCATCTGGAGAACTTTGTGAAGTCAACCAGCATACAGCAAAAACTGTGTGGTCATGGGAAAATTCTAGAAAGACTGCCGAGAAACTCAATGTGCAAAAACAGCTAGTTTTATCTTCTGAGGTTTGCTTTGTGGGTCTATTACAATTGGAAATTTTTGCCTGAAGATTCTTAGCAATGACTGATCACCATTGTTTTCTAGCTAAACAATACCTATTCAAAAATAAGAACATACTCTGTCCCTGGTTGGCTCAAGTCCTGTGAATCATCAAGCTGAAAGGATCAACAGTATCTCTCATGTTCAAGTTTAACTCAGGTAGGCTTAACTGGGCTCTGTACCAAATCAAGCCCCTTTAGCCATGTCTATGGATGAGAAATGGCAGAACCAGATCCACCTTTGGGCATGCATGAAGGGTGGGCTATTTATCACCTTCAGCAAATGAAGGAGACATGACTGCTAATTGGTCTCTTCATTAACCAAGGAGAACATCTACCACTGCAACAATTCACAAGCTAGCAGCAATCTGGGGCAATATTTAAGTGGTTTCCATCTCATAATCATATTTCTTCCTGAAATCTGCTGGCCTAGAAAATATCTTTCATTCCTCATGAATAGACTGCTCTCACCTTCAGTAATTATGGACTCCCCAGGGAAGAGAAAGATGTATATGATGTATGTATCATATACAGAGGTGAGACACTATACCTAAACCTTAATCATGGATGATTGGTTCTTTAAATCCAGGGTTTGGCCAGATGGTTTTACACTATTTGGGGACAAAGGAAATGAGATATTCTTTTAGCTTCTGCAGCTCTTAGGAAAGAAGTTTCCACTGAATTCCTAGTACATATCTCTCTTTTCTTCTCTAAGAGTCTTATCTATGTGACATATTGGCAGGGATGCAGGAATACTTTTGCCAAAGTATGACTCTCCCTGGCAGGGAAGGATCTGTATTGGTGGAGAGGTTAGCAAAGAAATCCTTCCTGCAACTGACGGGAGTGGGGTCTTTCTAGCAGCAATGAAACTCCAGTTTGAGATCAGTGAACAAAATCCCAATTCAGTGTCCATGCTAAGAGACACAGTGGCAAATTTGTACTGGGGGCTGGAGGCAGAAAATACTTTTTAGCTAAACCCCTTTCCTTTATTGCAGGAAAATGGCAAGTGTCTGAATGTGACCAAGGCATCACTCTGGGGGGCTATTGAGGGTGATTTTGTGAATATTCATGGACCAAGAAAGGGCAATATGGCCTGTAGCTGAAACACCCTGATCAGTCAGACTTTGGGATACACTGGGGGCAGCTTCTACTGACTTTGAAGGAGATGTCACACAATGGATGTGTGACTTCTAGAAACAGTATGCCACAAAAATAAGATGTTCATTCCCATCCAGACTTGGCATTCTTGGGATCTCGTTGGTGTTCCTATGAGTTTTGGAGGCTTTATCTAATTATCCTCCCAAACTGGCCATCAGATCAGGACTTAAGAAGCTACAAACAGCATCTTTAATGAAAAGTGTAAGTGTAGTAGGTTGTCTGTAGCCAGAAAACTAGTGAGGGTAGCTTTGGGGTCCACAGCTTCCCAGGCAATGGCTCCAGGACAGAGGAAAGATGGTGAAAACCAAGTAAATCACGCATGAAATGCACAGCAAGCTCAACTGTGCAAGGACACTCATTAGCATTTAGTTCCCATCTTTTTTGCAAACTAGTGAACCCAACATGCCAAAGATGGTGTCCAAAGTGTCAAGCCCAGCAATGAAGGTAGTTCAAGGCCTTACCTGGAGACATGGAGGAGTCATAGGAACTTCTCTCTTTGCGGTTCATCTTGAAGGCTTGGATGTCCTTTTCCCTGTATGTCCCAAAGCCTTCAAAGCTCCTCCTTTTACTCCCACTCACGTCACTGTCCCACTTGTCATTTGAAGGGGTCATGTCACCAAACATGTCCAGGCTCTCTGATCTTGTGCTGCTGCCATCTCCGCTGCTGCCTGGGTACCTTTTAGCACACGAGTCCACAGGCTCACCGCTCAAGTCGCTTTTGTCCTTGGCCTGCGTCCAATGCTGGGCATCAGAAAGCGACAGTGTAGACAGGGTGTCCACCTCAAAGTTGTTCTTGGAAGCTTTGTGGCTGGCCTCGCTGTGCTGGTGCTTCTGTTTCTCCTTATGCTTGCTCTTCTCACTCACCAGCGGGAGCTCTTTGTCTGCGCCGCTCAGTCGCTCACTCAGGAGGTGGCTGGAGAAGCCTGTGGCTTTGCCTGTGAAGAGACCGCTCAGGTTGTCGTGGGTCCCTAGGATCCGGTCTTCCTTGTGCTTATGCTTGTGTTTGTGTTTCCTCTTGTGGAGCCGACTGCTGGACAGAGTGGCGCCGCCCACCTTGGGAGGGTTCAGGGATGGCTGGATGTCACCGAGGCCCATGCCAACGGGTCCCTGCAGGTGGACTCCATGCTTTGCTTTATGCTTAGCTGCCCCAGACATCTTTACGTGGGAGCTTGTGTGGAACTGAGGTGGTGGCACTGTTGGCCTTATGAATGGGGAGGCTGCTCCGAGCGTGTGCGATAGGTACAGAGGAGCTGGGTACTGACCGTAGTAACCAAGGTTCATCATAGGCATTGATGTGTAAGGCAATCCATAGGGTGCATAGTAACTTCCACTGGGAATAGGGTAGCTGAACCCTTGTAAAAAAGGCACCTTTGTCATGGTGTCATTGGTTTTTGCAGGCCTACCACGCTTCTTCTTTGACTTCAAGTCTGAAGTCCTACGAAGATAGAGCAACGGGTCATACTGGATATATGGCACCGGGTAATAGTGATCAAAATTAATCCGAAAAATGCTGGGGTATGGATTCTCATGGTAAAAGGTGTAACTCCGGTGGGAGATCCTGAACACTTGGAATTTGGTGATGAGCTCTTCCAGCTCAGCCAGAAACTGGAGATCGTCACGGTTTTGCAGGCTTTTCCGTTTCCTCTTGTGCTTTGGCTTCTTGAGGCTTTCGTGGGCCAGGAAGGTGTCCACGATGAGATGCTTCTGCCGGTGGCCATGCCGATTCTTTGTGCTGGTGTCGGACGGAATGGCCTCCGGGTTATCCAGGGAGCAGAAATCAAAAGAGTACCTCCGTCGGGATTCTGAACTCTTCTCAGCTTGGTCAGAGGTGCTGTTGTTGTCCGTCCCAATGCCACTGTCGCTTGGGATGGTCTCCTCGCTGTGGGACTCACTCACAGGGGACAGTGTTATTTCCTTCAGTGAGCCGATCTCACAGAGGTGTGAAGGGGAGTTGGCCATCAGCCTGGGTGGGGACAGCTTCCAGGTTCCACTGTGTATTCCCTTTTGGGTTTTGGTTGGAAGAGCACTGATGGGCTGGAGATTTGGCATAGTTTTCAACTCTGAAAAACTGGTTTCAGTGCTGGCGGGGCTCAGGTTGCCATTGGACCCACTTAACTGGGTTGAAAGTGGGTGCATAGCTGCTGGTGAAGATGCCACAAGTGACTGAAAGTTGGAAGGCACGGCTGGAACATCCGGCTGGCTAGAAACAGGCCTGGGGTGCTTGATGGCTGTTTTGGGTTCTTCAGATGGGGGCGGTAGCTCTGTTCTGGGCTTTCTGCCCCTCTTCTTGCCGATGTAGATGGTTCCCCTCTTGCTGACATTAATCTGCTTGCCCAGTTTGCTTTCGATCGCTGCTGCCCCAGGGCTGGTCTCTGGGGGGGCTTTGGCCTTCAGAGCAATGCTGCTAGAACAGGACAAGATCTGGTTCAAGATGTTCTTCCTCTTGAGCGTCTTCATCTTGTTGATAGTTTTGATGGTCTTCTTATCCAACACACCGAGCTTTCCAACCTTTTTGTGAAACTTCATCTCACTCATGGGTTTGTCCTCTCCCGGTACTAGCTGGGCCAACTTAGCTAAGTTGCGTCTTCTCTTTCTTTTCTTGGTGCCAGGAAATTCTCTGCTGATGGGACTGACTGGGCTGGTGGAAGTGCCCTCGTGAATTGTCTCCACTGTGAGCAAAGGCTGCTTCTTTGGTCGTCCCCGCTTCTTTTTGACTGGAGTGATCACAGTCAGACTGTCCGTGTTGGTGTACAGAGGGCTGGACGGGGTGATGGGATAAGCAGAGGGGGGTTCCACCATCAGTTTATCAGAGGTGGCCATGACTGCCTCTCGCAGCATGCTGGTGGGTTTTGGCTTGCTGCAGGTCCACCTCCGTTTTGCAGCAAATTTTGGATGCTGGATTTCTGGCAACTTTCTTGATGGAGAGTGATCTGTGCATGTTGGAGGTGCCATGATCATGGGTGGTTTCCGCTGCTTAGACATACCTCCTGGGACAATTTTCTCAGTATTTCCACTGGTTTCAAGGCCAACTGAGGGGGACTCATTCTCTATCAGTTTACTCAACTTTGGGACACGAGGGTCTTTCTTATTTCCCTCTGAGTTGGAAAGTATCCTGCTAACCACTTCACTACTCATAGCAATTCCAGAAGCCAGTGCTTTCTCTGGGATGATCTTTTCTACCACTGCTTTAATGGACTGTCTCTTTTTCCTCTTATGGCTGGTTGGATCTAGAGAGGGTGCCTTGATAGGGATAGTAATCCGGACATGACTGGAGTCATTTTCAGGATTACTGATGGAGCCCACGTTCTGCTTGGCTGGTGATGCCTCTTGGCCGTTATCTGCAGAGTAGCCCTCCCTTTTCCCTTCTGTGTTCTCAAATACCTTCTGGGCACTCTTGACCCAATCCAGGTCTGGGTTTGGTATGGTTTGACTTATCACATCTTTTTTACTGGACTTTTTCTTGCTGCCTATAGTAGGTGGTTCTGGGGGCTCCTTGGTACCTCCTCCGTCTTGATCCCCCAAGGACTGGAGCCCAGTGCACTCGGCAGAGCTGCTAGGAGGGGCCGGTGAGCTGTGGTTACTTGGAGATGGAACCACACCTCCCAAGAGCAGATCTTTGCTGTTGTTGGACAACTGACTCCATGCGCTCCCTGTGCTGCCTTTCTTACCCTGGGCCTTTGCGAAGGAAGCCACGGGTTCAAGAGCTGAGATCTTGCTGGTGCTTGCAGTTTCTCTGCCAGACTCTGGACTGATGAAGCAATTCTGAGTGGTGGGTCCGCTGTCAGAGTTGGTGGACCAGTCCATGTGGTTCTGGCTGCTGCTTTTTTGCTGGTGCTTTGGTTTTAAGGTGTCACCGGTGAAGTCCTGTGGGAGGCCTGGGTCATAATGGAGACTTGAGTGCTTCTGGGGCCTCTCATAAGCCTGAGGATGGGCAGATTGGAGAGGGAGAGAGAGAGAAACAAAGATGAGCATGTTAGGGCTACTTAAAAGTTAATGTCAGGCCAGGGGTGGGGGTACATGCCTATAATCTCAGCTACTTGGTAGGCTGAGGCAGAAAGATTCCAAGTTCAAGGTCAGGCTCAGAAACTTGAGGTCCTAAGATAAAATCATAAATAGGGCGGGGGATGTGGCTCAGTGGCCAAATACCCCTCTGTTCACTTCCCGGTAACCCACTCAAAAAGTAGTAATAATGTCAAAAGGCTTAATTATTTGAAAATCGGAAACAGGACTACGTTAACAGCCACCTTTAAGTCCAGAGGTTTAATTGCAGAGGTTTTCTCAATTGTAGTGGTAAAGATAAAATATTGCAGTTTTCGAACATTAATAAAAATGCTTTATTTGCTATCTTTTTCCTGTAAATAACAAGAAGCTACCCTGGTTTAATGCAATCTGAGAATAAGAACAGGTTAGAGAGAGGAGGGAGTGTCTGCATTGCGTTTTATAATAAGGAAGCTGAAACTTGAAGAACAGGGAGTCCTTCCCACCGTGGTGGAGCCTGGGCAAGAGTCTGAACTTTGCTCACTTCCAGTGTTCCTTTGACTAAGGCTGGCTGCCTCTTAGTCCTGCCCCGGCTTCCCCTCTCATGCACATCTTTCCCAGCTTCCTCCTCTCTGGTTCATTTCAGTGTGTACTTTACCCTCATAAGGAACCACAACAAGAGGTAAAAACAGCACCAGGAACTAAGTAAGGGTCACGTTCTGGAGAATAAATGGAAGAAGAAAAGAAACATGAAAGAATTGTCCTGAGTCTTCAAATCTTTGTGGACTGTAGGCGCGTTGCTGTGATTGGGAGTTAACATGCTAAGGGATCCACAAGCATCTATTAGGTATTTGTTTTTCTTTGCAGAAACTCTTGGAAAATCTGTAAGTTACCTCCAGTTTCCTGGAAAAATGTACCAGGAAAATAATCATTGTCATTCAAGATCACTCCTTTGAGTGGTGGCAGCTGTGTTTTCCCTAAACCAAAGCTGACTGAATGTCTCCAGCATTCCCCCTGGGACTGACTCCTCAGATCTGAATGGCAGGACTTGGTACTTCAGGCACAGATGATCAGCATGTATAAAATCACAAAGGCAATGGAAAGTGAACATATCCTTTTGAGATGTTAAAGTTACTTTTAGTATAGATAGGCTCTTAGTGTCCCTGTTTTTTTTTTTTTTGTACCAGGAATTGAACTCAGGGGCACTCGACTACTGAGCCACACCCCCAGCCCTATTTTGTATTTTATTTAGAGGCAGGGTCTCACTGAGTTACTTTGCACCTTGCCATTGCTGAGACTGACTTTGAACTCGAGATCCTCCTGCCTCAGCCTCCCTAGCTGCTGGGATTACTGGCTGGCTTTCTTGCTGGTGCATCTTTTAAGAGAGAATAGTTGAGTCCCTTGCAGCTTGCCCTGTTGTCCCTGCCACTCAGAGCTAGGCTGTGGGTAATCCTGAGCCCGGCAACTCTATTCTGGAGCCCCACAGTTCCTCTCTGGAACTCCCATAGCCCTCTCCTGCTGGAAAGCGCCCACAGGGCCCAGCAGCAGTGAGATTTGGGATGAAGGGAAACACCACCATCATTAAAATATAGAGGATTAATCCTGCCACTTGAGTGTGTTTACTGCACATCACTGCTGTGGGCATAGGCTGCTATTCCAATTTCTGGAAAAATAATAGATACCCTATTTACAGCATAAAATATTAAATGCTACTTACTTATCTTTTAAGAATCAGGGCTTTGCTAATTTACCTTTCATGCAATGGGCTTTAGCTGGCACTGTGTGCTTACTTACAGGCTCACGGGCCTGGAGGGGTTCAAGAAGCATTTCCTGCTCCTTAGGATGATGAGGTATCACTCATACTGAGGCATTTCTGAGGGATGGGTGGGAGAGGATTAAAAATCACATTGAAACAAAAGGTGTGCTGTGTTTTGCAGCTGGGCAAAACAGCACATGTGGTGACCCTCTTTCCTCCAGCTCTGGCCCTCCATTTCTCTAGCTCTGGATGCTGAAGTCCAGAGGGGCTCTGTGATGAAGTGAGGACTGGATCTGGGTCCCTGACTCCCACCACTTTTTCCCTGTTGTACCATCTTCTGGCTCATGGCACCTGGCAGATTTCCCATTTCATATTCCCTTCATGCTCTGGTCTCAGCTCAATCCCAGGGAAGTCCTTTACCTTACAAAAATACCTTGCTGTAAGTTTTTCTGAAGCCAAGTATTTTGTCTTTGTTGCACTCACTATAGTTTTAATTCTACGCATGATTGTGTGCTGATTGAATTAAATGCCTGCCTCCGATTTTCTAGCTTGTATCATCATCACCGAGGTAGCAAACACAGGCCTTGGCACCCAGTAGGTGCTCAATAAATACTTATTGAATGAATGTACATTTCATTGTAAGTATTTCACTTGTCAACAGTGAGATTAGTGACCTACATATTGTAAGATATTGTTTACAAATACAGTCACGGCTTCCAACCTAATTTCTTATGTCATATCTTCTGCACTCCCAAGAAGACATCTACCATAGTCCTTATAATTCCATGTGGTCTGTATTTGTGTACTTATCTGTCTCCCTCTTCTAGGATGTAAGTACTGTTGGAGGCTGTGTTATTTATCTTTTGATTCCCAGGAACTATTATGAAGCCAAGTACTCAGAGGATGTTTGTTGAATTAATAAATAAAGAATAGATGGGGTTTCTATTTCAACGGCAAAATATATAGCTGCACACAAAACACAATACACCACTGATCTTCCATTTGATAGATCAATGAAATTGGAGCACTAGAATGCTTTAGGTGTTGAACAACAAAATCCTTTCCAAATACTTAAGGACTGAAGGCGTCTGTAAGGAGCTCCCCTTCAAAGCCATTTTCACTGTTACTCCTCCCTATCTCTTGTCAATTGTTTCACTTTCCAATTAACTCTGCTTTGGGGGAAGGTCATGTGACTGCCAGGAGGGTGGGTATCACCCAGGCAGTTGAAAGGTAGGGCCCACTCACTTACACCAGGGCAGGCCAGCTGAGAGTAATGTGGTTAAGCTTGCTGGTCCCAGTGCTGCCCTGGACCACTGCTGGATTCCATTGTTCCTCCCATTTCAGCTGCAATTTGCCCTGCTGGGAGAGCCCAGCAATCAAAGGGCAGGAGGGACAAAGAGAAGCACAACAAAGGATCAGGAGTAATGGGGGGAAATGGCACTTTAAACCCTGGCTCTGAGGGGTTGCAGAGAAAGGGCAGAGGGGGACCAAGAAGGAGTGCTTTCCAAGAGGCCAGGAACAAGGCCTCCTCCAGCTCTGGCGGATGGCTGTATCCATTGCATTTCATGAAATCCTAATTCTTCACCTGTCAGCCATGACATATAATATACACAATAGTGAGGCTGTCAGTTCCAATATGTCCTTCCCAGGGAGCTGAGCACTTATTCCATCCCGACAGAGATGACAGAATGAGTTGAGTTGCTGGATAGGGGACACTGGCTCTCCCCCTCCCATTCCTCTCCAGGGCTCTGGGGATGGGAGCGCTTGTTGGGGTCTTTGGCTTAGATCTTTATTAACCTACACAGCACAGGTCATCTTTTTGTTTGTTTTCTAAGACCTGAATCTTGTAAGGATTTATAGGACCCTCAGCCCTCGGCAGGGCTGTTTCCTAAAGCAACAAAAGAAGGAACAGTCAGTGATATTCCACAAGGCACAAAAGTTTTGTGACAAACTTTCTTTTTATTGGTGGGGGTGGCAGGGGACTGGGGATTGAACTCAGGGCACTCAATGACTGAGGCACATCCCCAGTCCTATATTGTATTTTATTTAGAGACAGCATCTCACTGAGTTGCTTAGCACCTCACTTTTGCTGAGGCTGGCTTTGAACTGGTGATCCTCCTGCCTCAGCCTCCTAAGCTGCTGGGATTTCAGGCGTATGCCACCTAGCCTGGCTGTGACAAACTTAATTCCAAATGAGCTCAGCATGTATACTTGCTGCATCCTCCTCTCCTGCACCCTCAGTGTTGGCTGCGTGTGGAACTCAGGTACTTTGAAGGTGTGGCTTGCTTATAAGAAAGTCTGCCAGGCACGTGGGACCTAGGCCAGATGTTTGTCAGTAGAGCTTTGGAAACATTTAATCTTAGAGGATGTCTTCAGGGAATCCAGATCTTTTGTAATGAAAAGAATTCTTTGTAAAATACATACCTATTCCCTACTCCACATCTTTTATAAAAATCCCACATAGTACAATTTTGAACAAGTCGGGCTTCTTTTTAAAAAGCACTTTATTTTTTATGTTCTTTATAAAACAAGCAGAAGATAACTGAGTTAAAAACTTAGAAAAATCCCTAAAACTGGAAAGAAAATGATCAACTCAGTCTGATCTTTGTTTTACCTCAAACAAAGTTTGTCCCAAGGAGCAAAGATAGTGATTTGAATATGAAACATGAAAACCTGAATTTGCGTTTTTTGATAATGCATCAAAAAAAAAAATCAGGCATGACTTTGTGGGGAATAAACTACTTAAACTACTCTGTTGGGCTGGCTGTGTCCGTGATTCTTTCTGCTGATGCCAATAATTTAAACTTCTGCCTGTGAGATATTTTAGTTTACATGAGCGGGGTATGAGGCAATGAAAGAAGTTTCATCTCTTAATTTGGCACTTGGTGCTTCTCCAGATGTGGTCTTGGATCGCTGTATCAGAATCACTTAAGGAGCCGGTTAAGAAGGCAGATTCCTGGACCCCACTGCTGATCCACTAATTCACAATCTCTCTGGGTGGGAATAAAGAATGTGTGTTTTAACATGCTCCCCAGAGAATTCTGATGTAAAACCAAGTTTAAATACATTGGTCTAATGTTTTAGCACCATAATTTCTCTGGGGGCGGGGCTTTTCCGTGGTTGTGATGACCTTCACAGCACACTTTGGTGGTAAACATGCAGAGCAAATCACTACAATAGCCGTGTTAGGATATGCAATTATTCCTCTTTGACTCTCTGAATTTTTTGTAATTTACATAGTAGGAAATTAAGCCTTTGTAGGTGTCCCAAGGATATTGCAAAACAAGAGGACAGAAGAGCTAGTGATATGGTTGGATGAGAGTATAATCCTCCCAGAAAGGACCAGACATGCAAGTGATCATGACCTCCACCCTGGAACTTCTATTTCTCTACTTCATCAAGACCAATCCCCAGAGATCTAGGGAGTACTAGCTTTCCATCTCTGGGGCCAAAAGTAAGTGCTTAAACCTCAGCAAGAGTTGACTATGGGAGACAAGGAATATAACTACACAACGTCTGAACAGCTTAAAGGTTCCCAGCTCTGACTGTATACTTGAATCATCCAGGAAGCTTTCAAAAAAACAACATGCCTGGGAGCTACCTAGAACAATTCAACCAGCATTCTGGAGGTGGAGTGTGGATGGTGGTACTCTTTTCAAAGCTCCAGTGAGAGCTGCTCATCTCAATGAGCAGACAATGTTGAAAGCCATTGGATTATATCAAAGATAGGCTTTGAGTTAGGAATGATGGAAACTCCACTGCTATCAGGAGATGTTCCAGTCCAGGGTTTTTCAAATGTGTTTTACAAGGTCCTCAGATTTTGCAGATTTCTAAACTGTAGCCAATGCACCAGACAAGAGAGAGGCTATAGAGCTCCCTATAAACCTCCAGTGCCCAAATGAAAAGGGCAGTATGGCAAAGGATTTCATTCAAGAGAGAAAGAGGGATGGTTCCGTCATTTTAAGAAAAAAAAAGATTTGATTGCCATTCAGTGTAATGAGTAGAAGGAATATACAGGCCATATTCCACTGAACTTGCCCCATAGCATCTCTCCTTGACCAGTTCACTCCTGCATTTTCTAGTGGTAGGTATAAGAATAATTAAGCTCCCTATCTGAAGGTTTTATAATCCTCTAATTCCATGAGATACAGAGGAGCTACTCTGCCCTTTGTGGACATGGAATTTCCAATTACATTTATAAACTGAACTTGTCCTCATATTCTTCACGTGGATTGCCCTGGGAAGTCACTTGGATGTGACATCCATAGGATCCATTCTTACTTGCTATTTCGGGGCTGTGAATGATACTGGAACACTGCTTTCATTGCAAATACCAAGGTGGAGGCCCATCCATATGCCTTCTTGAGTATTTGATAATTTTTTATAATTAAAAATTGTCACTGACTTGATTTCAGCCATGATGAAATAATAGGTATTGGACATAACCTTCCAATGAAGACAAACAGAAAACTGAACAAAGTATATGAAATGACTCTTTTCGGGCAATGGGTAATAGACAAACTTGGCTGTGATTCTAGAGAAGGGAAACCCATGAAGCTTCAGAACATCCCCAGTTTTCTGCTCAGGAGCACTTTCTAAGCCAGGGGACAGGAAGGTGGAGTCCAGGGCTGTACTTTTGCTGGGGAGACGAAACAGAGATTAGAGTTTGAGGCTCATGATAGAACTGAAATGTGGTGGGAAGGGTATCTGAGAGCAGGGAGCTGTGTGGAAAGGAACTCTTTAGAACCCTTCAGAGTAGTTGCATTAAGTCTTTAATCTGCACTTGCAGGCAAAGGTCCACAAGTGTGACAGAGATCAGCTGCTAGGGGGCTATGCTCTGAATGTGGAGTCCTGAGGTCACAAAGTATGGGGCAATGTTAGATTTCTCACCAGCAAATGGGGAGACTTTAATGAATATCTCAGATTTTTCATTGAAATTTCAGGAATGGTACTCCTTGTGAGTGGGATTACTAGAGTCGCTCCATCACAAATTCTTAAAAAACAACAACAACAACAACAAAAAAGCCCCTCAATAGGTTAATGCTGATCTGCCACTAAGCTATCAGAACAAAAGTCAAAACTCTTTAAAGAAAAACAACAAATTCCAGACTCTCTACAATGTAGCATCCCCACAATATCCAGGACACATTTTTTTTTTTATTAGACAAGTCAAAAAGCAGACAAAAGCAACCCACATCTAGGAGAGCAGAAACAGATCCAAGGTCCTCAAAACAACATTATGAAAATCTCCAAGTATTTAAAGGAAAAGATGAATGCATAAAAATTTCAGCAATAGAGATGGCAAGTATACTAAAATAACCAAATGGAAATTCTAAATCTGAGAAATACAGTACCTAAAATGGAAACAAACAAACAAAACAACTTCATTGGAGTAGCATAACAGCATAACCACTACAAAAGAGGAGTCCAGTGAACATGAGGGGGAGACAGTAGACACGATCTAAACTGAAAGACAGAGGGGGAATCATAAGCACCACTTCAGTGAGATATGGAACAATATTGAGAGGCCTAACACACATGTCATTAGAATCCCAGATGTGGAAGAGAGACAGAATAATGCATGCAAATTCACATAGTTAAGAAGTTCAACACTTCCAAGGAGAATAAACACAAACAAACCCACATCTAGGCATGTGTAAACAAACTGATGAAAATTACAGATAAGGAGAACAGTTTAAAGGCAGCCTGATAAATAAGATGCATTATAGCAGAGTAAAGAAAAAAATAATAATGTCTGACTTTTCATCAATAATACAAACCAGAAGACAATGAAACAACATTGATGAAGTATTGAAATAAAAATAAAATACTCAAATTTCCCTACCCAGTGAACCTTAAAATTGATAGCAAAATAAAGATATTTTCATTAATGGAAGACCTGAATTATAAGAAATGCAAAAGGAAGTTCTTTGGGCTAAAGGGAAATTATAACAGATGGGAACTAAGATGTTACTTATCTACATGCATGAATGAAAAGTGATAGAAATGATAACTACATGAGTATATGTGTCATATTTTATTTTTCTACTTAAGATCTTTTAAGAAGGCAACTGATTGCTTAAAGCAGAATAACAATGTATCTTAGAGCTTATGGTATTTGTGGGAATAAAATGTACAGTAACAATAAGACAATGAACAAAAGGGTACAAAATTAGTATACACTGCCATTCCGTAGAGGACTATAAAATTGCACAAAGGAGATGTTCTGCCTAAAATGCTCTTAGGAAGAAACATATAGAATACTATTTAAAAGGCTTAATCCATAAAAGGGCAAAAAGGAGAAAAAAGATTATGAAAGATGGGACAGGCAGAAAATAAATTGTATGGTATATTAAATGCAACAATATCAATAGCTATATTAACTTTATGTGTATTAAACATTTTTTTAAAACACTGTCAACTGTGTTAAAAAGTAAAACCCAGCTACATGTTGCTGATAGCAATACTTTTGAAATATAGAGACCCAGATAATTTTGAAATAAAAGGATGAAGGAAGATACTCGATCCCACTGAGCATCAGCATGATGGAGTAACACATGCCACACAAACGGTGAACAGAAGAATGCTGGAGTGAGTGATAGAAGGCAAAAGAAGATTCAGAATAAAAAGCTGTAGCAGTGTTAACAAGGGACATTTCTCAGTGAGAGCCAATTCATCAAGAAGAGACAATAATCCTAAATTCATTTATACCTTGCAACTGAATTTCAGATACATGGAAAGAATTAAAGGAAGAAACGGATATTCAACAAAAAATGACATGTTAACATTCTTCCTGCCGAAATTGTTAGAACAAATTGACAAAAAAAAAAAAAAAAAAAAAAAAATCAGGAAAAAAACACACAGAAGATCTAATCCACATCAGCTAATTTTACCTTACTCAACTATTGCAAAATACTCTTGCAAATATATGCTGGGCCATAAAGTGAGGAGGGATGATCAATGGATTCATATTAATGTCCTCAGTGTTATTTGTCATCAGAGAAATGTCAATTCAAGCCACACTGAGCTATAATTGCACACTGGGATGGCTAACTGAAAACAGACTGAAACAAGGAGGATATGGGGTAGGTGATGTGTCATGCAGTGCTGAGGGAAGGAGTACACAATGGTAAAACCGACTTTGGGAAATGTTATAGCCATGTCTTTTAAAGTCCAATATACCCTATGACCTGGCAATCCCACTCCTATGCATTCACTGAGGAGAGGTAAAAATATGTACCCATACATAGACTTTTGGAACAACTTCGTAGCATATTATTGAGAGCTGTTACCTCCTGGAAACAGCTCAGGTGTCAATCAACAGACAAGATGGACTGATCAACAAAAGGAACCAAGTACAGACACATTCCATCACAAACACACACACACACACACACACACACACACACAATTGTGCTGAGAAAAAGAAGCCAGACCCAAAAGGGTATACACTGCTGTACAATTTCCTTTATATAAAGTTATAGAAAAGATAAATGTATTATGATAGAAATCAGAACAGTGGTTGCCTACAGGGTTGGGGGGATGGGGAAGGGGCTGGAAGGGTCATGAGGGGAGTTTCTGGGGGTTTTGGACATACTCTGGTCTTGATAGGAATATGAGTTACACAGCTGTGTATATTTGTCAAAACTCTTAGAACTGGATCCTTAACATCCTTCCAGTCAACATATATAAATTTTATCAAAAACTGATTACTATGAACTCGATATACTGAACACAAAACCCCAAAGTCACTCAGGAGGAAGCAGGGACTTTTTCTTCCCAGTGAAGGATACCTATTGTGGCCAATAACTCATTGTTTCCTCTTCCCTCCGCCTCCATTCTTCCCAAGGCACAGGGACAATGGACTGAGTTGATCCCAAATGACAGAGCCTGACCTAGGAGACAGGTGCTTATGGCTTCTGCCACTGTTCTCGCCTTTCCTCACCCTGGGTGGCACCTGACCTGGCTAACAGGTAGCAAGGTGAAGCCCGCCTCCACCCCAGCCACCAGCTCACCTTCCTCTGAGGTAAGCAAGGAGGCTTGACAGGAACCTGGCTCACAAATCAGTTCCCGCTGCCCCGCCTCCTCTGTAAATCATGTGCGATCCATCTGGGTAATGACTCCTCCAGTGTAATTCCCTATTAAGAGGCTTTATCTGGAGAGATAAGCAGCTGGTTCCCGTGTCACTAATTGCTGTCTGCTGTGATTTTAAAACATCTGCACCATTGTGCTCTTCATTTTCATATTCTAATCACCCTGAAACTTGAAAAAGGTACATCATTGATTGTTTCTATGGGTTAATTAGTACACAGTCTCCTTGTAGAGACAATTTAGAGGCAGCCAGAACCTCAATCAGGAAGTTTGTTTTAAAAATTAATAACATCGGCAGGGACTGGAGGGACTGTCACATTCAGGGACATATCAGGACGTGCCTGATGGGGGAGCTGCCCTTTGTTATCCTCCACAGAGCAGGGAAGCCCTAGGGGCAGGGGCGGGACAGTGAGGGGACAGCAGCAGGAAGGAACCAGGACACCCAGGAGCCAGGTATAATCCTGACCAGTGTCTGTTGCCTCGTTGTTCCCCCACCCACCCACTGCCCCCTTTTACCTAGCTCTGTCCCTTTCCCTGTCAGCACAAATCAGGACTTTTCTTAGGACTGATCAAAATGTCTGGGTTGACAGGAATGTGTGCTTGCACTAGTAACAAAGGAGATCACTCGACAGTCTGTTCACTGTCCTGTTCTCCCTCCCCACCTGGCTCTTCTCTCTGCCCACTTGGAAAGAGGAGGCCTGGAACACAGATAAGAGGACCAGACCAAAGAGCAGAGTGAGAGCTGGAACCCGGCACTTCTCAAATTTAAATTGCACAAAGTTCAAATGGGGACCTTGTTAAAATATAGATTCTAATTTGGGAAGTCTGGGTTGGGGCTGAGAGTCTGATGCTGCCCAAGGACCACCACTGACAGTCTCAACTACAGCCACTGTTTCTGAGACCCCTGACATAATGCAGAGGCAGCAGTGTGGAGGTTTGGGCTCTGTGCCTGGTCTGACACTCAGCTCCAGCACAAACCGGACAGGCCACTTGGCCTCTTGGATCTGAGCTTCCTCATCTAGAATCTGACAATGGTACCCTTCTTAACAGGGTTGCTGAGAAGACTAGAAGTTGGTGAGCATCAAGTATTTGATAGTGCCTGGCCCACAGTAGGCATTACATACACATAGCTATTATATTTGTGTATCTTTCAAAAACTGCTTTTCTAAAACAAACAAACAAACAAACAAACAAACAAACAAAAAACATCCAGCTGAAATGGGAAAGGGAGAGATTAACCAGGGGGAACCTCATTTCAACTTGCAAGGTGGTTTCTTGCAGTCACCCATTTTGGAGTCCTCTGGGCTGCAGTCTCTTGAGCTCAAGACTTTCTTCCATAACCTCTTCCGAGGTCACCTGTCAACTTGTAGCCAAGAGATCTCTCTTCTGCAGGAAGTATGTTGTTTAATCTGTTAGATTGTGCTTCCCTATCTTGAACTAGTGTCTCTACCCTTAGAAAGTTCTGGCAAACAGTGAATCAGGTGGCAGCACTGAAGAGCACAGGTACCCTGGAAGGGAGCTCCCTGTACTCCCTACCAAGGCTGATTTTACCAGGCTTAAAAGAGCTCATCCCAAGGGTCTATTGTTAGGCAAAAAAATAAAAACTGGACTTTCAATTATGTGACCTACAAATAAAAACCCAGCTTCATAGCAGAAGAGCTGGAAGCAGACTTCATAAAGTTTAGAGAAAGAAAAATGAATGCAGAGCTGCAGAGTGGTCACTTTCGGGACAGCCATGGGGCAGGCTGGCAGGGCTCATGAAGTGCAGTTGTCACGTGTCACTGTGTCCCTCCAGAAGAGTACAGAGGCCTCCCTATTGTTGTACACAGGTGCCGTGGAGCTGTTGCTCCAGAGTTCTACCAACAGCTCGGCCACTGTCCACTCCACTTGTCCTTTTTGACAGTAGGTTATGACCTCGCTGCCTAAGTGTCCTCTACTTCCAGCTCATCCTGGAGCCCTAGGCTGGGCTCTCTGGGGAACCAAGGAGAATTCGGCACGGTCCTGGCCTCAGACACATCCTGCATTGGGCAGTGAAGGCATTGGGCAGAGCTGCAGGCAGAGCCTCACAGTGAGGAGGTACCCAGTGACATTTAGGGAGTAAAACTGTGCTAGCTATTCCTCCTGCGGCTTTGCTCTTCACTCCACTACTGTCACATAAGGAGGAAATGACATGTTCTGGCCTCTTTGGGAATTGGCAGCAAAGTATTAGATGATGGCAAAACTAGTGGGATGGAGCATTGGGGCCTGAGTGTCCTGTCCACAAGAGATGCATAAAACCCGTCAGTGCACTCGGCAGCAGAGCAGCAGGGCAAGGGGCCAGGAAGCCTGCTGCCTGAGGAGACCTAGCGAATATGGGGCGCAGGCAATGCACCAGACTGAAAAATTACAAAGACATTTCCCAAACTGGCCTTGTTGAGCCCCACTGGTGGCCTCTGTGAAACACACAGATCAAAAGGCCTCTCCCTGGCAAGCCAGGGGTCATGGTTCGGGGCCTAAGCCCTGGACTCCTGTGTTTTGACAAGTTAGTTCTTGAGATCCTCCTTTGGTCAAGTCTCATCAACACTGCAACTTAGGGGGCTCTACAAAGGGGGGTCTAGAATTGTGCATCTTGTACAGTGGGGCTGTAGGGCAGTCAAGAGCAGGGAGGGCTTAAAGGCAAGGCCCAAAGATTAGAAGTCACCTTTGTGTGTTAAAATGAAAAAAAAAAAAAAAAAAAAAAAAGATTGGAGATGAGAAAAGTGCCTTTTTCCCCTTTAACTCATATTTCTTATTCCTGTTTATCAATGCTTTTAAAGACAGAACTGGTGCTTTTTGCTATTAGAGCTGAAATAACAGTTGATTATAAATTGAGTCTAAAATGTCAAGAAGATGCTGCATTCACCTAGGATTCCAGCTTTTAAAGCTTCCTGTGAACACTGGAAACCGCGAGCATTTGGAGCAACATTCATTTAGCATGAATCTCATCTAGAAGATGACACCCCTGCAGAAGCCACTGCAGAGCGAGGAGGAGGAGCCAACCTCATGGGTGGGGGCAGAGGCTTGGACTCCTTCCTGTCTCTCCCTGAGATGCTGCAGGAACAAGTTCATGCCCCTGCCCCCATTCTGCTGTTGTCCCATGGGCCCTGATGTCAACGCATATTACTGCTCTTGGAATCGTTGAGGGCTTTACATGGATTATGATCCCAAACTTGGCTTATGCTCCCATGCTTCTCCAGGAGGCTTCTATTCCATGGCATCTGTCTCTTGTGGATTGTCTTCTATCTTTCTTCTGAGAGACAGTGGGGTAAAGGTGGTTAGCAGTTAGAAGCCCAGACTCTTGAGGCAGCATGTGACTGGGTTCAAATCTTAACTGATTCCAAATTTTACTAGCTGTGTAACCTTAAGCAAATTGGTTAACCTTTCTGTGCTGTAGTCCCTTGTCTATAAAACAGAGATAATAATACATTTACCTCCTAAAGCCAATAGGTGATTCAAATAATTCGTGTAAAGCCCTTAAAGCAGTGCTTAGGCACAATCCACCCCAGCACCCACTATGCAGCAGAGGATCCTGAGAGTTTATTCAAATTCAGGAATCAAAGGGACTCAAGTTCAAATTCCAACTGTGCCACTTACTACCTAGAGGACCTCGGACTCCTAGTCTTCTCTACTTCAAAAAGGTGGGAAATGGCAGAGCTAACCTGACTGGGCTGTGTCACAAATTAGACAAAACAAAGATGGAAAAATGTCATTACAGAACGCAGTGTTTGTGTTCCACAAGTCAGTTATTACGACTACACTTTTTGATTAATTATTGGTATCACCACCCATCCTAAATGCAGTTCTCTAGTAATGGGAGAGGGAACCCTGCAGTGCTCACCCATGTTGTCCCCACAGCCCTTTCAATGACAGTTCCAGCTCAAATTCCTGATGAATTATACCAGGCCTGGGGAGAGTCTCTGATGACCAGGGTGATGCTAACTAGTTTTAAAGGAAGTACTTACGTGGCTGATGATGGCCACATTTTGACTAGGCAGTCTCACTGGTCTAGGCTGTTATTCTCGGCCCAATGGCCTGGCCTCATCCTTTCTGGCTGTGCCTGGGGCCTTCCTGCACTGCAGAGAGCTTACTGGTGTTCACCCAGAGCTTTTGAGATGGACATACATTCTCCCCTTGTCTTTAACTTCCATGATTTAGCTTATTAGAGAGTTTAGACTTTGGCTGCACCACAAAAGAAATGGAGGCCAGGCCCAGAGGTGCATGCCTGTAATCCCAGCAGCTAGGGAGGCTAAGGAAGGAGGGTTGTGAGTTCAAAGCC
>JAJEJO010002214.1:86760-164331 GCA_020662805.1 Glaucomys volans | reverse complement strand
AAAAAAAAAAAGGCTGATGCAGGAGGATTGTGAGTTCAAAGCCACAAAGCCAGCTGTTGCAATTTAGCAAGGCTCTCAGCAATTTAGTTAGACTTTGTTTAAAAACAAAAATTAAAAGTCCAGCTGGGGATGTGACTCCGTGGTTAAGTTCCCTTTCTTCAATCTCTTGTACAAAAAAAGAATGAAAGGAAGCAAAGACAAAAAGATTTTATTGATTTCCTTCCATGGAACGTGAGCATTCAGGTCTCTAGTCCCTTCTTGTGCAACCAATTCACTTCCTCTTTGTCTTCTCAGTGTAATTACCACATAATCTGTCATTATATCCTCTTCAAGGTTTTTTTTATGATGATACTACTATTCATAATGTGCCATGCAGTTTATTTTAATTGTATTTCTTTGCTTTATCTTTTCATTCTCCCTGGAGTAAGTAACTACTTTGAATTCCTTAGTTGTTTTGTTTGTTTGTTTTCTGTTCAGGGGATTAAATCTAGGGCTTCACCAGTGCCAGGCAAGTGCTCTATCATCGAGCCCTACATTGCTTAGTTTTTTATTTTAATTCATACCTGTTTATCCACAAGCTTTCTGCCAAATGTTAATTTACCAATTCCTTTTCCTCTCAGACACATTATATAAATAAGCAATTTCCTTTCATCCCTTGAAGATACGTGTACTGGAGTCTTGCCTTCTCCTGTCCGAATCTAGACTGTTTGTTTTTTAGGCCTACTGCAGAACTGTCTTCCTAAGACTATACCCTTATCATGGAATTTACTGTGTTGCTCTCTGATATTAGACCCTCTGTCTCTAGATCCCTTGTATGTCCTTTTCACTGATGGTAGCTGCTTGAGGAAAGTAAATATTTCATTATCTTTGAAGTCTCACAAATGCCTTCATTTCTACTCTCTTATGTGATTAATAATTTGGACAGAGTATTCTAGATTTGAAGTGATTTTTCTCATCTTGTTAGAGGGTTACTGTTGAGGCATTTGATGTCATTCTTGTTCTCAATTCTATTATTGTCTTTCAATACATCTCTAGAAGCTTTTAGGTTGTCCCATTTATTCTCCCTGTTTGAAAATGATATTATATGTGGATCATTGTTATTTTTTTTTTAACCTGGACAGATATTCCAAATATAGGAGACTTTGCCAAAGTCTGACTTTCAAAATTAAGCTTGGAGTTGCTTTTTGGGTCTTTAACCAAAGTCAAAACTATATCTTAATCATTTTGCCTTCAGAAATCAGTTTCTCAATGGAGAAATGTCCACTTTAATTCTTTTTCTGCCTCTCAAATTGTTTTGACTGTTCTTGCCCCTTTGTTTTTCCATGTAATTGTTATGATGGTATATTTTCATACCTGTACCCAAGAATAGATATTCTTTCACAAATACGAACTTGAGGACCTAACACTGAATTTGAAGATTGATTTTAGGGAATTTGTAGCATGGAATGTTGTCTTCCATGAATGTATTCATTCTAATTATTTGAGATTTTCTTATATTTCTGTAATAAAATTTTATAATATTCACTATTATTAATCCATTGCCTATATGTATTAGATTTATTCCTAGAGACCTTGTGAATTTTTTTGTTATGATAAATTACAGTTTAAATTTGCAGGTTAATATCATGTAGCTCTTTTTTAGGCCACAGTTGATTTTCTGTGTTCATTCTGACCATAGATATCTTGCTAAATTTTTATCAGTTCAAAATAATTTGTGGATGCTTTTAGATTTCTTATACAGACTGTCATATAATCCAAATAAATAAATTTAGGAATTCCTTTTATTATCTTTGGATTATCTTTGGATTTTTTTCCCTTTATAAGCTTCTTCTAGTACTGTGTTAAATATGTATGGTGACTGGGCCTGCTGGCACACACCTGTAATCCCAGCACCTGTGGGGATAGCAAGTTCAAAGCCAGCCTCAGCAACTTAGTGAGACCCTTAAAATAACAAAAAGGGCTGGGGATGTGGCTTAGCGTTTGGGTGTCCTTGAATTCAAGCCCTGGTACCCCCTGTCCAAAAAAAAAGAAAAAAAAAGTATATGGTGATAATGAGCATCTTGCCTTGTTCTTGACTTTTATAGTGGTGTTTCTGTAGTTTCAAATGAATATGTGTTTGCTTTTGGCTTTTTGTATATATCCTTTATCAGATTAGGGAATTTCCTTCTATTTCTGATTACCAAGAGTTTACCATTGTGGTTTTAATCAAATAATTTTTGCATTCATTGAGATGCTATGACTTTTTCCCTTTAATCTTCTAATTTGATGAATGACAGATTTTTCAGTGTTAAGCCATCCATTCTTTGGATAGACTAACTTTATCATGATTTCATATTGATATATTTTAAAAGATTGCTAGATTGATTCTGCAAATACTTTATATAGGATTATGTTACCTGACATTTGGTAATGAGATTGATCATATCTGAGACTGGAATAGCTTTTTAAAATGATTAGGTGAACCCTATTCTCTCCTCCTAATCATTTTAGCTCTAGGACAGTTAATACTGACTAACTTTGGCTTGAACTCCACTTTATCTGATATGAGGATGGAAACCCCTGCTTTTTTACTGAGTCTCCATGCGTGTTATGTTTTTTCCCAACCTTTCACCTTCATTCTGTAGTTATCTTTTCGTAGGAGATGAGTCTCTTGAAGGCAGCATATTGTTGAGTCTTTTTAAAAATCAAATCTGCCAGTCCATGTCTTTTAATTAATAAGTTTGGGCCATTAACATTCAGGGTTATTATTGAGATATGATTTGTATTCCTGGTCATTTTGGTTTATTTTTTTTTAACTTGGTTTCTTCTTTGACTGACTTTTCCTTAAGTGTAGTTCTCCCTTTGCTGACTTTCATTGTTGTTTTTCATTTTCTCCTCATGGAATATTTTGGTGAGAATGTTCTGTTGTGCAGGCTTTCTAATTGTGAATTCTTTGTTTATTGTGGAAGGATTTTATTTTGTCATCAAATCTGAAGCTTAGTGTTGCTGGATATAAGGTTCATGGTTGGCATTCACTTTCTTTCAGAACTTGGTATATGTTGTTCCAGAACTTCCTAGCTCTGATGGTTTGGGTTGAAAAATCTGCTAATACCAGAATTGGTTTCCCCCTATACGTAATCTGATACTTTTCTCTTGCAGTCTTTAAAATTCTATCCTTATTTTGTATGCTAGGCATTTTCATTATAATGTGCCTTGGTGTGGATCTATGGTAATTTTGTAGATTTGGTATCCTGTAAGTCTCTTGTATTTCATTTTCTATTTCATTCTTCAGGTTTGGGAAATTTTCTGATACTATTTCATTGAAAAGATTGTGCATTCCTTTGGTTTGTATCTCTGTGCCTTCCTCTATCCCAATAGTTCTTGAATTTGCTCTTTTCATGTTATCCTATAATTCTTGGAGATTCTATTCATGGTTTCTTACCTTCTCTGTGTGGTTAATTTTATTTTCAAGATTATATATTTTGCCTTCATTGCCTGAGGTTCTGTCTTCCAATTGACCTAGTCTGTTGGTGACACGTTCTATTGAGTTTTTAATTTGGTTTATCGTTTCCTTCATTTGAAGGGTTTCTGTTTGTTTGTTTTTTTCAGAATCTATATTTCTTTACTGAAGTACTCTTTTGCTTCCTGCAGTTGTTCTGTTATGTCTTTATTGAAGGGGTCTTTTCTTGCTTGCATTTGCTCTCTTATATTATCCTTTATTTCGCAAATCATTTTAATTATGTACATTCTGAACTCCTGATGTTTCTTCTGCTGTGCTGTCAGTGGATTCTATTATAACTTCTTGGTTTGTTTAGAGCACTTTCTTCCCTTCTTTTTTCATGTTGTTTGTGTGTCTTCCCCTCTAGCAGTGTGGATCCAAGGTATTACAGTTTCTACCCTATAGTTTATAGTGTCCCTATAGGTTTCCTTTTAGGGGGAGATCAATATTAACAGCATCCAATGCAAGCAGTATGCAGCCTTAAACCAAATAGCCCCATTAAGATATTTACAGTCTTGTCACAATAATCAGGAATAGTATGTTTGATTATTATCTACAACATAAACTACAAGTTTTCAATAGGGTCTACAGTATCTATGTTTATGAGGTAGGAGGTGAGAATATAGAGGTATTAGATCAAAGAAAGAGTGAAAGAGGAATCAAAATAAGTTGAATGCTAGCAGGAGAAAAGAGCGAAAGAGACTCCAGGGAAATATATAAGAGAGAGGAAAATAAAAAGAATGAAAAAAAAACAATGTAAAAATAAAAGAATCTACAATAAAACTGTAGTATACTATTCAAACATCACAGTTCTTAGTTTGATGCATGAAAATTTTGATTTCAAAAATGTTGAGAATGTGAGAGTGGGAAATGAAAAAAGATTTTTAAAGAATTCTGAAGAAAAATTGAACAGTTGTTTCTGTTGGGATTCAATATCTTATTTCATCCGATAGGTGGCATTGTCTGGAGTTTGCTAGTAACTCCACCCTCAGGTTGGTGAATGTTACTTGGGTGGGAGGGTTGGATTTGGAAGTGGGACTCCTGGAGACAGGGTATAACAATTGCCAGTTCCACTGGAAGACTGCACCTCAGGAATTCCCTTTAGGGTCCACTTGAGGGATGCAGGAGCCTGGTCTTAGCCCCTTATATCACTTGTGGAATCTACAATTCCTGGTCTCTAATTTAGTCTCTAAATTGTATGTCTCCCACCCCCACTCTTTTGACTTCCCAATCAGGAACCTCTATCTCCAGAGTTCCTGAGGGCTGAGCCCTGTTACCTATGTGCCTGTCATGGAATGCTGCTCTTATTAGGCAGATCAGGACCAGGCATTAAGAGCTGTAAGGGCTGGGCTGGGTTGGTGGTTGTGGGGAAGACAGGAGATTGAGGAGCTGGAGGGCCCTGTTGATTACTAAAACTGTTGGGCCCAGGATACTGTGTTGGGAGGAGTTGTGGACCAGGCTGGTCTCAGGTCCCAGCAAGTG
This sequence comes from Glaucomys volans, assembly GCA_020662805.1. Lineage (NCBI taxonomy): Eukaryota > Metazoa > Chordata > Mammalia > Rodentia > Sciuridae > Glaucomys > Glaucomys volans. Next base: position 159,371 of record JAJEJO010002214.1, on the reverse strand, counting down.
CTGCCCAAGTTGTCCCTAGGATCCCAGTGAGTGCTGGGCTGGTTGGATGGATGAGCCAGGATCAGGATGCCTTCATACCCTTCCAAACTACCGACCCCTAGCAAGGCTTGTTCCTGCCTCTGCATCAAGATGGTGGCTATTATCACACCTAGCAGAGATACCGCAGGTGTAACCAAGGCTGCAAGGACTTTGATTTTCTTCGAGGTCCTGGCTGTTATCCCTAAATGGAAGCAAGTCATATCCCTAGATGGTGGCAGTGGCCGTGACAAACCTGTAGGTACCTTGATATTGGACTTCCAGGCTCCAGCCGGTGTCCCAAGATGAAGGCTGCCCCAACAAAACATGGGTGGTGGCAGCAGTGAAAGTAAACCAAGATGGTGGTGGAGGTGCTTAAAGAGGTGGGGCAGTGAGAATGAACTATGTGGTGGTGTTTGCAGCCTATTAGGAGATGCAGCACTTTGGCAGGCAGTGCTGCAGTGTGTGCCTGCCTCCTGGCCCTATCTGGTGTCCCAAGGTGGAGACTACCGGGAGAGCCTTTATATAAGTTTAAACATAATCTTCTTGTCGATAGATGGGGAGCTGCAGTGGTGTCATTCTGCATTTGGTCGGTGAGGGCATGGTATTCCTTGTTTATTTGTTGTTTTTTTTTTTTAATTTTTTTGGTACTGGGGATTGAACCAGGGCACTCCTTCACTGAGCCACACCCCCAGCCCTATTTTGTACTTTATTTAGAGACAGGGTCTCACTGAGTTGCTTAGGGCCTCACTAAGTTGCTGAGGCTGGCTTTGAACTCGTGATCCTCCTGCCTCAGCCTCCCAAGTGCTGGGATTACAGGCGTGTGCCACCGCGCCCTGCTTCCTTGTTTGTTTTTATCTTTGTTGTGTTTTCAAATTTTTCATGTCTTGTAATTTTAAATCTACTTATTTGAAGCAGTGGATCTCGTATTTGTTAGGGATGTAATTGTATTTGTTGAAATTTCTGACTGCTAGTTATAATGAACGGTTTTCTCATTTAGTTTATATTATTGGATTGTGAGCTCATTCTTAGACTTTTTTTGTGTGAGGATTGTATCTGGCCAAATTTAAGCATTTGTCCTCCCAAGTAGTTTTGAATTCGTTTGACTTCATAGAGGTAAACAAGTTGACTACCCTGGGGCCAACATTTTTGCCAGTTTTTTTTATTTGAGAACATACAGACTACAGAAGCAGTGTGAATTAGAATCCCAAATACTGGAATTTTGTGACCTAAAGTTAGGAATTTCTATTCTACAGGAGAAATACATTTCACACATTAGCCACAATTACAATTCTTATCATTCTTGGCTGTGTGGTCGATTTTTATAATTTTCCTTGTTACTTAATAATGTACCTTTTAGGGCAAAGGGTATATGGGGTACTCGCCCTTCAAATACTCATGTCACATAATCTTGGGGTCTTTTCTTTTGTTCCCTTATTTATTTTAAAATCTAAGTACCCAGAAAATAAAAACCAGGAATGCTCCCACCCCACCCCAGCCTCTAATGCTTATCCTTCTCCTCAGTCACTTCTTGCTTATTGGCCCCTCAGAATTTCCTTAAGAGTTGTTTTTTATATTTACAGAAGTTGTTGTAATTTTACAAAGTTGTAGTGAAAGAGGTTTCAAGTTATATCAACTTAGTATTGTCAAAGTGGAAGTGTATCCAATCACTGAGAATGATAATTTAATGTACAAAATCAAGAATAATAAGCATTGTTCTACCTTAAGAGTGTTTAGTTTTTACTATGCTTTTAAAAAACACAAAGTACAATTTCAAGGTACTTTAGAATATATAGGATCTTTTTTAGTTCCCTATTTCCTAATTTAACACTTAATCTGCTGTAGTGAATTATATCCTCAGTTCGGGTTGGGACTTTGGTTTTTGAAGGATATACTTTTCCCCTTTTATAATTTTTTTCATTAATACTTTGTTACAATACATTGTTGTTGGCCTTTATTTTCTGTGGGTTACTATAAGTGTAAATGTAATCTTCAGTATTGGCCTAAACTTCATTGTCCTCTCCCCTGGTCTAATTATAAAATTTTCAGTTCCATTTATATGTATACACACATTAGTTATTTAGATAAATGTTAATAAATTAGTATTTTAAGCCAAATATTCAATTTATTATTAACAGCTATGATGATTCAAGTCATATTGTTATCCTAAATGTAGTCAACTAAGTGACATCTACAATAAAGTTCTATAATATGAGGTAATCTTAAAAAACATTATCATAGGGATTAGGCACAATCTTACCTTTATACTAGGAGACTAAATTTAAGAAGTTGTAATGAAAGATAATGACAAAGATGTAATAGTTATGAGGTAATGTCTATTGTGACTCTCAAGTGTAACTGTTTATAATATATAATTGTTTTGTTCCTAATATTTTACAGTAGATTATAAAAATGTAAATTTCTTCAGGTCCAGTCCTCAGTGGCAGTTGGGACTCCAGATTACATTTCTCCTGAAATCCTTCAAGCTATGGAAGATGGAAAAGGCAGATATGGACCTGAGTGTGACTGGTGGTCTTTGGGGGTCTGTATGTATGAAATGCTATACGGAGAAACACCATTCTATGCAGAATCTCTGGTGGAGACATATGGAAAAATCATGAATCACAAAGTTAGTATATTTTACTTTTTTTGCACCAAATTATTATGGTAAATAACTTAGTGTAGTAAAAGAGAAATAGAGACTATTTTTCTAAAATCAATGAAAAATTACGTTTCTTTGTTAGTAGGTACATGATAATTCATAAATTATACATAAAGTTATTAGGTGTAGCTTTCTCCCATATTTTGTTTAGAGATGCTACTAAGTAGGAAATTGAATGGTCTTTTCAGTTGAATAACAAAGGTCATAATGGACAATTTTTTTCATTACTCATGATACTATACATGAATTCATGACTGGAATGTATGTAAAAAAAATCTCAACCTTGATAGTGACAAATGGAATTCAAATGTTAATAAAAATCAGATGCCTTTTTTTTCTCATAAAATTTGCAAATTAAAAGAAAAATTGTACTCTATTAAATAATTTATTTTGATGAGCATTCTGAGATATTCTTGATGGGAATATAAATTGATGTAAGCTTTCTGTCAGGAAGCTTATAGGCATGTACTTCATGCCCTAACAAATGGTTAGAACTTTTGATTGAGCAAAAGTTTAGGAATCCACCCAATGGAAATATTTAGTACAACAAAGATGTGTACACAAGATAATGTATTTCGATATTATTCAGGGTCACGAAACAGTGGAAACAATCCAAATGTATGACAGAAATAAATTTACAAAAATTGAATTTATGGAATACAAAGTAAAATAGATTGTACATAATAAGAGGAAAGATTTTATTTGATGAGTTTCAGAAGATTGTGAGTACTTGCAAAAACTCTGCATACGAATGGGAATATCCCCCAAAAGGGAATAATAATCTGTTCTTTTAATTTGTTCTGGGTGAGCAAAGATAGTGCTCAAAATAGTTATGAAGAAAGACGGTTACAGTTGCAAGATTATAAAAAGCAGGTACAGCATTTAAGGAAGTAATCATTGTAGTGTAATATGGTACTTAATAGCACAGGTTCTGGAGTAAGACAGCTTCAGTTCAAGATCCATGTCTGTCACTCTATTAATTGAGAAAATTACTTGGTTTCCTCTTGGGTAAGATTGCCATAGTAGTGGTATATACCTAAGATGATTGTGTTGGAGTCTAAAGGAGTTAAAGGAGTAAATCACTTTGAATAGTATTAGATACATATATTTTTAAAAAATGTTTAATATTGATCTGTTAATCATTAGTTTGTTTTGTATAGGAATGTTATCAACTCTTTGCAGTTTATTGAGATACTGAGTTAAATTCCTCCACTCTTAATCAGTCCTTTTCATTCTAATAGCAGTGTAAGGTTTTATAGTATTTATTGTTTCTGTAGCACACGTGTGCTACACTTACAAAGTATTTTTAAATGGAAACATTTTTAAGAAAATATATAAATCAGTTATCCTACTTAATAAGTTTAACATTGATTTTTGCTTGTATTTTATTTCTGTTATTCTTTGTATAGGAGAGATTTCAATTTCCAGCCCAAGTGACTGATGTATCTGAAAATGCTAAGGATCTTATTCGAAGACTCATTTGTAGCAGAGAGCATCGACTTGGTCAAAATGGAATAGAAGACTTTAAGAAACATCCATTTTTCAGTGGAATTGATTGGGATAATATTAGAAACTGTGAAGCACCTTATATTCCAGAAGTTAGTAGCCCAACGGATACATCAAATTTTGATGTAGATGATGACTGTTTAAAAAATTCTGTAAGTGTGACATAATGAAGAAGTTCTGTTCCTGTTTCTTTGAAATATGGTTATGGTTATAAGGGACTGGGGATATAGCTCAGTTGGTAGAGTGCTTGCCTCATAAGCACAAGGCCCTGGGTTCAATCCCCAGCACTGCGCAAAAAAAAAAAAATTAAATTTATATATATGTGTGTGTATATATATATATACACACACACACACACACACACACATATATATATATGATTATAAAGTAATTTTTTGGTTTGCAAATATTGTGCTAGGCCCACCTTATCAGTTATTAGTCAATAATAGTCATGACTTCAGTACTTATTAGAGAAATGAAGAATTAACCGAGGCCAGTGTAGTTATTCACAAAGGAGTAAAATTCAAAGATTTACTTCTTCAATAAGTTATTCCAGTGTGTTTCCTGAGAAGAAGACAAATTGGATGCTTAGAAATGTGGCTTTCATTATTATAAAGTGGAGGAGTTAGGAAATCTCTCCCTAAAACCAGCTCTGAAACTAGACAAAATTGTCGAAAACCATTTAATGGCCTAATATCTTAACCAAAGGAAAATAAATTAAGAAGAATTTATTCATGAAACACTACTTAGCTTTGGATAAAATCACACATAACACGTCCTCCATCCTCATCATCTGCTTGGTTGTGACGTTTGACCTAGTAGCATGGAACTGGATATGAAAAACGGCATTTGCTGCCAGAGGGGGCAGACTCAATTTGGAGGGCTAAATAACCACACCAATGATGTTGCTGCAAAAAATAGTAAACTTGGTAGGAAATGAATGGGGGAAGTAAGTCCAGAGCCTTACTAGCCTCTGGTTATAACTCTGCTTTGAGGAACATGGCTGGCAGGTGAACTCTAGAAATATTCTGCCATTCTCATGAGGCTAGCATGGTGTATTGGTCTCTGCTGTGAACCATCAGGTTATATTAAAATCTAGGAAAATAAGCATGTAAAATTTGTACTTTTTTTTTCTTTTTAACCTCTCTTAATTTGAACTTTGTTTTATTAAACTTTGTTTCTTGTGGTTTTTATTCTGTACTAAATTTTTAAAAATATTTATTTTATATCATTTTTTACTGTTCTTACTACATTCAAAGCAGATAAGAGCTTCTCTTACATTTTCAAAACTTTGTAAAAAAAAATTAGATAGAATTCCCTTGCCTCCTTTTTAAAATTTTATTTCTGTTGGGAATTGAACCCAGGTTTTTGTTTATGTTAGACAGATACTCTACCACTGATGCTACTGTATCCCCAGCTTTTTATTTTGAGATATAGTCTTGTTAGTTGACCAGGTTGGCCTTGAACTTGTGATCCTCTTGCCTCCTCCTCCTGAGGAACTGTGATTATAGGCATGTGCCATCTTGCCCAGCTCCTCACCAATATTTTATTATTAGAATTATATATTATATTCACTGTTAACAGAAATTATGTGTCATTCCAAATTAAATTTATAGTATAGTTAATTCTAATTATTCATGGTAGTTATATTTTACAAAGTTATTATGAACATTGTATTTGCTAACATTGACTCATCACTCTTTGGAAAGTCAAGGTTAGGTTTTTGTGGTCATAGCATTTTCATGAGCTTACCAATGCATATCTGTATTTTTAAGTGTGATGCTATTTAAAGTCTCCTCATATATTGTTAATTCATTGACATTGAATTCACATTTAGAAACACTATAACTCATGGCCTGAATGAAGCTTATCTATCATATTAAGTATGTTAAAGTACATTATAGCCTTCTCACTTGATAGAGCTGAGTGGTGGCACATGACTGTAATCCCAGCAATTTGGGAGGCTAATGTGGAAGGATTGCAAATTTGAGGGCAATCTGAACAATTTAGTGAGACCCTCAATAACTTATCAAGGACTTGTCTCAAAAAATAAATAAATAAGTGGGGCATGGTTGCACAGGCCTATAATCCTCGCGGCTTGGGAGGCTGAGGCAGGAGGATCACGTTCAAAGCCAGCCTCAGAAAAAGTGAGGCGCTAAACAATTAATTGGGAGCCTGTCTCTAAATAAAATACAAAATAGGGCTGGGGATGTAGTTCAGTGGTGAAGTGTCCCTGGTTGAATCCCTAAGACAAAGAAAGATATACTAGACAAAACTTCAGTGCCATGTTTCAGAGTCATTTAAAAAGTGAAATTACCCACAAAATATACAAAAAGGTAAAAAGCATGTCATTAAATTGACCATAAACATAGTGGATGTTTGTTTACAGTATGAAAGCTTGAATGACTAAGTAAAATGTTTGCTCTTCAGCCTTAGCTAGGAATATGTGCATAGAGCAGCTCAGATTTTTCTCTGCTCTGTAAGTTTTGAGTGATCACAAAAACACTGTGAGGATTGATTTTGAATTTACAAATTAATATCATCTGGAAAAATTTGCAAATGCAGAATACATCAGTAATGACTATACTGGCACCATCAAACATTCAATCTGCATTTTCATTTATTATAATTTTATAGTTATAGTGTTCATGGTGTAAATTTGTTATCACTTAACATCTGTACCAAACTTACCAGTGTTCCTAAATGGAATAGTCACATATTTCCATTGATAGTTAATATTTATAGCTCAACACACAGGTCATGGCTATCTATTTCTTAACAGGTTTTTTTTTTCCCCCTTCTTTTAGGAAACAATGCCCCCACCAACACATACTGCATTTTCTGGTCACCATCTGCCATTTGTTGGTTTTACTTATACTAGTAGTTGGTAAGTTAATATAATTTGGACAATATATAGAGATTTTTTAAAAAAATGTATGAGAAAGCCTTGTTATTTTGTTTTAAATAGGATAAACAGAGTTGGAAAAAAGCCAGATAATAGAAAATGAATAGTATACATAAGAATCTTGACTCATTTTGGAGGAGAAAAAGTAGGACCAATGGAGAGCTCATAATCTGTTAGCAGGAATTCAAAGAGTCCCCTGGTATTGAATAATGTGTTTTAGATGTCTAAAGCACTGGAATTTTCAGCTTATTGATGCTACCATCCTTTTACCCATGCTTCACTGCCTTTATACCTTCTTGTTGCTCCTTATCCAATTTACATTCCACTGAGAATGAGTATAATCATTCCTTATATGCCCCCTAAATTCCCTTGGCCATTTCTCATTCTTTTTGCTTTGCTACGTCAACATAATTATTACAAGTAAATTCTGTCTGTACCTATGTAGTTCAGAATGATTAGAGAAAACTGAGCATTGTTACTGATCTTTAAATTCATGTTCACCAAATTCAAGTGCCCCTTGTTGCTGTTTAGCAAATGTACTATTTTATCCTAGTGTGCTCACTCTTCCACTCACCTGGATAACTATTTCATATTCGCCTCCAGAACCTCAATCCATCTTCACTCTAAGCTGATCATCTTGCTTTCTGTTTCACTGAGAGGATTGAAGCCAACAGCAGACAACTTCTGCAAGCTTCTGCTACCAGATTTTCTGCCTGCACACCTCTGGACTCATATGTACTTTTCTTTTCATAAGTCAGTCATGAAAGCTTACAACTACCGCCAACCTATTCTATCTCTACTACCTATCATAGTGCACTGCTCACTTTTACACCATAAATTTTCCCTGTGTGTCTTCTGTATCCTCAGATCATTTCCCTTGGTTCATAAAAAAACAAAAACAAAAAAACCTAGTTCTTTCTTCCTTCTTAAAGCAAAATAAAAAATGTCTCTGGATCCCACTTCTTACCAACCATTTCTCTGCTCTACATTTAGCAAAAATTACTTCTGACTATCGACTATTTTTGTGTTTTTTTTTTTTTCCATTCTCTTCCTTCTTGAATCCAAGATGGAGGTTTGTGCCTGTCACTTCGTGCATACTGCTTTTGTCTTGTTCCCATTGACCTTTGAGTGATCACTTCTCTTTCCTAGTCTTACTCATTTTGCCTCATCTCATCATCTTTGCTTCAGCTCCACATCACTAAAATATTTTTTTCTCTTCATGTCTAGAGCACTTTGCTGGTTTTCTTTTCACTTTTCTGGGTACTCCTCAGTCTCCATACCTGATTCCTCCTAATGGTTCCGATTTCTGAATATCGGAGTGTCCTAGGGCTGTCTTTGGATTTCTTTTTTCCACCTGTCCTCTTTGATGTTATCCCATTTATTTGCTGTGCATCTGCAGGTGAGACCTCTTTTATCTCTTCTACTTCAAATTTATCTTAATCACCTATGTAATATATTCATAATCTCCTTTGTTACATTTCTCTGAACCTGTCCCAGGTACCCTGTTGTGAGTTAAGACAGAACATATCACTTCCCTGTTTAGGACCAGGCCCCTTCACTCCTCAGCTTCAGTGACTTTGTATCTTAACTCCAAACCAAAGTTCTTAGAAGGCCCTGGCTTACTTTTATTTTTCTGATTTTATTTCCTACTGTTCTTATTCCACTCCATTCCATCCACATAGACCTCTTTTCTGACCCAGGAGCCTTGCATTCCTATTCCACTGCCTGAAATGATTTTCTATATTCTAATAGACCCTTGGCTGGTCTCCTATACTTACTTGGTTTTGGCATAGTTATTTTCACAAGGGTAGCTTTCCTGACCACTTCATCTAAACTTTTATCTCTTCTACCTCAAAACTTCATTTCTCTTTTCCCTGCTTCAAGTTTTCTCCTTAGCATTTAACACTTTATTGTACCTGTTACTGGAATTTAAGCTGTACATTGACAAGGATTTCTGTTTATTCACTGCTGAATGTCTAGCACCTCTATTATTTTTAATTAACTTGTATGGAATTAAGGAAAGCACGTTTTGAATTTTAGATTTCAAATTCTGGTAAAGAGCACTATAGTTATTACTTTCGACTATTATTGCACTTAGTGGTCAAATTGTTTTAAACTAATAATCCTTTATCAAATTTAATTTTATAATTTGTGCTTTTTAAAATTTAGGATCATTTGGTGGATTTAAGTTTTCATTTAAAAAATACTTCTAACAGCGGTTTATGGTAATTTTACAAAAACTATATTCTACTGTCATAGATGGCTATCTGTAGATGTTTAAATCCATGTGTTAGATTTCAAAAGGTTATTTTTTTCCTTCAGACTTTTTATTGCAGTGTGAACCCACATATACATATATATATATATTTTTTTTTTCTTCCCTTCAGTGTTCTTTCGGACCGAAGCTGTTTAAGGGTCACTGCTGGTCCCACCTCACTAGATCTTGATGTTAATGTCCAGAGGACTCTTGATAACAACTTAGCAACAGAAGCTTATGAAAGAAGAATTAAGCGTCTTGAACAGGAAAAACTTGAACTTAGTAGAAAGCTTCAAGGTATATATATTTTAAGGATAATGTTTTCCTTGTTAGAATTGGACCCACAGTATTATGAACTATTGTAAGTGGTGGCTTTATCTTCAAAAGAAAGTCTTTTTTGTAAGTGGTAAAAAAGTCAAGTTTTAGAATTTTATAAAGAACATAGTATAATACCATTTATGTAAAATCTTGCAATTAACAGTAAACAACAACAATATATGTCTTTCATGGGTGTGGTATGTATGCATGTGTAAAATGTGTGGGAATAAATACCTCTGGGGAGAGGGGAATAGGACCACCCCAAAACAGGAGCACTTCTTGCCTCTGTTTAACACTGTAATGACTTTTCATACCATATATTCTCAATCCTTAAAGAGTTCTAGTTCTTGTCCCACTGTCACTATTTATATCATTGTTTCTGTTAATGATTGGTGATTTAAAAATGTATATAGGTGAAACTTAGATGATTCTTAGTTTCTTAATTCTTTACTTACAAGAATCTTGAATCTTCACCCTATCTCATCCACTCTGTCTGATAATGGCAAGATATAGCCCAAGATTACAGTATCAAAATATTATTCATCTTAGTATTAAGCAAATCTTCTGTAATCTCCTTGTAATTTTCTAGTGAATTCTCTCTAGAGAATTATCTAGAGGTAGAGAAATGTTTATGGTAATTTTACAAAAACTATATTCTACTGTCATAGATGTCTATCTGTAGATGTGTAAATCCATGTGTTAGATTTCAAAAGGTTATTTTTTTTCTTCAGACTTTTTATTGCAGTGTGAGCCCACATATACATATATATATATATATATTTTTTTTTTTTTCTTTTCCCCTTCAGTGTTCTTTCTGACCGAAGCTGTTTAAGGGTCACTGCTGGTCCCATCTCACTGGATCTTGATGTTAATGTCCTTACCTCAAACATTTCTTCAATTCCACTGTTACCTATAATTCTGTGTCACTCTATAATCATCATTTCACTGGTTTTCCCATACCCTCCTGTCTCATTCTATGGTCTCTGATAATCATACTCTTCCATCTACCCTCAAATCTGTTGAGTCCCTGTCTCATTTGTGCCTTACCACCGTGAAGTAATCACTGTTCTAATTTCTTTCGCCATTAACTAATTTTTACTTGTTCTTGAACTCCATATAAGTGAAATCATGTAGTATGTAGTTCTCTTTTGTAACTGACTTCTTCCACTTAACGTGCTGTTTTTTGAGATTCACTCATGTTTTTTATATTTAATTAGTTTATTCTTTATTTTACTGTAGTTTAGCATTTCATTGTATGTAAATACTAGAAATTTATTTATCCAATCTGCTCTTGGTGGACATTTGGGTAATTTCCAGAAATTGACTACTATGAGTAAAGTTCCTATAAATATTCTTTCTTAAAAAAAAATTTTTTTTAGTTACAGATGGACACAGTACTTTATTTTATTTATTTGTTTATTTTTATGTGGTACTGACACTCAAGCCCAGTGCTTCACATGTGCTAGGAAAGCACTCTACGACTTAGCTACAACCCTGTGAATATTCTTATCTATTTCTTTTGGTGGTCATATATACTTATTTCTCTTGATATATACCTGAGAGTAGAGTTTCTTGGTTTTGGGGTACAGAATTTTCAGCTGTGAAAGATATTGTCAAAAAAGATTTTCAGAATGGTTATGTCAGTGCTTGGTTCACAAACACATGCATTTCACTTCCTTCAATCACTGATTCCAGAACCTGATACTGTAAGCTTTTTTCCCTCATAGCCATTCTGTATGATAGTGTCTTGTAATTTTAATTTGCATTTTCTTAATGAATAATGACATTGAGTATCTTCATATATTTACCATTCATATATCACTAATAAGTATATTAAGGAAAAATAGTGAGCCTAGTGACCCATGTTTCTATCTGGAATCATTTTTCTTCAGCCTGAAACACTTACTTTTGTATTTTTTTAATAATGTGAGTGTGTTATGACAAATTCTCTTAAGATTTTATTTGTCTAAAAATGTTTTTAGTTTGGTCTTCATTTTTGAAAGATACTTTTGCTGTTTTAGGTTTCTAGCTTGGCAGTTTTTTCTTTCAGTACTCCATAGTTATTATTCCACTGTTTCTAACTTCATCATATTTCTTAAGGAGTTAGAAGTTAATCTTCATGTCTTGAATCTAATTTATCTTTTTACTTTAAGATCTTATTCTTAAGGTTAGTTTCAAAGAGTTTTAACTATGATTTACCTAAGCATACCATTCTTTATATTAATATAAACAGCTATATGGAATTCACTGAGCTTCTGCAATCTTAATGTCTTGTATCAGTTTTGGAAAATTCTAAAACATAATCTCTAGATATTTCTTTTGTCCCTTTCACTCTTTCTTTCTGAGACTCTAAGAAGATAGGGCAGATAAATGGATAGCTATAATAAACAGAAAATGGCTGTTTCAGGAGATGCAGGAGATTTAGGGAGGGGCAGGAGCAAGGATACATTCTCTATGTCCATGTGCTGAAGCAGGTGGATTATAGAAGAAAAAATAATTTGCATAAATGTCCGTTGGGTATTTTGCACACTCACATTTTCTACTCCTTAGATGTCTTAAAAAAATTAAAAACAGTGGGTATTATTTTTTAAATAAATACAGAAAGGATCAATTTGTAGTATGCTTTGAACCCAAATAAAAAGAAAGATGTAAGAAATAATTATTGAATATAGAAGATTTTGAAAGATGCACAATGTAGTATACCTTTTTTCCCTTTATTTTTATTTTTACGACTGCATTTTGATTAATTGTACACAAATGGGGTAAAACTTCTCATTTCTGTGGTCGTATACAATGTAGATTCACACCATTTGTATAATCATACATACACATAGGGTAATGATGTCTGTCTCAGTCCACTATCTTTCCTTTCCCCAACTACTCCTGCCCCAGTTCCCTCTACACAATCCAAAGTTCCTCCATTCTTCTCTTGCTCTGCACCCCTCATTATGTATCATCATTCACTTATCAGAGAAAACATCCGACCTTTGGTTTTTTGGGCTTGTCTTATTTCACTTAGCATGATATTCTCCAACTCCACCCATTTACCAGCAAATGCCACAGTTTTATTTTTCTTTATGGCTGAGTAATATCCCATTGTATATTTATGCCACAGTTTCTTAATCCATTCTTCCGTTGAAGGGCATCTAGGTTGGTTCCACAATGTAGCTATTGTGAATTGAGCAACTATGAACATTGATGTAGCTGCATCACTGTAGTATGCTGATTTTAAGTCCTTTGGGTATAAAGCAAGGAATGGGAAAGCTGGGTCAAATGGTGGGTCCATTACAAGTGTTCTGAGGAATCTCCATATTGCTTTCCAGAGTGGCTGCACCAATTTGCAACTCCACCAGCAATGTTTCAGTGTGCCTTTTTCCCCACATCCACACCAATACTTATAATTGCTTGTGTTCTTGATACTAACCATTCTAATTGAAGTTAGATGAAATCTTAGGGTGGTTTTAATTTGCATTTCTCTAATTACTAGAGATGATGAGCACTCTTTCTTATATTTGTTGATCACTTGTATATCTTCTGTGAAGTGTCTGACCAGTTCCCTAGCCCATTTATTGATTGGGTTCTTTGTATTTTTGGTGTAAAGTATTTGAAGTTCTTCATAAATTTTGGAGATTAGTGCTCTGTCTGAAGTATGTATAGAAAAGATTTTCTTCCACTCTGTAGCCTCTCTTTTCACATTATTGATTATTTCCTTTGCTGAGAAAAAGATTTTTAGTTTGAATCCATCCCATTTATAGATTCTGGCTTTTATTTCTTACACTCTGGGGATCATGAAGTCTAGTCCTAAGCCGACATGAAGAAGATTTGGGCCTACTTTTTGTTCTATTTTTGAAGGGTCGCAGGTCCAATTCCTCGATCCTTGATCCATTTTGTACAGGGTGAGAGATGGGGGTTTAATTTCATTTTATTGCATATGGATTTCCCGTTTTGCCAGCACCATTTGTTGAAGAGGCTATCATTTCTCCATTGTATGTTTTTGGAACTTTGTGGAGTGAGATAACTGTACCTATGTGGGTTTGTGTCTGTGTCTTCTATTCTGTACCATTGGTCTACCTGTCTATTTTGGTGCCAACACCATGCTGTTTTTGTTACTATGGCTCTGTAGTATAGTTTAAGGTCTGGTAGTGTGATGCTTTCTGCTTTTCTCTTCGGGGAGGATTATCTTGGCTATTCTTGATCTCTTATTTTTCCAGATGAATTTCATGATTGTCTTTTCTATTTCTATGAAGAATGTCATTGGTATTTTAAAACCAGTGGTATTACCAATTGGTAGTATTGCCATTTTGAAAATATTAATTCTACCTATCCAAGAACATGGGAGATTTTTCCATCTTCTAAGGTTTTCTTTATTTTCTTTCTTTAGTATTCTGTAGTTTTCATTGTAGAAGTCTTTCACCTGTTTGTAGTTTGATTCCCAAGTATTTAATTTTTTTTTTTTTTGAGGCATTGTGAGCGGAGTAGTTTTCCTAATTTCTTTTTCAGAGGATTCATCACTAATGAATGGAAATGCATTAAATTTATGTGTGTTGATTTTATATCCTGCTATTTTGCTGAATTCATTTATGAGTTCTAGAAGTTTTCTGGTGGCGTTTTTTGGATCCTCTGAATATAGAATCATGTCGTCAGCAAATAGTGATAGCTTGAGTTCTTCTTTTCCTATTCGTATTCCTTTAATTTCCTTTGTCTATCTAATTGTTCTGGCTACTATTTTAAGTACAATGTTGAATACAAGTGGTGAAAGAGGGCATCACTGTCTTGTTCCAGTTTTTAGAGGGAATACTTTCAGTTTTTCTCCATTAAGAATGATGTTGGCTGTGAGCTCAGCATAAATAGCCTTTACAATATTGAGGTATGTTCCTACTATCCCTATTTTTTCTAGTGTTTTGAGCATGAAGAGTGTTGTATTTTGTCAAACACTTTCTCTGCATCTATTGAAATAATCATATGATTCTTAACCTTACGCCTATTGATGTGATGAATTACATTCATTGATTTCCAGATGTTGAACCACCCCACTTGATCATGGTGCCCTATCTTCTTAACATGTTTTTGTATGCAATTTGCTGAAATTTTGTTAAAGATTTTTGTGTTTGTGTTCATTGGAGATATTGGTCTGGAGTTTTCTTTCCTTGATGTGTCTTTGACTGTTTTTGGTATCACAGTGATACTAGCTTCATAGAATGAGTTTGGAAGGGTTCCCTCCTTTTCTATTTCATGAAATACTTTTGAGGAGTATTGGTATAAGTTCTTCTTTGAAAGTCTTGCAGAGCTCGGCTGAGAATCCATCTTGTCCTGGGTTTTTCTTGGTTGGTAGGCTTTTGATGACTTCCTCTATTTCATTACTTGGAATAGATCTGTTTAAATTGTGTATGTCCTCCTGGTTCAATTCTGGAGGATTATATGTCTCTAAAAATTTGATGATGTCTTTGAGATTTTCTCTTTTGTTGGAGTATAGATTTTCAAAGTAGCTTCTAATTATGTTATGTATTTCAGTGGTGTTTGTCATGATACTTTCCTTTTCATCATGAATTTTAGTAATTTGAGTTTTTTCTCTCCTTTTCTTTGTTAGTGTGGCTAAAGGTTTATCTCTTTTGTTTACTTTTTCAAAGAACCAGCTTTTTGTTCTGTCAATTTTTTTATTTTTATTTTTTTCTGTTTCAATTTCATTGATTTCGGCTCTGATTTTAATTATTTCCTGTCTTCTAGTATTTTTGGTGGTGTTCTGTTCTTTTTCTAGGGCTTTGTGATGTAATGTTAGGTCATTTATTTGTTGACTTTTTCTTCTTTTATTGAATGTGCTCTATGTAATGAATTCTCCTCTTAGTACTGCTTTCATAGTGTCACAGAGATTTTGATATGTTGTATCGTCATTCTCATTTACCCCTCCATGAATTTATCTACTCCCTGATGTTTTCTTTTATCTGTGCTTCATTCAGTAGCATATTATTCAGTCTCCAGGTGTTGGAGTAGTTTCTGTTTTTTATTTTGTCATTGATTTTTAATTTTATTTCATTATGATCTTATAGAGTACAGGGTATTACCTCTAATTTTTTGCATTTACTAAGGACTGTTTTGTGGCGTAATATATGGTATATTTTAGAGAAGGATCCATGTACTGCTGAGAAGAAAGTGTATTCACTCATTGATGAATGGAATATTCTGTATATGTCTGTTAAGTCTAAATTGATGATTTTGTTATTGAGTTCTGTGCTTTGTTTAGTTTTGTTTGGAAGATCTATCCAGTGGTGACAGTGGTGTGTTAAAGTCACCCCGAATTATTGTGTTGTGGTCTATTTTATTCTTGGAATTGAGAAAGATTTGTTTGATGTTCATGGATGTGCCATTGTTTGGGGCATAAATTTGTCTTCCTGATTTATGGTTCCCTTAAATGACCTTCTTTATCCGTTTTGACTAACTTTGACTTGAAGTCTACTTTATCTGATATAAGGATGAAAACCCCCACTTTTTTACTGAGTCCATGTGCGTGGTAGGTTTTTTTTCCCATCCATTCACCTTTAGTCTGTGGATGTCCTGTTCTATAGGGATGAGTCTCTTGAAGGCAGCATATTATTGGGTCTTTCTTTTTAATCCAGTCTGCTGGTCTATGTCTTTTGATCGATGAGTTTAGGCCATTAATGTTCAGAGTTACTTTTGAGATATGATTTGTATTTCCAGTCATTGTGGCTTAGTTTTGGTTTTTAACTTGATTTGGTTTCTCCTTTAATTGGTTTTTCCTTTAAGGTAGTTCCTCCCTATGCTGATTTACATTGTTGTTTTTCATTTCGTCCTCATGGAATATTTTGCTGAGAATGTTCTGCAGTGCAGGCTTCCTATGGGTAAATTCTTTTGACTTTTGTTTATATCATGGAAGGATTTTATTTTGTCTTTAAATCTGAAGGTTAGTTTTGCTGGGTATAAGATTCTTGGTTGGTAACCAAGTTCTTTCAGAGCTTGGAATATGTTCTTCCAGGCAGTTCTAGCTTTTAGGGTCTGGACTGAGAAATCTGATATCCATATTGGTTTCCCCCTATATGTAATCCAATGCTTTTCTTTTACAGTCTTTAAAATCCTATCTTTATTTTTTGTGTTAGGCATTTTCATTATAATGTGCCTTGGTGTGGATCTGTTGTAATCTTGTGTATTTGGTGTCCTGTAAGCCTTATGTGTTTGATTTTCCATTTCATTCTTCAGGTTTGGGAAATTTTCTGATATTATTTCATTGAATAGGATGTTCATTCCTTTGGTTTGTTTCTCTGTGCTTTCCTCCTCAATCCCAATAATTCTTAAATTTGGTCTTTTCATGATATCCCATAGTTCTTGGAGGTTCCATTCATGATTTCTTACCACCTTCTCTCTTTGGGCAAGTTCATTTTTAAGATTAAATATTTTGTCTTCATTTTCTGAGGTTCTGTCTTCCTAGTGATCTAGTCTGTTGGTGATGCTTTCCATTGAGTTTTTTATTTGGTTTATTGTTTCCTTCATCTCAAGAATTTCTGTTTGGTTCTTTTTCAGAATCTCTGTCTCTTTGTTGAGGTGATCTTTTGCTTCCTGTAGTTGCTCTTTCAACTGCTTATTGGAATGATCAATTGTTGTCTGCCTTTGCTCTTTTATCTCACCCTTTGCTTTATGAATCATTTTAATCTTGTATAATCTGAACTCCTTTCCTGACATTTCTTCTACCATGTTGTCATTGGATTCTATTAATATATAATCTTGGTTTGTTTGGAACACTTTCTTCCCTTGTTTTTTCATGTTGTTCATGTATCTTCCCATCTAGCCGTGCAGATCTGGGATATTGCAGTTTCCCCCCATAGTCTGATAGTGACTCTGCAGGTATCCAGAATTTCTTCTTTAAGGAGGGGAGCTAAATTAGCAGCATCCAGTATAGACAATATGTACCCTTAAACCAAATTGCCCCTATGAAGATGTTAACAGTATTGTCATAATAAACAGAGAGGATGAGTTCAATTATTATCTACACTACAGCAAATAGATTTGCAATGATGTCTGTTGTTTCTAACAGAGGACAAAGAGGATGGGGAGATGCGTAGGATGTAACTGTTAATTGGATAAGAAAAGAGTATATAGAAGTTCTAGATTGTAGGAATAGTGAAAATGTAATCAAAAGAAGTTGGTTGTTAGCATGAGAATATATACAGGGTGAAAGTGACTCTGAGGAAACAGGTAAACAAAAGGAAAATAGAGAGCAAGAAAAATAAAGAGGTAAAAACTGAAAAATTTTCAAAAAGGAGAAAAAGAATCTACACTATAACAGTCATATACTATTCAAACCTCCCAGTCTTCAGTAGCCTGATGCATGAGAGGTAGCTGACAGTGAACTTCTAGTCTCCAGCAGGTGACTCAGGATGGGATTTGCCCCTCTGAAAGATGGCAGCTTCCGCTTCCAGGATAATCTAAGATGGCTGCATTGGCTTCCAAATGTGTAGGTAAATGGGGATATGCAGCACAGGGCGTGGGCGCCAAGTCTGTGTGGGGTGCAGTCAGTGGGGCCTGGGGCCCTGGAGACAGGGTGTAGTCAGTGGGATCAGGTATTCTGGAGGTGGGGTGCATTCTATCAGGCTGAGGGTCCTGGAGGCAGTTTGTGGTCAGTCAGGCTGAGGGGTCCTGGAGGCAGGGTGCAGTCTGTTGGGCCGGGGGTTCTGTAGGTCCTGACTGTTGTCCCAAAATGGTGGCAGGCACATGTCATCAAACCTGCGGGTACGGTGACAGTGGACTTCCAGGCAACGGCAGGCAGCTGGCAGTTTGAAGGCTACTGGCGGACGGTCAGCAGGTGGTGAATCTTGGTTGGTGGGTGATGGGTAGATGAAAGGCAGGTGATGGGCAGGCAAGAGGCAGGCAAACGGGTAAATGGCGGATGATAGGCTGCAGTCAGTGAGCAATCTACACTCAAAAAGAAGTCGATATGCTAGCAGACCTTTGATGATCAAGGTGAACAAATGGGGTAAATATCAGGGGATTGATGAGCAGCAAAGACTGCCTCACAGAGAAATAGATTTTCCTCTGCTTGAAACCGGAGTTACGGAAAGACAAGGAACACAACTTCCCTCTAGTCCACCATCTTGGATCTCCCCAGATGACTCTTTTGAATTATCACATGGTGATGCTCTCTTAGGACTAAAGGACCAAATAGTTGATTCACTGGCAGAGTATACCAAGAGTACTTAAAATGAAAATCTCATGTATTTGAAGGTAGATTCATTTATAAATATACATATTTCTTATATATATATGTATGTGTGTGTGTGTGTGTGTGTGTACTGTATATAAAATTTAAATACTTGTAATGGAATTTTTATGACAATGTGTTCACATGCTCTGTATGAATGGATAAGATGTTCTGGTCTATAAAATTACGTGAAGATTTTTCTATAAAAATATATTCATGTTAGTTTTTAAATTTTAAACTATTTTGATATTTTTCATTCTTTTTTTAAAGAGTCAACACAGACTGTCCAAGCTCTACAGTATTCAACTGTTGATGGTCCACTAACAGCAAGCAAAGATTTAGAAATAAAAACCTTAAAAGAAGAAATTGAAAAACTAAGGAAACAAGTAGCAGGTAAATTTCTGTTGTTCATCATTGAGTCATCTTGGTAGATTTTAAAAACTGATTTATTCTCAAATGAAACATCCACTGAGTCCCTGTGTATTGTGTCGTAAGTTATATATCTGTGAGGGAAAAGCAAATAAAAATGGTTTTGTTTTCAAGGAATTCATATTTTGGTGTGGGAATCAGATATACAAGTAGTGATTATAACACAGGTGAAGAGGCTATGGGGAAAAATAAACAAATGTACATGAAGCATACATGGAAGGAGCACCTTGGTTTAAAGAGAACAAAGATGATTTCTTTTGAAAGATCTACTTTTTTTTTGGAAATCAAGTTGGAATTTGTCTGGCAAATCATATATGTGAATAGGGAAAACAGAATTGGGACTGAAGAAGAAGAAGGACACTGTATAGAATGGAACTGCTTATACTAGACATGAAGGTTTGGGAAAATTTTTTTTCTTTGTAACATTTTATTTTTCAGTGTATTGCTAAGATTGATTAAAATTAATTTGAAATGTTATGTCTGTTGTATACATTCGTGCATTTTTCAACAAATACTGAGTACTAAATGTTTCTCACTTTTGAGTTTAAAAGACAGAAATCCTTACCTTGGCTGAGTGGAGGGCAAGCAGTGGGGAAAAAAAAACCAGTAAATACATAAGTATGTAAATGATAACAGAAGGTTAGAAGGTAAGAAGTGCTTTAAAATAGAGTTGAATAAGGAAATGAGTCAGATGTGCAGACGAGGAGTTTCATCATTTTACGAAGGTAGGTCCTGGTATAGACCTAATTGAGAATATGACATGTTTGCAAAAACCTAAAATAGGCTTAAAATAGTTTGCAAAAACTTAAAATAGCCATACATAATTTTGGAAATACATGTTTCAGGCAGAAGAACCAGCCAGTGCAAAGGCCCTAAAGTCAGAACGTGTTTAATCTATAAACAGGAAAGAATGGCTAGGGCATACTGAGTAAGCAGGGAGAATGGAAGAAAATGAGATTAAAGAAGTAAAAGGGTAGAAGGGCTATTGCCCCATCAGTAGAGTCTTAGTAATTGTTATGAGTTCTTTGGTTTTCATTCTGAATGAAAGAAACTTTGCAGGGTGTAAAGACATAACATGATGTGCAAAAAAGTGGAGGTCAGAAGGCGGCAGCACTATCTTAGCCAGAATGGTTGGGCCTCTCCCGAAATGCAGTTTAAGGCAAAAATAAATGAAGAAAAAGAAGAACTGGCACAGGGTCTTTTATTTAAAAAAAGATGTAAGGTGTTACATTAATACTTTGTTTTTATTAAATAAATATATCTTAAATTTGAACATAATTTATTAGTGCTATTGTTTTTTTATAAAAGTAGTTTGCTTCCTAACAAATGTTTCTTTATCAAATTTCTTTAAATTCATATTCTAAAAATAAGTTAGGTTAGGAACATTATAAGCACAATCATTTACTTTGCTTCAATACCAATGATATAGCATTTACAGTGGAACTGAATGTCTTATTTTAGAGTTGTATGACACTCAAAAAGCTGTGGAACGCAAGACCAGCTAAGATAGACAGTAATTTATCTTCAAAGGAGCTTGGACTGGGAAAACTCCATATACCTATAGGTTTACATTTTTTTTTTTATGATAGAGGCTTTGAATGGCAGTAAATTTTGAAAATTTGTTTTACAATTAAAAATTATAGTGAAATAGATGGGATTAATTGAAAGCATTTAAACAAACAATCTAGTAGTTGTGTGCTTCACTAAATAGTTGAGCTTCTTTGATGACTTCATCAAATGGGTAATTTTTTAAAACTCACATTTTGCTGTTATTTATAGTAGGTTCTATCAGTATCTAAAAGGGAATCTGTGGTGACATATAACCCACTTTATATAGAACAACAATAAATAATTACATTTTTAGTAACTGCAAATGGTATTATATTTTCAATTTCAATGTCCACTTATTCACTCCTAATATATAGAAATACAATTGATTTCATATGTTTATTTTATATTCTATGACATTGCTGAACTTATTAGTTTTAGGAGGACTTTTTAAAAAATACATTGGGATTTTCTATTATGATAACTACATTATCTACAAATAGGAACAGTTTTTATTTCTCCCTTTTTGATCTTTGTGTGGTAAGAAAAACATCTTAGTTTTTCATTTTTAGGGAGAAAGCATTTGGTCTTTCACCTTTCAGTGGAATATTTGCTGTAGATTTTTTTAAAGCATTTTTGTAGTTGTTGATGGACCTTTATTTTATTCATTTATTTATATGTGGTACTGAGAATCGAACCCAGTGCCTCACACATGCTAGGCAAGTGCTCTACCACTGAACTACAATCCCAGCCCCTTGCTGTAGATTTTTATAGATATCTTTATTAACTTAAAAAAGTGCTTCAATCTTGTATTTCCTAGGGTTTTAATTAGAATGGGTTCTGAATTTCATCAGAGGCCTTTTCTTTTTCTCTGTATTTGTTCTCATTAGTTATACATGACAATACAATGCTTTTTGACATATTGTATATAAATGGAGCATAACTTCTCATTCCTCTGGTTATACATGATACTGAGTCAACCAGTAGTGTACTCATACATGTATACAGGGTAATGATGTCTGTGTCATTCTACCATCCTTCCCAACCCCACTGCCCCACACCTCCCCTCACTCTCTTGCACAATCTGAAGTTCCTTCTTTCTTCCCTACTTCACCCTCACTAAGGAGTAGCATCCGCTTATCAGAGAAAACATTTGTCCTTTGGCTTTTTGGGGTTTGGTTTATTTTACTTAGCATGATATTCTCTAGTTCCATCCATTTACCTACAAATTTAATTCTTTAAGGCTGAGTAATATTCCATTTTGTATATATACCACATTTTCTTTATCCACTCATCTGTTGAAGGGCATCTAGACTGGTTCCACAGTTAAGTTATTGTGAATTGAGCTGCTGTAAACACTGATGTGGCTGCATCACTGTAGTGTGCTGATTTTAAGTCCTTTGGGTATAAACTGAGGAGTGGCATTGCTGGGTCAAATGGTGATTTCATTCCAAGATTTCTTAGGAATCTCCATACTGCTTTCCAGAGTGGTTGCACCAGCCTGCAGTCCCTCCCGCAATGTATGAGTGTGCCTTTTTGCCCACATTCATGCCAGCACTTATTATTGCTTGTATTCTTGATAATTGCCATTCTGACTGGAGTGAGACTAAATCTTAGTTTTTATTTGCATTTCTCTAATTGCTAGAGATAATGTACATTTTTTTCATATGTTTGTTGATCAATTGTATTTTTTCTTCTGTGACGAGTTCAGTTCCTTAGCCCATTTATTGATTGGGTTATTTGTTTGGTAGTACGTTTTTTGAATTCTTTATACATTCTCGAGATTAATGCTGTATCTGAGGTACGTGTGGTAAAGATTTTCTGTCATTCTGTAGGCTCTCTCTTCATGTTATTGATGGTTTCTTTTGCTGAGAATAAGGTTTTTAGTTGGAATCCATTCAAATTATTGATTCTTAATTATACTTCTCACACTTTTAGGAGTATTGTTAAGAAAGTCAAGTCTTAAGTTGACATGATTTGGGCCTATTTTTTCTTCTATTAGGCGCAGAGTCTCTGTTCTAGTGCCCAAATCTTTGATCCATTTTGAGTTGATTTTTTGCAGGGTGAGTGAGAGATAGGGGTTTAATTTCATTTTGTTACATATGAATTTCCAGTTTTCCCAGCACCAATGTTGAATAGGGTATCTTTCCTCCAATGTGTGTTTTTGGCTCCTTTGTCTAGTATGACGTACTGGTATTTGTGTGGGTTTGTCTCTGTGTCTTCTAATTGTACCATTGGTCTACATGTCTATTTTGGTGCCAAAACCATGCAGGAGGATTTCAGGAGGATTGCAAGTTCGAGACCAGCCTCAGCAACCTTAGCAAGGCTCTAAGCAACTAACCCTGTCTCAAAATGAAAAACAGAAAAGAGCTGGAAATGTATCTCTTTTGTAAAGCACCCCTGAGTTCAGTCCTTAGTAACCCCCGCTCAAAAGCAGCAAAACTATTTCTAAAGGCTACTAAAGGCATCCTGTGAAAACAATTTGTTATAAACTTCATATGATTTATAATTTTTTTCTTAAAAGAGCAATCAAAATAAATCAGCAACTTAACAATTTATAAAAACTAAGTGAATATGTTAGGGTAGAACTCTTCAAAAGTACAAGAAAGATTGTGCTCAGAAGTGATTACTAAATGTACTATTAGGATGATTTCCTTGAACCCTAAAATTTGATTACAGTGTACCAGGAAATGGCAGAAGTCAGCATCTTCACATATTAAAATTTGACTCTTAATACAACAACAACCTAAATTAATATCTACATTGAAATCCTTGAAATACTAAGTATAAAATAACAGGAAAATATTATTTACACCTGTTTGAAGGAAATTAGAATAAATAGAAAATTCCCATATGAAATGCTGAAATTTGAGAAAATGATAAAAACTAAATCTCTTCATATTAAACATTCATTAAAGGATACTATTAAGATAGAATAAAAATTAAATATTTCTTTGCATACATCTTTAAACATTGTCAAAATTGTGCTATCCGTAAATATATCTAAACTTTCAGAATAGCACAATTTTAAAATCTGTAAATATAGGGCACTGGTTATCTTTAAGTTGTTTTGTATTTGGAAGGTAGAACCATTTAGTGCTTGAAACATTATTGTATTTAAGTGATTGTTAGACTATCTAACTTGTCTGTACTTGGAAATGCTCTTCTCAGTAGGACTAACATAATATTAACACTATTTCATTTATTAAAAGCATGAAACAGCAATATGTAATACTTTGTGCATTTGTTCCACTTTAATGTACAAATGAGTCACCTGAGTATGGTATATAAATTCTGATTCTTTGGGTCTGGGTGGACTCTGAGATTCTGTATATTTTAGTTCCCAGAGAATGCTAATGCCATTTGTCTGGGTTTGCCATTTGAAGTAATAACGTTGTGAAGAATATCAAATACCCAAAACAGAATTAACAATGAATGTGTTTAGTTTTCTGTTTTAACAAACTTTAGTTCTTTTATTTGCTAGTTCATTTTTGATACCACAATCATTTCCTAGCAATCCTTTAAATTTTATTTAAGCATATGTGAAAATTAATAATTTTTAGTAATAACCCTTCTGATCCGATCACATTAAACATTATTTTGTAACATTTATTTCCAAATTGGAGAAGTCAGTGCATAGTGTACTGGACTCTGGACTTCATTCTGGTACTCATTTAATAATGTGACCTTAGGCAAGTCATTCAACTCCCTGAGTTACTTCATCTGAACAAAATGGAAGAACTGATTTAGCTCAGAGGTTTTCAGATATTTACTTGGAGAAATCAGAGTTTATTCTGTAATTTCTCAGTGGTGAAACTTGACTAGGTGATCTGGAACCAAACTATTTGAAGCAAAACCATCTTAAAGAAATTAGTCATCAGCCCTACAGTGCTTACCTAGGGTAGGTACAAACTTGTGTTTTTCTTTGTTTGATGGTTTTGTTGTTTTCTTAGTTTTAAGTTTTCATTTGGTCTGAAAGTCCTGTTTTTGGAAGCATGGTATTTTTCCCCTTAATACATATTTATTTCTATATCTGTATATAGAAATAAATACACATTTATTTATATATATATAAAAATTTCTGCCCATAAATTTTGCACATCTTTACACTAAGCATATGTCATTCGCTATCTTTACAGTGAATCAATACTCATTTAACTTGTCATGAATCATACTGGTATGTGGTGTTAATAGACAATACCAAATTCAAAATACTTCCTTTTTTCTTTTTAAGTTTTTTCAAACTATAGTTCAAACATTTGCTTTAACATTAAAATAAGCATGCTCTTGTTTTTAGAATCCAGTCATTTGGAGCAGCAACTTGAAGAAGCTAATTCTGTGAGGCGAGAATTAGATGATGCTTTTAGACAAATCAAGGCTTATGAAAAACAAATCAGAACTTTACAACAAGAAAGGGAAGAGCTAAATAAGGTAAAAAAATGAATAAATTGTTAAAAGACTTTTCTGTGTTCTTCATTGTCTGTAATTATAATACTGAAAGCATGTGTAATGAATTATAGCAATATATAGTCTATTTTAATTTTTTAAAAGTTGATTTAAAATTTAAGCATTGTTTTGGTGTATATCATTTGATTATTATCTTGTAATGAAGAAACTTACATTCTTCAGGCTTTAAAGGAAAGAATGTTTAGTTATTTGGAAACTGAATGCAGTTGAAAAGGAAAGTTTTGAAGAAATATACCAGTAGAATATATCTAGTGAAATGGGAAAATTTAAAATGCAGGAACATTTTTATTATATTTTGCTGATATGAACATTTTAAGAAGATTATAATTAAAAAATCAATGATTTAGTTATTTTTTAAAATGTCAGTTTCTCTTTCAAAGCAGTGTGGATAAACAATCTAAAGTCATTTTTGTAAGAACTTTGTGTAGCATTTAAAACAGTATTGAAAGCATCAACAAAAATTTACTACTAGCGAAGACCACAACACAATCATGTAGTGTAAATAACATTCAGGCTGTAGAGCAAATACTTGAACCACATGCTGTTAAATATTGTGACCTTCATTAAAAAATGAAAAAATGTTGGGATTAATACTTTATAATGCAAACAAATAATCAGTAATTTAAGGAACAGTATAAGTTGTATTCAGTGATGTAATACATTATACATTGATTAATATAGAATGAAATTCTTCTGGGGAATTTATAAATCTTCCTACCAGTCAGGATCTAGAGGGGATAAAAAATAACAAATAACCTTTAAACAAAAACCATGTAATAACAAATTGACCATTGATGAAGTTAATACAAAGGACTAATAGACAAAGCCATTAAAGACTAAATTGAATTAGATAAGAACATTTTTACTTTTCATTTCCTGCAGTTTCAAACAGTGGTTTGTATTGATCCATCTAAATTCATGTTCATTTTAATAATATTTGGCATTTATAGCAGGTAAATATTTTATTTGCTTTAATGATAATGTTGTAATATTAGTGGTTTACTGATATTAGTGGTTTATTGCCAAGTTGTTTTGTTGGTAAGTTTTCTCAGTCAAATTCAGCTGACATAATAAGGATGAAAATGTGATACCTAGATTTTATAGCAGTAGGTATTTTTCCAATTTTAAATAGGTTTTAATACTAAAAATCTTTTGAGTATATTTCAAGACAAGGAAGTACCGAAAAGAAACAGATTGTACCAAAAGAATTTTATGTGATTTGCTTAGTAGCATACAAACAGTAAAAAAGGACCTCATTTTCTCCATATTCTTGCTAATACTTTTTATCTTCTCTTATTTTATAATAGCCATTCTAAGAGTTATGAAGTGTTGTTTCATGTGGTTTTGATTTTCATTTCTTTGATGATTAGTAATGTTGAATATCATTTCATCTACCCATTGGCTCTTTGCATGTCTTCCTTAGAGCAATGTCCACTCAGGTCCTTTGACATTTTCTAGTAGGACCAGCAAATATTCTGTTTTTTATAATGCCAGGTTGTTTCCAATATACCAGTTTAAATTCTTCCCAGTAGTATATAGGAGTTTCTGTGTTCAACATTATTTTGTATTTCCAGATTTATTACTTTTGAGTAAACTAGTCTAAATTGAAATATCTTGTCTAAATTAATTTTATTGTGATGTTGATTTGTATTTCTGATTACTAAAGTGGTCAGGTGTATTTATACATCTATTCATCATTTATATTTTTTCTTTTCTGAAGTGCCTTTTAACAGTCTTTTTACATTTTTCTGTTCAGTTGTTTGTCCTTTTCTTTTTGGTTTGTAAGAATTCTTAAAAATTTCTGGACATGTTAACCTTTTGTCATTTATGTATAGTAAAGATACCTATTAGTGGCTTGTCTATTTACTTTCTTTTACTTTTGATTAATCAAAGCTTTTTGGTTTAATGTAGTCAGTACTTTTTCTGTTAGTACATTTATTGGATTATACAATATTAAGAAATCTGAGGTTAAAAAAATTTACTAAATTTTTATCTCTAAATTTTTAAGTTTGAGCTTTCTGATTTATGTCTTTAAAACCATTGGAAATTCATTTTTTTTATATCATGTGAGATTAGGGTCCAATTTTACTTTTTTCCATAGGACTCACCCATTGTTCATTTGCTAAATGGCCTTCCTTTTACAGTATTGTGTAACGTCATCTCTGTTATATATCAGATTTTCATATTTGTATAAGTCTGCAACTCTATTCCTTGATAACTGTGATGGAATTGTGATTAAAATTGCATTGAATCTATAGATCAACATCGGGAGAATTGACATCATAATATTGTCAAGTTTTTTCTTTATTAATATTCTGAGTGCATGCACCAAAGACCACAGCAGATTGTTAACATTTACATACACAAATAATAAGCATATGGCTTCCTCATATGCCCATTTTTGCCTATAAGGCAATGCCTTGATTGCTGGCTGGACAAAACCTTCTATATGAGGAATCTGTATTGTAAAGGCGGAACCTCAAAAACATTTACCAGGTGTTAATAGAGAAAGGAGGGAGCTGCTTGCTTTTTAACCCTATGTCCCCCTTGGAAGAGAGTCTTCTATCTAGTGAAATTTTTGGTTGTTTCTCTAAGTCTTTGGAATATAAATTAATTACTCCAGAGGAAAGATAAGCTGGGGTTTCCAGCATCACAAAGAGAAAGTCTTCATTGTCCAGGTTGTCTTCCACTTCACCTTGAAACACATTTCCTGCAGAAGGTAAATCTCTGGCATTTTCTCACTACTGAAATTAGTCATAAATTACTTTCTACAAATTGCATTTAGCCTAGGTCTTAAGTTTCAGTAAAATTTGTTCAGAGGGCTAATTATACAAAAACAAAAATAGTTTTTCTACAGTTCTAGTCTTTTAATCCATAAACATGATATCGTTTGTGTATTTAAAGTCATTTAAAATGTTCTTCCATAAAATTTCATACAGGTAGTATTTGCCTTTCCTTAAATTTATTATTCTATCTTTCAGATTTTAATTGATATCATTAAAATTTTTTTCTCTGTTGATTTTGTTCTAAATAATATCACTCAACTCTTGATGATAATGAGGTTTAGTGTAGATTCCTTAAAGTTTCCTCGAAATGGGGATGCACTTTTCTCTCCCTTTTGGATTTTTATAATTTCTTTCATTGTTTATTGCATTAGCCAGGACTCAAAACAATGTGGAATAAAAGTGGTGATAGCAGGTGTCCTTTCCTCTTTTTTTTTTTTTCCTTCTATAGTGGAGATGAACTCATGTTAGGCCAATTGTCTACCACTGAGGTATATCCCCATGCCTTTTCAGTTTTATTTTTGGGATTGAGACTTGCTAGATTGCCCTAACCTTGAACTTGTGATCTTCCTGCCTCAGCCTGAGTAGCTGGGATTACAGGTGTGTACTATAACATCCACATTACTTTTTTGGGGGAGAGGTTGTGCTGGGGGATCAAACCTAGAACTTCACTCATGCTAGACAAGCACTCTACCACTCTACCAAATTCCCAGCATAATAGGCATCCTTATCTTGTTCCTGATTTTTAAGAATATGTCTTTGATATTTTACTACTAATAATGTTTGCTTTTAAGTTTTTAATGAGTATTTTCTCTCAGGTAAGGAAATTTTTTTCTATTCCTATTTTGCTGGGATTTTTTTTTATTTGTTTGTTTTTTTTGTTTTGTTTTGTTTTGTTTTTTAAGAATGGGCATTTGCTTGGCCTGGTGGCACACACCTGTAATTCTAGCAACTTGAGAGTTTGAGGCAAGAGAATCACAAGTATGAGGCCAATCTTAAGCAACCTTTCAAGACCCTGTCTCAAGACAAAAACAAAAACAAAAAAAGAAACCAGACTGGGCCAAACGTGGTGGCACAATGTAATCCCACTTGCTGGGAAGGCTAAGGCAGGAGGTTTGCAAATACAAAGCCAGCAACCTAGCGAGACCCTGTCCCAAAATAAAAAAAGGGATGTGACTCAGTGGTTAATGGGTTCAATCCCTGGTACCAAAACAAAACCAAAACAGTGGACTCAGCATATGCAGAGTAAAGTGCCCCTGGGATCAAACCTAGTACCTGCCCCCAATGGAGTGGGCATTGAAATTCATTAATTATGCATTCTGTACTCTTATTGATAATATTATTCTTTTAATGAATCCATGCAGTTGATTACATTTATAGACCATTTTTATTATCAAAACAGTTATAATTTTTAAATTAAGCCTAAATTGTACATGTATTATTTTCTGTATAATGATGATATATGATAGTATAGGTAATGTCTATGTAGCAAATTATCTCCTCTAATAGCACTGTTCTAAATGTTTTACCTATATTAAATTGTTTAATCTTCATCACAATCCCATGAAATACGTATTTTTGAAAACTATTCTTATTTTATTAGTGAGACTGAATATTGAGAGTTTAACTTCCTCAAGGTCATTAGAGATAGAAAGTGGAATTTCAACACAAGGAGTCTAGCTCCAGGAATTGTGTGTATTAACATTTATCACTGGGACTGATTTCCTCATTTTAAAAGGACTTTCACCTCTGTTTCCATTGATGAGACTGGCTCATAATTTTTTCTTTTACCTTTCCTGAATTTTTAAAAAATTTATTTATGTTTTTAGTTGTTGATAGACCTTTATTTTATTCATTTATTTATATGTGGTGCTGAGAATTGAACCCAGTGCCTCACACATGCTGGGTAAGCACTCTACCACTGAGCCACAACCCCAGCCCCCTGAATTTTTTTGATATCAAAATTATACAAGTAGGGCTGGGGTTGTGCCTCAGTGGTAGAGTGCTTGCCTGGCATGTATGAGGCCCTGGGTTCTGTCCTCAGCACCACATAAAGATAAGTAAAATAAAGGTATTGTGTCCATCTATAACTGAAAACAATTATTAAAAAAAAAAAAGATTACACAAGTCTAGTAGAATAAGTGGGATAGCATTGCCTCTTTTTTATTCTCTTGAAAAGGTTGTATAGACAAACTCTCCATTAGAGGAACTACCTGTAAGGAACTACCTCTCCATTAGAGGAACTCCATTGGGTTGGGGAAATTGTATTAACTATTGATTCAGTTGCTTTAATTGTTACAGGGCCATTAAGGGCTTTAATTGTTACAGGACTAATTGTGAAAACGGTTTTGAGACATTTTTCTCCTAGACATTTTTCTGGGAGTTTTTCATTTTGCAAGTTAAACTGATTGGCATTGAGTTCTCCATGGCATTTTCCTGTTATGTCTTTTGACCTCTTTTAGATTTTTTTATTGTAGCCTCTTTTTTTCTTTTCTAATATTATTTCTTTGTATGCTTATTTCTTTGATTGATCTTACCACATATGTATTTTATTGTTTTTCTGAAAAATAATAAAATAAATGTGTGACTTTCTTGATCCTTGTTCTGTCATTTTTATTTCATTGATTTATGTTCCTTATTATCTTCTTCGTCATATTGGGGGAAGGGTGTTCTAACGTCTTAAGTGGAATCTCACTGAATTTCAACTTGTTTTTCCTTTCTAAGTATTTCAGGGTTTGAGTTCCCCTCTATAGTTCTACTGTGTCACCAAGTTTTAGTATATAATAACCATTTTTTGTTGTTCATATTTTAAATTTCTCTTAGTTTTAATCATTTTTTATGATTTTTCTCACTGTCCAATGAGTTATGTATAAATGTGTTAAACACATTTGTTTAATTTAAATTTAGTTTCAATGTATAGAGTTAATATCTTGATTTTTGATTTATAACTTAATTGCAATGTTGTTAAAAAAACTTGAATCTTTATGATATTTGTTCTTTGAGATCTACAGAGATTTGCTTCATGGCTTAAACTGCTCCATTTTAAAAATATTCAGTGTGTGTTCTTGAAAAGAGAATGTGTTATCAATATAGGATGCAAGTTCTTACACATGTGAAGAAGCTTGTTATTAGAACTTTTCAAATCTTCTTTATGTTCACTATTTTTTTCTTCCTTGGTTTCTACATTATAATTAAGAAATTGATATCTCTCATCATGGTGATATAGTTTTCAGTTTTTCTCTGAAGTTCCAGTAATTGCTTTTTATTATATTTGAAACTATCTTATAGAACACATTAAAGTTCAGAATGTTTTTTCTTCCTAGTGTATTGAATTTTATGATTGCTTGATATCTCCTATCCCTAATAAAGCTTTTTCTTCTAAAGTCTAGATTTTGTTTCTTAATTTGGTATAATAAACCACCTTTAACTGGTGAGTTTAGCCATTTTATTATTTACTTACTTACTTACTTACTTACTTATTTATTTATTTAGCAGTGCTGGTTATTGAACCTGGGGCTCTGCACATGCTAGACAAGCATTCTACCACTGAGCCACATGCCCAGCCCCATTTTGTATTTATTTAGATTACTAATGTATATAGGCATGTTTCTACCACTTTATTTTTTCCTTGTTTGTCATGCTTTTTTTATGCTGCTTTTTGGCTCCTTTCTTCACCTTTTAAAAAATTTTAAACTACATATAATGTTTGCCATAATATATTTATATATTTATCATATTATCTAGTGTTAAATACATATATATTATTATATAGCAAATCATCAGAATTCCTTTAATTTTGCAAAATCTTTTCTTGATGTTTATATTTTCTTTTTATTTTATTTTTCTACTCTTTCTAGTCTTTGGTGGTTGTTTTTATTTTACTATGCATATTAACAGTCTAAATTTAGTCTTAAGCTATTCCTCCCCTCAAATTATGTAAGGGCCTTTGAGTCTGTCAACTCTTCCCAATATATGTCTTGTTGTGACAGATATTTTAGTAGTTATGATCTTATTTACTGTACACATTAGACATTTTATAATGTAATCATATGTCATTTCTTTATATTCACATTCATAGTTTCTTAGCCCTCCATTTCTCTTGCATTAGATATTCCTTCCAAGAACATTTTTCTTTCTCCTTAAATAAACCTGTAGATGTTCCCTTAGTGCATATTCGATTGTGGTAAGCTTTGACAATTTTTGTTTATATGAAACCTATACTTGAAAAGTAATTATTCTGAATATACATTTTAGTGGTTTTCTGTTGTCTTGGAAATATTTATCAGTGTTTCTATTTCTGTTGTTACTTATTTAATATGTATCTTTTTTGAGAGATGCGTTTTTCATTTCTTTTAAGGTCTTTTATTTCTCTCTTATTATCCAGATTCATTCATTCATTCAGTCCGGATTGGTTTGAGTTTCTTCTTCTTTATTCAAAAATATAGAGCTTCCAGTATTGGCAAATCCATATGTTTAATTTTAACACAAATTTTTTTATTTCTAAATGTTGTATAAAGTTCTTTTATAAATCTGCTTGGTTGTTTTTAATAGTCTTTTGCCATTTTCCCATTTCTATAATTTCATTTTTTATTTCCTCAAGCATTTCACGTTTCATACATAATAACCTTATGTTGGTATGTGATGACTCTTAATATCCAAATACCTTTGGTGTTTATTTTTATTGTTTATTGTTTCCATTGTTTGGTAATGATGGTGTGTTCTTTGGATTTTTAGAAATCTGTAGTTGTGAACTCAGATTTTATTTTCTTAATGTGTAAAAAGCCTCAATTTCCTTGAGATTCTTTTCCATAAAGATGTGCTTTTCCTTTTGCTAGGAGGCAGGCAGTAGTATGAATCTGAGTCTGCTTTCGCCCTTCTAACTCAGTCTCAGATTTAGTTTTTTTCTTCTTGCTACTGGTCTAGGGACTAGTCTCCATATTAAAGGCAACCTTATTTTTTATCATTTGTAATCATTCAGTATACTTTTAAAGAAAATATCACACCTGTTTATTAAATTTCACCAAGTCTTTTTTTTCATCATGTCTCATATGCCTGTATGTTCCACTCAGTTGTGGAAACTAAGGTCAAATCAGCTGCTCCCTTGCATTTTCCACAATAGCATAAGAAGTTGAGACTTTAAACAGGGCACCATGCCTCTTAATATCTGTTCAAAAGTAGTTCATTTCCTTTAAGTTTGTCCTGAGGTAAACAATTTTGGCTCTTCTTGACTGAATGATAGCTACTTTGATGGCCAAATTTGGTTTCTAGGTGACAGAATTGGTAACTTATATTCTTTTTACAAAACTGTAGGAACTAGTCCAGGCTAGTGAGCGATTAAAAAACCAATCCAAAGAGCTGAAAGATGCACACTGTCAGAGGAAACTGGCCATGCAGGAATTCATGGAGATCAATGAGCGGCTAACAGAATTGCACACCCAAAAGCAGAAACTTGCTCGCCATGTCCGAGATAAGGAAGAAGAGGTGGACCTGGTGATGCAAAAAGTTGAAAGCTTAAGGCAAGAGCTGCGCAGAACAGAAAGAGCCAAAAAAGAGGTTAGTAGTCAGGCAAATTTCATAGTGCTCATGGGATAGTGATTAAAGCTGCTTTTTGAGACTAGTGAAATAGTATGTATTTCATTCTTTAATTTTTTAAAAACGTTATTTGTATAGTTTTGATAATATTATTTTATATGAAGTCAACATTTGAGTTATTTTCCTATTATAAGACATATTCCCATCGGGGAAAATATTTTGTTTGAAAAGAATAATAACCATGAAGTCTGCTCTTTTCATTCTGTTTTAAAGCTGGAAGTTCATACTGATGCTCTAGTTGCTGAAGCATCTAAAGACAGGAAACTGCGTGAGCAGAGCGAGCACTATTCTAAACAACTGGAAAATGAATTGGAAGGACTGAAGGTATCTTTTGATTTCACATTTATGACTCCTAATTAATTTGTTTTTCTTTAGGTTTGGTAGGAGTGTTAGCTTCTGTACCCTCTTCAGTATAGAGTGAAAAGTACCCTTCAAACCTATTGTTCTTAATTATCATTCTTGCCAGAGGGAAGATGATGTAGATTTCCTAAGGCTGAAGAAAAGGGAAGGTCACATTTAGTGGAGAATAGGAATCTACTGGGAAGGAGTTAGAGTATTTATTGAGCACTGCCTACCTGAATAAGCGGTACTGGTAATCTGTATTCAAATTGTGGTAAGATATCTAGACCCCTATTTATCTTGTATGACTCAGACAGCTTTGCAGAACTTCGATTAGTTGGAATGAGATGATAGTAAATATAGGCTAACACTTCTCAGCATTTGCTTTTCAGGAGAAATCTTATGCCATCTCTTGAGTCAGATTACCTAGGTTTAACTTCTAGTTTACTAATTACTAGCTGTGTAACACCAAACAAAGCAGTTAATCTCTTCATATTTTAATTTTCTCATCTCTAAAATCCTGTCTTATGTAAGGAGTACATATGTACATTTGTAAGCTGGCATATAAGTGCTCAATCATAATTGGTATAATAACAGTATTACATATATCAGTGAAAATATCAGGATCAATATGAATGTCATCTCAGGAAGTCTAAGTCCTTCTTCAGTGCTGCTTAGAATTCTGTTAATAACCATAGAATAATTCTTATTAATGACTTATTCATAAACCTGTCTCCCCACCCATAGAGTGACCTAATTTATTGAAAATATAGACAGGTAAGCTGGGTGTGGTGGCGCACGCCTGTAATCCCAGCACTTGGGAGGCTGAGGCAGGAGGATCAAAGCCAGCCTCAGCAACGTAGTGAGGTGCTAAGCAACTCAGTGAGACCCTGTCTAAAGAAAATACAAAATAGTGCTGGGGATGTGGCTCAGTGGTCAAGTGCCCCTGGGTTCGATCCCCAGCACCAGAAAAAAAAAAGAAAATATAGACAGGTAGATTATTAACCTGCCCTAGTGCAGATCCAATTATTTAATAGTGTTTTGATATGTATTAAATCATAGAAATGGTCAGAACTTTTCCTATGTTGGTTGAATATCAGTGGTTGCAAGTAGAATTCTTCCTCTGCTTTAAATAAAAATATAAACTCTACATTTTATTTCTTGTTTCAGTTTTGGAGGTTGGTTTGTTTTGGTTCATCATGAACACAATCTTGGGTAGTTTTACAAAGTGCAGAAATGTCTTCTATCTACCCCTGTGCCTGTAGTGCAGCATTAGTGTAGAGAAGGAATTATTGTCTCAAATACTTTTGAGTTAGGGTCTGCTTCATTTCAATTGCTATTCTAAGTGCTTTGGAGGAGGAGGAGGAGGAGGAGGATAATAATAATAATAATAATAATAATAATAATAGTAATAATAATAAATAACCATAAAGTGTGCAGGAAAAAATCTTTAAAAATTTTTTTTCTTGTAGTTGTGGATGGATAGCATGCCTTTATTTTATATGCTTGTGTTTATGTGGTGCTAAGGATTGAACCCAGTGCCTCACAACATGCTAGGCAAGTGCTCTGCCACTGAGCTACAGCCCCAACCCAGGAAGAAATCTTAAGTGTTATTTTTATTTGAGGAAATTGAAGCCAGAGGAGTTCAGGAATTTATAGTCTTAAGTGACAGAATATACTCTAAACCCCAGTTTTCTAACTTTCAGTGCCATGTTTTATCCAATAATTTTTGATGAGCACTACTACTGTATTAAAAAGTTTGAATAAATATATTTACCTACCTATCATTATTGCATTGTTTACTAGAACTACCTAATAAGTAATGCATTTAAAGACTGCTCGTATTCTTGGTAATTGCCGTTCTGATTGGAGTGAAATGAAATCTTAGAGTAGTTTTGATTTGCATTTCTCTAATTGCTAGAGATGTTGAACTTTTTTTTCATATATTTATTGATTGATTCTATATCTTCTTCTGTGAAGTGTCTGTTCAGTTCCTTAGTCCATTTATTGACTGGGTTATTTGTTTTTTGGCGTTAAGTATTTTGATTTCTTTATATATCCTGGAGATTAATGCTCTATCTGAGGTGCCTGTGGTAAAGATTTTCTCACAATCTGTAGGCTCTTCTTCTCAATCTGTAGTTTCTTTTGCTGAGAAGAAGCATTTTAGTTTGAGTCCATCCCATTTATTGATTCTTGACTTCACTTCTTGTGCTTTAGGGGTCTTAGTAAGGAAGTCAGGTCCTAGGCCGACATGGTGAAGATTTGGGCCTACTTTTTCTTGTAGTAGTAGTCGTCATGGGGTCTCTCTTCTAGGGCCTAAGTCTTTGATCCACAGTGAGTTGAGTTTAGTGCAGGATGAGAGATAAGGGTTTAATTTCATTTTGTTACATATAGCTTTTCATTCTTCTCAACACCATTTGTTGAGTAAGCTATCTTTTTTTCTAGTGAATGTTTTTGGCACCTTTGTCTAGTATAAGATACCTGTATTTACGTGGGTATGTATTTATTTTTTCTCTGTCTTCGATTCTGTACCATTGGTCTACATGTCTGTTTTGGTGCCAATACTGTGCTGTTTTTATTACTATAGCTCTGTAGTATAGTTTGAGGTCTGATATTGTGATGCCTCCTGCTTCACTTTTCTTGCTATTCTGGGTCTCTTATTTTTCCAAATGAATTTCATGATTGCTTTTTCTATTTCTATGAAGAATGTCATTGGGATTTTAATAGGAATTGCATTAAATTTGTATAACACTTTTGGTAGTATGATCATTTTGGCAATATTAATTCTGCCTATCCAGGAACATGGGTGGTCTTTCCATCTCCTAATGTTCTCTTCAATTTCTTTTTTTCTTTTTTAGTGTTCTGTAGTTTTCATTGTAGAAATCTTTTTACCTCTTTGTTAGATTGATTCTCAAGTTTTTTTTTTTTTTTTAGGTGATTGTGAATGCAGTAGTGTTCTTTATTTCTCTTTCAGTGTATTCATTACTGATGTATAGGAATGCATTTGATTTATGCGTATTGATTCAACAGACTTAAAGAGAGAAATAGTTCTATAATAAGAGTTAGAGACTTCGGGTCTGGGGTTGTGGCTCAGTGATGGAGCAACTTGCCTTGCATGAGTGGGGCACTGGGTTTGATTCTCATCACTGTGTATAAATAAATGAAAAAAATAAAGTCCCATCAACAACTAAAAAAAATTTTAAAAAAAGAGAGACTTCAATATATTGGCTAGAACATACAGACATAATATCAATAGGAAATTGAGATCTTGTTCAGCACTAAAACTAACTAGACTTAATAGTTGTAGAAACTTCCACCCAACATCAGTACATATTCTTTGCAAATGAATTTAGCAAACGCTAGGACTGAGTTTATGTTAGGCCATAAAGCTAGTCTCAATGTAAGAATACTGAAATTATACAAAGTATCATCTTCAACAACCATGGAATGATGTCAGAAATTAATGACAGAAGAAAAAAATGGAATAGTCAAAGATATATGGTCATTAAACAGAACACTCAAACAGCTCCTGGGAAAGTCATAGGGAATTTAGAAAATACCTAGAGATGAATGAAAATGAAAAACACAACATATCAGAACTAATGGAGTTCAGTAAAGCCGTTATTCAATGGGAAATTTATAGCTATCAATGCCTATATTAAAAAGGGGGAAGGATCTCAAATCAGTGACTTCATATTATAAGGATGTATAAAAATAAGAGCAAAATAAACCGAAAGAGAAAGAAAGAAATAGAAAAGAAATATTTAGATAAATAGAGACTAAAAGAAAAATAGAAGCAAGGAAACCAAAAAATTCTTAAAGAAGATCAAAAAAATTGACAAATCATTAGTAGACTGGAAAGAGAGGGAGGGAGGAAATGAATATGCAAATAACTAAAATCAGAAAGTGTGTGCTTTATTACTGATGACTGCAAAGTAAAAGAATTACAAGAGAATACTATGAGCAATTGTATGCCAAGAAAGTAGATAAACTAAATGAAATGAACAAATTCCTAGAAGGGCACAAATAACCTAAAATGACTCAAGATGAAATAGAAAATCATATGTAGACGGTTGGAGATGTTTCTCACTAGTAAAGAATCCCTGGGTTCAATCCCCAGTACCAAAAAAGAATATCTCAACAGATCTATAATAAGTAAGGAGATTGAATTAGTAATAAAAAACCTTTTAACAAAGAAGTCCAGAATCAGACTGCTGCACTGGTGAATTGAACCAAACATTTAAGGAAGAATTAAAAATCTTTCTCAAATTCTTCCAAAAATAGAAAAGGAGGAAACACTTCCTAACACATTCTGTGAGCTATAGAATCAAAAGAAAAAAGAACATGATTATTTGAATGGGTATATGAATGCCATTTCACAAAATCCAACATTCTTTTATGATAAAACTTTATCAGAAAACTTTATCAGAAAAGTAGGGGTAGAAGAGAACATACCAGAATAAAAGGCATTTTTGAAAACCCCACAGATAACATCATACTCAATGGTAAAAGAATGAAAACTTACCCCTCAAGATCAGGAATGAGGCAATCCCAGTGGCTCCGAAGGCTGAGGCCAGAGGATCACAAGTTCAAGGCCAGCCTTAGCAATTTAGTGAGGCCTCCAAACAACTTAGCGAGATCCTGTCTCTAAAAAAAATATAAAAAGGACTGAGGATGTGGCTTAGTGGTCAAGCTACTTGGGGTTGGGGATTGAACCTGTGGTACCAAAAAAGAAAAGTGGAAAGGACAACTGAAGGAATATAAGAATATATTTGCAAATCATTCGTCTTATGGTGTTTTAAAACCCAGATTATATAAAGAACTCATACAACCCGACAACAAAAAGGCAACCCAGTACAAAAAACATGAGTAAAGATCTTGAATAGACATATCTTCAAAGGAGATACACAAATGACCAATTAACACATGGAAAGATGGCTAACATCATTTTTTTTTTTTTTTTTTTGCGGTGTTGGGGATTGAACCCAGGGCCTTGTGCTTGCAAATCAAGCATTCTATGAACTGAGCTATATCCCCAGCCCCGCATCATTAATTATTAAGGAAGCAAATTACAACCAAAATGAAATACTATTGCATACCTACTAGGAATAGCTACATTAAAGAGAAATAAACACAAAGTAAGTATTGGCAAGGATATAGGGAGATTGGAACCTTTGTTCATATCTGGTGGGAATAGAAAATTATGCGGCTACTTTTGAGAACAAATTGTTGCCTCCTCAAAAATAAACAAACTATATGACTCTGCAATTATACTTACAGGTATATATACAAAATATTTAAAAGCACATACTCTAATATTATGCCTTACACTGATGTTCAGTGATGCATCATTACAGTAGTCAAAAGGTTTCTATCAAGCAATGGTTAAATTAAATGTGGTATATGCTTGCAAATTCAACTATAAAAAAAGGATGTTCTAATACATGCCACAGCATGATTGAATCTGGAAAATATGCTGTGTGAAAGAAGCCAGGCTCAAAAGGACAAATAAAGTATGATTGTACTTATATGAACTATCTAGAATAGGCATTTTCTTTGAGACACAAAGTAGAATACTAATTACCAAGATCTGGGTAAAGAGGGAAGCAGGGAGTTAATTCCTAATGGTTGCAGAATTTCTTGGGGGGAATGATGAAAAAAATTTAGAACTATATATTGGGGATGTTTACACAACATTGCAAATATAATTAATGCCTCTGAATTGTACAAATAAGATGATTAACATGGAAAGTTTTATGTGATATTTATATACTCCTTAAAAAGTTAATAATGTAATATATCAGCTGGTATGGTACCTGTAGTCCTAGCTACTCAGGATCTTAGGCAAGAGGATCACTTGAGTCCAGGAGTTTGAGATCAGCATGGGCAACACAGGGAGATCCCATCTCAAAAAATAAAAAGTAATAATTCATATATCAATAACCAAAAATAATCAAATATTATACCTTTAATGGGTGAATTGCTATGGTACGTGAATTTCAATGAAAGTATTTTTTAAGAGAATAATTTTCAGTTATCATGTGTTGCTAGAGTTTGTGTGTGTGTGTGTTTTTGTTTTTGTTTTTGTTTTTGGTACTGGGGATTGAACCCAGGGCACTTGACTACTGAGCCACATCCCCAGCCCTATTTTGTATTTTATTTAGAGACAGGGTCTCACTGAGCTGCTTAGGGCCTTGCTAAGTTGCTGAGGCTGTCTTTGAACTCCCGATCCTCCTGCCTCAGCCTCCCAAGCCGCTGGGATTACAGGCGTGCGCCACTGCGCCCAGCTTGTATTTTATTTAGAGACAGGGTCTCACTAAATTGCTTAGTGCCTCCCTTTTGCTGAGGCTGGCTTTGAACTTGCGATCCTCCTGCCCCAGCCTCCCAAGTGCTGGGATTACAGGCGTGCGCCACCATGCCGGCTTGTTTTGTTTTTTTAAACCCTATTTTATTAGTTTTTACTAGGCATCCTGTTACAAAGTACCACAAACTGGGTGGCTTAAAACATAAATTTATTGTCTCAGTTCTGGAGGCTAGAAGGTCAGCAGCAGTGTGTTGGCAGATTTAGCTTCTGATGGTGTGCTGTCAGTCTTTGGTATTTGTTGGCTTACAGACGTATCACACTGATCTCTGTCTTCATGTTCACGTGGAGTTCTCCCAATGTACATGCCTCTGTATCCTTTTTATAAGGAGAGATTCACATTGGAGGAATGATCATCCTAATGACCTCATTTTAACTTTATTACCTCTGAAAGACTCAATTTTTAAATAAGGTCACATTTTGAACTACTGGTGGTTAAATCTTCAACATAGGAATTTTGGGGTGACATAGTTCAAAAGTATCACTTGTGTTTTTTCACTTAACAGTCTAGTAAGCTTTTTATTTATTAAAAATTTTCATAAGCATAATTTTAATAATTATACATAGTTCAAGAATAATATCCACGTAGCCAGTTCTCAGACACACCTTGTTTTTACTTTTGTAATAATCTAACTGCCACGAACACCTCTATATACTGTTTATCATTTTCTTAGAAAAGACACCTAGAAATGAAATTAGTAGATTAGTAGATCATTTAAAGGCATTGCATAGATACTACAAAGCTTTGCAAATTTGAGAAGTTAAAAAGTTGTTACTGCTTTTTTGTATTTCTTGGTTAATTATGGGTTATTAATCATTTTATCTTTAAGTTATTTGCCCAGTTAATTTTGTAGTTCTTATGTTTTCTTTTCAGTTTGAATAAATTCTTTACAGAATAAAAATTTTACTTCTTAGATTTCTAGAAACTTTACAAGTTTATCATTTGCCCTTTGATTTTGGTCTGGTTTGTTTTTTAAATTATACAAGAACTGTGTGTTTATATATTTATTTATTTATTTATTTAGGTACTGAGAATTGAATCCAGGGGTACTTAACCACTGCCCTTTTTATATTTTATTTATCCCCAACCTTTTTATATTTTTTATCCTCTGTCCTTTTTTATTTTATTTAGAGACAGGGTCTCTCTGAGTTGCTTAGGGCCTCACTAAGTTGCTGAGTCTGTCTTCAAACTCTTGATCCTCTGCCTTAGCCTCCTGAGCCACTGGGATTATGGGCATGCACTGCCTCATCTGGATAGAATTGATGTATCTTCTGTTGTTTCAAAGCTTGGCTGTGGTTCTCTTTGTAGAATTTTCATCCATATTTAATTTTACTTTCTTCTGGATGTTTCTGTGGGATTTTTAAAATATTTAAATCTTTAATCTGGAATTTGTTTTGCTCAATGTTATTAAATAAGACCTTTTTTTTCTTATATTGCTAGCTCGTGATTCTAATTCCCTCCCTCCCTCCCTCCCTTCCTTCCTTCCTTCCTTCCTTCCTTCCTTCCTTCCTTCTTCCCTCCCTCCCTCCTTCCCTCTCTCCCTCCCTCTCTCCCTTTCCCCAGTGATTGAACCTACTGAGACTGAGGGACATACCCACCCCATTTTATTTTTTTATTTTGAGACAGTGTCTTGCTAAGTTGCTTAGTGCCTCACTAAATTGCTGAGACTAGCTTTGAACTTGTAAATCCCCCTGCCTCAACCTCCAGAGCTGGGGTTATAGGCCTGCATCATGGCACCCAGCTCATTTTCTTCATCATTGATTAAAGATGTTGTGTATGTTGAATTAAACTATTTTGGTGGAGGAGATCTATTACAATGATACTTTATTAAAGACTTCTAGTATATTTTAATATCTAAAAAGAACCCCCCACACACACTTTTTCATTTTTTCCTAACACTGTGGTACTTTTAATAGCTTCTTCTTGCCCATGGACTAGACATATTTCTTTCCATCTCTTCCTATCCTGCTGTACTCCTCCCCACATTTAAAAAGAACTTTTTACATAGGAGATAATTTGAAAAATATTGAATGCATGTACATTTGTCTTTCCTTTTAGATACTTGGGGTTTTAAAATTTTTTTCAAATCTTTTATATTCTTTATAAAGACTTACAGTTTTTTCATAAATTAGGGAAATTTCTCACTATTATCTTTCCTCCTGACTATATAATTAGTATGTGGTGATTTTTGTTTTTGCTTTTAAAATTTTTTGTTGCTTATTTTAGTACCTAGAAATATTACTGATTTGTGTTTATCTTATATGCTACTGTTCAGCGATCTCTATCAATTTTAATACTTTTTAATTTTCTGGGTAAACAACTAAATGGAAATGATATGATTTCATGTTATAAAATTAATTCTTGTTAACTGTTTCACATGCTTGCAGACAGCATCTAAAATCAATGTTACAAAAGAGTAATAATGGGTGGCATCTTTTTTCTTGATACTATTTCTGAATTTACTTGTTGTACTTCTGATGTTTCACCATTAAGTATTATTTTGTTTGATGGCATGAAACAGATACTTTTTTTTTACATGAAAAAACTTAGTGAACTTTTAAAAATTTTTTTATTGTGGGACTTTAGCATTTGGAATTATTATTGTATAATTATTATTGTATTATAGCAGTTACTTTTGGATAGGTTTAACTATTTAGAAAATCATTTGATCTGCAAAATAATGCATTTGTTAAAAAGTTTGCTATTACTGAATTAACTTCATTACCTGCAATAAAACTTATTCTTTTGTCAGAGCTTGTTCTTTTTTTAACATATGATTTAATTTTGTTTTTCTACATTTTATTTGGCTTTTTTGTATTTTTAGCAATTAGTGATAGATAACTACAATTTGAATTGGTGGTATCTTTGTTAGATTTTTATTTCAGGGGAATTTTTCCTTGAAACTTCTTGTACATGCTGCTGTTGTCATCTCAACAGTTAACTGAATAGAAAATCAAGGTTAATGTGTTCCTTAGGTGATAAGAAAAACAAATGTGTGTTATAGGTCAGTAGTTAGTGGTGTAAATATATTTTTAGGCATCATTTTCACAAAGAAGTTTAAAAGCAAGAATCTGACTTGTTTTGGTTCTTCTCAATTTAAGCAGTTTTGCATACCAGGCTGCCTCAGAAACCACCGGACAATCTGGATCTAGCATATGATAAGCATTTTCTTAATAAATAGTTAAATATGCAGTAGATACACAGACAATTTCTTCTGGTCTTCATCTGCTTCCTTTTTCTTTTTACATTTTATACCTCACATGGGAAAA
Organism: Glaucomys volans; assembly: GCA_020662805.1. Taxonomy (NCBI): domain Eukaryota; kingdom Metazoa; phylum Chordata; class Mammalia; order Rodentia; family Sciuridae; genus Glaucomys; species Glaucomys volans. The sequence goes on along the minus strand of JAJEJO010002214.1, from coordinate 115,714 downwards.
AGACAGGACATTTTTTGTTCAGTAATCAAGCACCATTACTAATTACTCTTATCAGTACTTTCAAAAAAGGAACAGTGCCCTCAGTTCTCGATTTCCTTGTTGTCTATAAACCTACACACATAGGTTCTTTTAGTTTTAAAAATTGTGTTCGTGTTTGCTTAGAGAAATAGGATAGAACAAAGTATGACCTTTGGAAAGTTAAAATCACAGGAAATCTTATGGTCATCATCTCTGGTCTGTTTTTGTTTACCCTTTGAGCAGTAGTAAGAAGAATCTTTGGACTTTTACATTTCAGCATAATTTCTAAAAAGGTGGATTTCAACCAAATTTCTCCTCCTTCCTGAAAACCCAGAGATCTACCATTTTTTTCTAGCATAAATATGAAGTAGATGTTTATTTGGGCCTTTGTCATTTTCCCTGGACCTTTACAGAAGCCCCCCTTTCTTTTCTTTTTGTACAGTCTAGCTTTATCATCCCCTTCCCCATCTTTTTAGAGACACAAATATGCTTAAAACTTTTTGACAGTTTTTTATCAGATATAAGACAGAGTTTTGGTCACTTCATATTCAAAAAATAATTCTACATAGAAGTTTTAATGTAAAACAAGAAATCGTATAAGTACCAGCAGAAGAATGATAAATACGTAATCTTGGTGTGAAGACTAAAGTAATAACCACACAGATCATAAAGGAATGTAAGTCAAGGGAAATATTTGCAATATATAGCTGACAAATAATAGTTTTAAATATAGAAAGAATATTATTTTTGTGTGAGAATATACAAAAATGATATGCATTTATGTGTATAGTCCCTTTCAGAAAGGAGTTATTATTTTATTATAGATGAACTAATCTCGTGTTATTACTTCTATAGCAAAAGCAGATTAGTTATTCACCTGGAGTATGCAGCATAGAACATCAGCAAGAGATAACCAAACTGAAGACTGATTTAGAAAAGAAAAGTATCTTTTATGAAGAAGAATTATCTAAAAGAGAAGGAATACATGCAAATGAGATTAAAAATCTGAAGAAAGAACTGCATGATTCAGAAGGCCAGCAACTTGCTCTCAACAAAGAAATTATGGTTTTAAAAGACAAATTGGAAAAAACCAGGAGAGAAAGGTATGAATCAAGTTATTTATTCATTCATAAAAATGTATTGCGTATTTGCTTTGTGACAAGTGCTGGAGATACATAGGCAATAAGCATGTCCCAGTTCTCAAGGACATCAGTTAAGATTGGTAAATAGAAAATTACAGCATGGTAAGATAAGTTTAGGAGCACATATAGGGACAAGAAGTAACTTTGCTACATTTAGGATTTCTGGACAAAACTACTTCTTAGCTGAGAACTAATAAAGAAGAAAGAAATAGGAGTGGAAGAGTGTCCAAGCAGAGATAGCAGAATGTGCTAAGGTCTAAAGGAAAAGGGAAGCATAGCACATTTAGAAAATGAAAGGTGTTCGTTATGGTGGAAGCATAAATAGAAAGAAGAAAGTGGTGAAAAATGAGTCTGCAAAGGAAAATAAAGCCAAGATCATGAGGCATCTGTAATTTATTTTAAGGCCATTGAAGGAAAAGCATTATTTTTTATTTTTATATTTGAATGATCAGTTATTGCTGTGTAAAGAATGAGTTGGAAGATGCAGACAGATATAGAACTTCAACTGAGAGATGAGGTGATAGAAGTCAGGTAGTGATAGAGAAGTTGGAGAGAACTGAATGAATTCAGAATGTCTGCTGAGAAGATAGAATCTGTAGGATATAATAATCAGCTATGAGAAGTGAGGGAACAGGAGAAATTTTCAGTAATGCTCAGATATCTATATTTCAGGCAACCAACTGGGCACAGTGGTGCATGCCTGCCATCCTAGTAACTTGGGAGGCTGAAGCAGGAGGATCACAAGTTCAAGGGCCAACCTGGGCAACTTAATGAGACTGTCTCAAAATAAAAAATAAAAAGGGCTGGGGAATGTATATCAGTGGTAGAGTACTCCTGGGTTCAATCCCCAGTGTTGTCAAAACAAATAAAAAACACTTTAGATTTCAACTATATATATATGTATGTGTATATATATATATGTGTGTGTGTGTGTGTGGTGTATATATATATATATATATATACACACATATACATATATATATATAATTGTCATTCTTAACATATTGGAAGCCATTTTAGAACCTATTTGCAAAGCACTGGTATATATACTAGGATATAGCACTGACAAACAAAATCCTGATCTTTTTTTAATTTTAATTTTTTTCATATGTTTATATAGGATAATAATCTGTCTCATTCTACCATCCTTTGTACCCCCACTACCCCAACCATCCCCTCACTCCCCTCTGCACAACCCAAAGTTCCTTCATTCTTTCCTACCCCACCCCCTTCACTAAGGATCAGCACCCGCTTATCAGAGAAAACATTCAGCCTTTTGTTTTTTGGCATTGACTTATTTCACTTAGCATTGATATTCTCTAGTTCCATCCATTTACCTACAAATGCCATAATTTCATTCTTCTTTAAGGCTGAATAATAATCTATAGTATCTATATATCTCATTTTTTTTCCATTCATCTGTTGAAGGGCATCTAGGTTGGTTCCATGATTTAGCTATTGTGATTTGAGCTGCTGTAAACATTGATGGACTGCATCACTGTAGTATATCGATTTTAAGTCCTTTGGATATAAGTGACGAGTGGGATACCTGGGTCAAAGGGTGGTTCATTCCATTCCAAGTATTCTTAGGGATCTCCATATCTTTCCAAAGTGGTTACACTAATCTGCAGTCCCACCAGTAATGTATGAGTGTACCTTTTCCCCCACATCCTTGACAACACTTATTATTGCTTGTATTCTTTATAATTACCATTCTGACTGCAGCTAGATGAAATCTTAGTTTTGATTTGCATTTCTCTAATTGCTAGAGATGATGAACATTTTTTCACATGTTTATTGATCGATTGTATATCTTCTTCTGTGAAGTGTCTGTTCATTTTCTTAGCCCATTTATTGATTGGGATGTTTTTTTGGTGTTAAGTTTCTTGAGTTCTTTATACATCCTGGAGATTAGTGCTCTATCTGAGGCTCTTTCTTCATGTAATTGATTGCTTCTTTTGCTGAGAAGAAACTTTTTAGTTTGATTCTGTCCCATTTATTGATTCTTAATTTTACTTCTTGCGTTTTAGGAGTCTTGTTAAGGAAGTCAAGTCCTAAGCCGACATGATAAAGATTTGGGTCTACTTTTTCTTCTGTTAGGCTCAGGGTTTCTGTTCTAGTGCCCAAGTCTTTGATCCACTTTGAGTTGAATTTTTGTGCAGGGTGAGAAACAGGTTTAATTTCATTTTGTTATATATGAATTTCCAGTTTTCCTAGCACCATTTGTTGAATGAATGTTTTTGGTGCCTTTGTCTAGTATGAGATAAACATATTTATGTGGATTTGTCTCCGTGTCTTTTTTCTGTATTACTGGTCTACCTGTCTATTTTGGTGCCAATACCAAGCTGTTTTGGTTCCTGTGTCTCTGTAGTATAGTTTAAGGTCTGGTAGTGTGATGCCTCCTGCTTCACTCTTCTTGCAAAATATTACAATCCCTGGCTATTCTGGGTCTCCTATTTTTCCAGATGAATTTCATGATTGCTTTTTCTATTTCTATGAAGAATGCCATTGGCATTTTAATAGAAATTGCATTGAATTTGTATAACATTTTTGGTAATATTGCCATTTTTTTTATTTTTTTGGTACTGGGGATTGAACCCAGGGGCACTCCACCACTGAGCCCATCCCCAGCCCTATTTTGTATTTTATTTAGAGACAGGGTCTCACTGAGTTGCTTAGGGCCTTGCTAAGTTGCTGAGGCTGGCTTTGAACTCACGATCCTCCTGCCTCAGCCTCCCAAGTGCTAGGATTACAGGTGTGCACCACCGCGCCCAGCTAATGTTGTCATTTTGACAGTATTAATTCTTCCTGTCCAAGAGCATGGGAGATCTTTCCATCTTCTAAGGTTGTTTTCAGCTTCTTTTTTTAGTGTTCTGTAGTTTCATTGTAGCAGTCTTTCATCTCTTTTGTTAGTTTGATTCCCAAGTATTTTATTTTATTTTGAGGCTATTGTGAATGGGGTAGTTCTCCTAATTTCTCTTGCATTGGATTCATCACTATTGTATAGAAATGCAATTGATTTATGGGTATTGATTTTATATCCTGCTACTTTGCTGAATTCATTTCTGAGTTCTAGAAGTTTTCTGGTGGAATTTTTTGGATCCTTTAAATATAGAATCATGTCAGCTAATAGTGACAGTTTTGAGTTCTTTTCCTATTCATATCCCTTTAGTCTCTTTTGTCTGTCTAATTGCTCTGTCTAGAGTTAAATGGATTATTTGAATAGAAGTGGTGAAAGAGGGCATACCTCTCTTGGTTCAGTTTTTAGGAGGAATGCTTTCAGTTTTTCATTTAGAATGATGTTGGCTTTGGGCTTATCATAGATAGCTTTTACAATGTTGAGGTATGTTCCTACTATCCCTATTTTTTCTGTTTTGAACATCAAGGGGTGCTGGATTTTATCAAATTCTTTTTGCATCTTTTTGAGATAATCATATGATTTTTAAGTCTATTGATATGATGAATTACATTTATTGATTTCTATATATTGAACTAAGCTTGCATCCTTGGGATGAACCCCACTTGATCATGGTGCACTATCTTTTTTTGATGTTTTTCTATGCAGTTTGCCAGAATTTTATTGAGAATTTTTGTTTCTACATTCATCAGGCATATTTATCTGACGTTTTCTTTCCTAGATGTGTCTTTGTCTGTTTTTGGTAGCAGGGTGATATTAGCCTCATAGAATGAATTTGGAAGGGTTCCCTTCTTTTCTATTTTATGAAATAATTTGAGGAATATTGGTGTTAGTTCTTCTTTGGAGGTCTTGTAGAACTCAGCTGAGAATCCTTTTAGTCCTGGGCTTTTCTCGGTTTGGTAGGCTTTTGATGATGTCTTCTACTTCATTGCTTGAAGTTGATTGGTTTAAATTGTGTCTGTCATCCTGCATCAGTTTGTGTAGATCGTATGTCTCCAGAAATTTGTCGATGTCTTTGAGTTTTTCTATTTTTTTGGAGTATAAATTTTCAAAATAGTTTCTAATTATCTTCTGTAGTTCAGAAGTGTCTGTTGTGATGTTCCCTTTTTCATCATGAATTTTACTAATTTGAGTTTTCTCTTTCTCTTTGTTAGTGTGGCTTAAGGGTTTATCAATTTTATTTATTTTTTCAAAGAACCAACTTTCTGTTTTGTCAGTTTTTTCGATTGTTTCTTTTGTTTCATTGATTTTAGTGCTGATTTTAATTGTATCCTGTCTTCTGCATCTTTTGATGTTGATTGTTCTTTTTCTGGGGCTTTGAAGATGTAATGTTAGTTCATTTATTTGTTGCCTTTTCATTCTTCTAATGTATGAGCTCAATGCAATGAACTTTCCTCTTAGCACTGCCTTCATAGTGTCCCAGAGCTTTTGATATGTTCTATTGGTGTTCTCATTTACCTCTAAGTATTTTATTTTGTCCTTGATTTCTTCTTTTATCCATTCATCATTCAATAGCATGCTATTTAGTCTCCAGTTGTTGGAGTAGTTCTATTTTTTCTTTTATTATTGATTTCTAGTTTCATTCTGTTATGATCTGATAGAATGCAGGTAGTACTTCTGATTTTTTGTATTTGCTGAGAGTTGCTTTGTGGTGTAACATATGTTCTGTGTTAGAGAAGTATCTATGTGTTGCTGAGAAGAAAGTGTATTCACTCAATGATGACTGTATCTGAAATACTCTGTGTCCATTAAGTGTAAATCATTGAGTGTATTATTTAATTCTGTAGTTTATTTTTTGTTTGAGAGATCTATCCAGTGGTGAGAGAGGTGTGTTAAAGTCACCCAGTATTATTGTGTTTTGGTCTAGTTGATTCTTGAATTGAGAGTGGTTTGTTTGATGTATGTAGATGCTCCATTGTTTGGGGCATATATATTTGCGATTGTATGTCTTGTTGATGTATGGTTCCCTTAAGCAGTATGAAATGTCCTTCTTTATCCCTTAAAACTTTGGTTTTAAGTCCACTTTGTCTGATTTGAGGATGAAAACCCCTGCTTCTTTACACAGTCCATGTGAGTGATATGGTTTTTTCCCACCTTTTACCTTCACTCTGTGGATGTCTTTTCCTAGGAAGTAAGTCTCTTGAAGACAGCATATTTTGGGGTCTTTTTTTTTTTTAAATCCAATCTGCCAGTCTATGTCTTTTAATTGATGAATTTAGGCCATTAACATTCAGGGTTATTATTGAGATATGATTTATATGCCCAGTCATCTTGGTTTATTTTTGGTCTTTAACTTGACTTAGTTTCTCGTTTGATTGACCTTCCCTTTAGTGTAGTTCTTCCCTTTGTTGGTTTTCTTTGTTTCTTTTTTTTTTTTTTTTCTTCATTTCCTCCTCATGGAATATTTTGCTGAGAATGTTCTGTAGTGCAGGCTTTCTGTTTGTAAATTCTTTTAACTTTTGTTTATCATGGAAATTTTTATTTCATCTTCAAATCTGAAGCTCAGTTTTACTGGATATAAAATTCTCAGTTGGTATCCATTTTCTGTCAGGGCTTGGGCTTGATATATGTTATTCTACAACCTCCTGACATTGAGGGTCTGGGTTGAGAAATCAGCTGATCCGAATTGGTTGCCCCATACATATAATTTGAATTTTTTCTCTTGCAGCCTTTAAAATTCTATCTTTATTCTGTATGTTAGTCATTCTCATTATAATGTGCCTTGGTGTGGATCTGCTGTAATTTTGTACATCTTGGGTCCTATAAGCTTCTTATAGTTGATTTTCTGTTTCATTCTTTAGATTTTAGGAAGTTTCAAAATCCTGATCTTTATGGAGCTTTCCTTTAGTATGGTAAAAGACAGTAAAAGAAGTAAAATGTAGAAAGAAGTAAAATGTAGAGCACATTACATAATGATAAATGCTAAGAACAGAAAATAAAGTGGGAAATGACTATTAAGACTTAAGGGAGTAAATTAAATTATATATGGGTATAAATACGCATACACATATATTCATATCTATAGAATGAATAGATAGGTATTTTAATATGTTACATTTATATATATATATATTTATATATGTTTTATATACACACACATTTATTTATGTGCTGGAGGAAATTATACTGAGAGGTGATGTCTCAGTTAAGACTAAGGAAAGTGAGGGCAGTGTTTTAAAGATTTATGAAAGGATCATCATACACAAAGAACAACTCTTTTAAAAAATTTGTGGGAAGCTAGTGTGGCTCAAGTTTAGGTAAGGGCAAAGAAGAGTAGAAATGAGTCAGATAACAGGTGTCAGATCTTTAAACCTTGTAAGTCATATGTAGTTGACTTACTGTTGTTTCCTTGCAAGTACTTATTGTAGAATTTTAAGCAGAAAAGTACAAGTGCTAACTTGTGTTAAGTGCAAACAATAAGACTATCTAGAAGGCTGTTCCAATAATCCAGGCAGAAGATGGTGGCTCATGCCTAGGCTAGTGGCAAAAGGGACAGTCAGAAATGTCACATTTTAACATTCTTTAAAGGTAAAGGTAATGGTATTGGTTGATGGAATGAGAGCCAAAGAATCAAGGATGATCCTGCAGTTTTGACACACGTAAATGGAAGAGTATAGTTACCACTCAGACAGAAAGACTATAAGAGAGGCAAGTTTCAGATGAGAGTATTATCAAGAGCTTGTTTTAACCAGCTAGCTTGCAGATGCTTATTAGATCTTGAGGGAGATATGTTAAATAGGCTGATTATATATAGAGCACCCTGGATTTCAGGGTTGGAGATATAATCCTGAGATCACATCATGATATTTAAAGCCATGGAGACAGAATGAGATCATGTAGTGAATGAATGTAGATAGAAAGGAGGCCCTAGAAATGAGCACTGAAGCACTCCAATCTTTAGAAATTGGGAGATGAGGAAGAACTAGCAAAATGGAAGGAGAAAGAATGTTCAGAATGATAGGAAGTAAACCAGGCAAATGTAGTGTTCTGGAAACAGGCTGAAGAAACCTGAAACATGTTAAATAAAATGATGTTCAAATCAGGTAAGATAAGGACTACACAGTAGCATTTAAGTTTAGTAATATGAATGTCCTTGGTGACTTTGATACGAACATTTTCAGTGGAAGAGTAGGTACAGAGACCCCACAGTGGGATTAAGAAAGACTTGAAGGAGAGCAATTGGAACAGAATGTGGATAACAATTGTTCGTACTTGGAGTTGTTATTGCTAAAGCAAGATGTGAAATTAGAGAGGAGCTGGAGGAGAAATTTCTATCTAAGAGGTGACCGAGTACTTACTGTTGTTTTTTAAGATAAGAGCAATAAATAGCATATTTTTAATCTGATAGAAGTTTTCTAATAGTCGATTTAGTAGAGAGAGGGGGAAAAAGTACTCGAGCAATGTATTATTAAAGAGACTGGTGTTAATCTTACTTTTTAAAAAACTTATAGTAAGAAAAAGTCAATATCTGTGCCTAAGTAGTAATATGATATTAATCTCACTGTGGGGTCTCTGTACCTACTCTTCCACTGAAACTGTTCTTATCAAAGTCACCAATGACATTCATATTACTAAACTTAAATGCCACTGTGTAGTCCTTATCTTACCTGATTTGAACATCATATGCAATATCTGTGCATAAGTAATTATCTGTGCATAATACATTAACATGTGTTCATGTGTTGAGCTCCCTTGTTGAGTTGGGCATGATGAATGTGAGGCGTTTTGGAAACATATTTGTGGAGATGTTAAGTCAGCAGTTTGAAGCCCATGAAAGCTTCAGAGGTCCTCAGTGTAAGAGATAATAACTAAGCTGATGGATATAGTTGATGAGCTTCCTCAGGGAGAACCTGTAGAGAGAGGAGACAAGCACCTGAGATAGAATTGCAAGAAGCACTGGCATTTATGGGAATAATAGAAGGAAAGGAGTTCACAAAGACAGCTGAAAAGAAGCCAGAGTTGTTGGCTACAAATCCAGTAAGTATGGTAACATCACAGCCAAGAGAAGATAGCATTTCTTGAAGGAGGGAAAGGACAACATTGTCAAAGGTCAGTGGTGAGTTTTGAGAGAGCAGGTTTGGTTTTGTTGCCAGAAGCTCAGTCCTTGTCCCCAGTGCCATTCCAATAATGAGGACATGGTTTTGAGAAAAAATAAAAAGAAGTTTTATTGCTTTGCTGGCAAAGGAGAAGCCCAGGGGACTCCTGCTCCAGAGGCTGTGATTGTGCCCATCAGCAAGAACAGGGGACTTTTAAAGAGGTGGTTCAAAGTGTTCTCTGTTGGAGTTGTAATTCACTTGTTAATTTGGGAGATAGCCATTTCTGAGATCTTCTGGTACATTCCCAAAGTCTGGATTACTCCTTTCTATGGTGAATGTGTACTCAGAGACAGATAAATCTGCCTAGGATGGGGAGAAAAGGTAATCCTGTTTCCTCTGACTTTAGGGAGGGGGAGAGATTAGGAAGGAGCAGGGAGAGAGGAAGAGAAAGAAACATGTTCCTTTAAAAAATAAGTCTAAGTGGCAGAGCATAAAGTAGACCACTGTTGCATTTCCACACTGTCAATTTCTACTTTCCATATCTATGGAAAATGAATGATGACATCTCTAAGCTGCTTCCTGCTGAGAGAAGAGGAAGTTGGGGGAAGGTGACCCAAAGTCCTTGTTCTCTGTCAGGTGGGACAGATAGTTAAGGCCAGTTTTGCCAGTCTTAAAGTGGGAGTAATGGGTTATAACTTCAATATCTACAATTTTAGAGTTACCTCTTTCATTTAATTGGGGTCAGTATTAGTACTAGAAGTCAGCATTGTGTCCTATCTGTCCTGTAGGTGATGGCTTGTTGTCTCAAATTCACTCAGGTTGTTTAGTAGTACTTCTGCACTACACTAACAGGCAACAGTTATTAAGTTTTACAAGGAAAATGAACACTAAAGTATCCTTGGTATCTATTTGGCCTCCACGAAGACCCATTTATTTATCAACTCAATTACATATAAGTTTTACTTTCTTTTAAAATTCTTACACAAACCTAAATACCTCTTATGATTTGCCCAAACCTTTAATTTTTCTGTTGTATCCCCTGTTTATTTTGAGATCACACTAATCTTTGCAACAACAATAAAAATTTATCTTTTGAACACACCTTTAAATAAACTTAATCCTAGCTTACTTCAGAGCCATCCTAACGTGAAGAAATACAGGAGGCAGAGCATTAACTCAGGTGAGGTTGGCCTCTTGGCAAATCTTAAAAAGTGTTTATTTCTGAATCTGATCTTTGCCCTTTTTCAAAATGTCATTCTACACAGTCTCATGTATTACTTCCTGAGTCTGTCTGAATATTAGTTAATAATACATTATATCTAAAACATAATCAAACATAAAGGCTAAGAGAACTCTTAACTTCCCTTTTGTGGAAAAATTGACACAATGTTTTTATGTTCCATATTGTCAACCTTTGAACTAATCAGGCTCTCTTTATTAACTTCCAAAAATACCTTTTTTTTTTTTTTTCCCCCGTGCTGGAGATTGAACCCAGGGCCTTGTGCTTGCAAGGCAAGCACTCTACCAACTGAGCTAGATCCCCAGCCCCCCCAAAATACATTTAAATTCCAATCCCAAACCGGGTGCGGTGGCACACGCCTGTAATCCCAGGGATTTGGGAGGCTGAGGCAGAAGGATCATGAGTTCAAAGCCAGCCTCAGCAACTTAGCGAGGCCCTAAGCAACTCAGTGAGATCCTGTCTCTAAATAAAATGCAAAATAGGGCTGGGGATGTGGTTCACTGGCCGACTGTCCCTGAGTTCAATCACCGGTTCCCCCCCCAAAAAAAATTCCAATCCCAGTGTAAAGAATAATACAAAATTTTATATATAACTAAATGACAACAGGTAACCTTTATCCAGTTATAAATCATTAAATGACATAAATAAATCCCAACCAAATTTGTTATTTTTATATAAATCTGAAGGAGACTTGGTACAAATAATTTTAGGTTGGAGAACATCAACTTGGTAAAGTGCTCTCACAAGATTTACATTTTAAAAGGCTTGTTTACTTGAAGAACATGAATACATCTAATATGTGAAGAAACTAGTAATGGTTAGCATCACAGTTACACAGATGTCCTTATATTAAGTAAGTTTATTAACTAACTTTTAAAGTTAAAAATAATTTTTTTTTTTTTTTTGGTACCAGGAATTGAACTCACGGTGCTTAACTGCTGAGCCACATCCCCAGCCCTCTTTTATATTTTATTTTGAGACAGGGTCTTACTAAGTTGCTGAAGCTGGCTTTGAATTTGCATTCTTTCTGTCTCAGCCTCCTGAGCTGCTGGGATTATAATTAAAGCAAAATTTAGAATCCATAGTGTACAGTAATAATAACAGTTGTACATGAGGTAGCAAAAATCAAAGGATAGCATTAAATCTCTTATACATTTAGGAAACAGTGTTAATGATCAGAAGTAGACTTAGTCAAAAAGCCAAAGATGATATAAGATAGGTCTTCAAATGGCAGTGTGGCCCTCTATGTCAGATACAATGTAGAAAAGAGAGCACTTATTGGTCAAATTGCCAAACCTACATAAACTTTCAATTTACAGACTTATTCATGACAGTTAGACAAAGCTTATAGATATTTAGGAGGTCAACTATATTGTTATAACCTAAAATAACAGCTGTTTATTTAACCAGTTATGAAGTAATCATTTTAAAGACTTTAAAACAGGAACAAATCCTAATTCCTTTAAGACATGGTTTCCCTAAGTAATAAGTCCTAACAGACACAAAAGAATTATCTTGATAGATAAGAGCATATCAATGTTTCAGACTTTGCTTCATGTCAATATGTTAAAATTTGAATAACTTTGACTGATTGTACTAATTATAGCTAACTTAATCACAAAAATTTTGGGGGATTTACCTTCCGCAAACTTTCTGCAACTTACTTAGACATTGTACAACTTGTTTATATCCTTAATTTTGTCCTCTCTTTCATCTTGGACTTCAGCACAAGAATATTATTTTATCATACAAAGTACTTTCTCATCTAGAAATATTTCTTTTATCTTCTAATTACTAAAATGTATTTCCAAACCTATAACTTTCTTATATGTCTTTTCTAATTTCAGACCCTTTCTTAAATTCATATTCTGAAAAAAACTGTATGAATGTTATCTGTGTATTTAATTACACAACAGATTTCATTCCAGGAGAGGGATTAGACAATCTGGAATGTTCAAAAACTGTGCCTTAACCTTTTTTCCCCCCTCGAGGCATTCAGGGGGTTGGAGCACAGACTATTTTTGAGCCTGACCTGTCTCCCTTATCATTATTAAAATGCCATCAACTTTAAGCGAGTTCCTCACTGTCATCTATACCCAGAGTCTCCTTTTGGGCCTTTTTCTTACGATAGGCATATTGATATTTGATGTAGTAGGCCCCATCCATTCCTTTTCCTCAGTCGTCCTTGAAGAGTCCTTTGCAGAGGCTACCAACAAAACAGGTTGGCTTCAGTTTCTGTGTTTCTCTTTTCTAGGTGCAGTTGTTTATCCTGCCAGTCTCCCCATGCATTTAGTTTGATGGGATACTATTACAGCAAGAACTGCTCTGCCCCAATGGATATCCCCTGATCAAATGGGGTGTCCTATCAGATAAAAGGGGAGATTTCCTGCCCCCCAGGTAGTAAAATAACAGTGCTGGAACCTACTGCCATGTCTTTAGTAGCCACAGCCTCTGCTGGGCGCCCCCTGACCCCACCCCACACTGGGCAAAAGGGGCTGGAAGGCAGGGCAGAGGCCAGGTTCTCTTTGCCCATTTTTCAACAGCCCAGGCTGCTTTCCTGGGATTTAAAATTTTTTCTTCCCATCCCAGGGCCAGTGTGTCTGACCCTCTGGGAGATGATCTGCAGCTGTGTGGGGCCAAGCTGAGAAACAGTAGGGGCAGTGCCAACACTGAGTTGAAAGGATTTAAATCTTTTTTTTAACCCTTTCTTTTGATTTCCTACTCTCCTTGCATACCAGAGGCAGTGCCTTTTTTGCATCCTCAGCCTAATTTCTGACTGTTGAGACTCTTTGTCATGCTACTGCATAAATGCCTATACATACAGAATCTCTTCCATACACTTTACCTCTGACAGACCAACTCAGCCTGCAAGATTGTATGATAATCCAGAAAAACCATTCAAAGGCCAGAGGCCAGGTTGTGTTATTGTTTTTTTTTTGTTTTTTTTAAACAAGCTCCGCCAAATTTTATTAAAGAAAAATTCTGCATGTTTTACTTTTCACCCGTCTGTTCTGGCATGCTTCTAATGATATCAGAATCACCTGGATCAATGATAGACGGTGTGCACACTCTGTAGTATTTTCCACATGCTGTGCCCAATTCAATATTATTGCCACTGTAGTGGTGTATGCCAGTTTTGGCCAGCATGGCATAGTACTCTATTTCAGATTTCCTCAAAGCTGGACAGTTGTTGGCGAGGATGACCAATTTTGCTTTGCCCTGTCTGATTATCTTGAGGGTCTGCTTGTACCCCAGCACATACTTTCCCCTTTTCATAACAAGCTGGAGTTGATCGACTCCAGAGACTTTTTCGTCGTCTTTGCAGCCACCATCTTTCTGCCTTAGATGCAGGACAGCCCCCAACCAAGAGCAGCCGTCAAGATGGCTCCAGAATGTGTTATTGTAAAACATCTTTCTCTTAGGCTGCTATCCATAGGTGGCCCATACGGCCAAGATCTTTCTTCCCAAGAGATTACCAAAAAGATTCTAGGTAGCATGGCTCATGTCTTAAGGGCCAGTAGTAGCTACAATAAAAGAAACACAGACAACCAGAGAGAATCCCTAAAACCATGACTGACAGAGATCTTTAAGACAGACACACCTGCACATATAAAATTTCTTCCACTCACTTTACCTCTGACAGACAAACAATCTGCAAGATTGTACAAAAGAAGAAACACAGAAAAAAACAGAAAGGATACCCAAAACCATGGTCAACAAATGGGAACCTTTAAAACAGATCAGCCAAGGTCTTTCCTGAGAGATTACCTATGGGATCAACTCAGTGTTGCCCATGTCTTAAAATGGGCAGTAACAGATACAAAAAAAAAACAAAAACAAAAACAAAACAAAACAAAAAAACCACAAACAACTAGAAGGAATTCCCAAACCCAAGGCCAACAAACAGATGAAAACCTAGAACAGACCAGAAGGGAGTAAAAATTCCTAGGTTCTCAAGTCCCATTTAACTATGACTCCTACATCAGCAGCACCAGTGTCCCCACAAAGAGGGACCAGAAGTTCCCATGAAGAGGAACCAGATGTGTGGAGTCAAGGGTCACACTGTGTACACCAGGGAATTTACCAGATGACCAAGTGTGTTGTGACTTAATTGCATTCAGTTTCCTTTTTCTCAAAGTGGACCAAGATGGAGCAGCCTATACTGTTCAGGGAGAGAAGGCAGAGTTCCCTAAAGCAAAAGGAGTTTCAGCAGCTTCTGGGACAGTCCCTCAGTTCCTTACTTTACTCACAGGAATAGCTTCTCTGGTTTGACTGAGGCAAACTTACCTGTCTCCCAGCTCTCCAGCAGTTGTCTCTCAACAAGTTCACCAGCACCTTGCATCCTCAGCATGGAAGTGAGTTGCTTGGAGAGCTAGGCCTACCCAAAAAAACTGAAGTGGGAACTGCTCTCAGGTCCCATCTGGGATGCCAAATTTGTTACCAAAAGTTCAGTCCTTATCCCTGATGCCAGTCCAGTAACGAGGACATGGCTTTGAGAAAAAGAAGTTTTATTGCTTTGCTAGCAAAGGAAAAACAGAACTCCTGTTCCAGAGACTGTGATACTTCTTCTATGAAGTTACTTTGTATAACTTTAGAGTCCTAAACAATACTAAATATTCCATTTGGATTGTAGATAATTAGCAGAGTAACACATTTGCTTGGAGACAGGAAGATTTTTCTTTGAATTTAAAATTTAAATTATACTTTATGTTCAGTAATTTAGTGGTGTAGGGAATTTTTAAGATCCCATTACTTTATGTTCTTTATTCACTTGGAAACAATCATAAAATTACCCAGAACTGATTTACATTGAATTTCATTTATTGCCAACATCCTCCATCAAAGTGCCATGAACTTAAGCCTGTTTGTCTACAAGACAGCACAATCTTTGAAAACTAATCCCCCTTTCTTGCTTAGGAGGCTTTTAAAAGTCTTTTCGAACTGTTTTCTTCTAAATAGTCTTGACTCAGTCTTGCCCTCCAAAACTATCATTTTCAGTAAGTTTTATAATATTAAATTTGTTGTATATGTATGTTTAAATATAGGAAGGAGGAAGGACTGAGTGTATTAAGAAAACTCTTTGAAATTTAATTGTGAATTTTCTGTACAGTCTGAAGCTGAGACCAAGGAATAATTGTGATCTATACATACTGTCCTGACTCAACCCTGTCCCTTTGCATATTTCCTTGTTGGGAGCCATGAATGAATTATAGATTTGTTTGAACTATCTCAAAACTTACTCTTCTGAGAACTCTTGGTGAGATCTCATGGATTTGAGACCGCTCAGTTGCTAGTAATGCCCTACCCCTAGAAAATTCTGTATTCCATGGAATTTATTGGTTTAAACAGCCTTAGATTCAAAAGCAACTGCCTGTAGGTGGAAGAGATATCAATGTGCTCAAACAGCCTTGAGGTACCAGCTGCCTGGAGAAGGAAGAAATACTGAGCAAGTTGATAAGCTCTCAATCAGATTCTTTACTCCACAGCTTCACTTTGTTTATCTTGAAGAAGTTTTTCTCAAAATAAATTCCTTTGATGTTCTTGCCTTTAAAATAAAACACAAGGGCCCATGCCATTTGTTAGACCCAAATTCCATCGAGTTGGATCACCCACTGAGCCCCACTTTCTGCATGTTTTCATATCCTTTGTCTTTATTTCTTCTTTCTTAAAACTTTAAATTTTCTCAATCTGACTCGCGACTTGTGATCGGTGAACTGTTCATTTGCTGTAAAGGACACAGCAATATTTCCTGATATATGTATGGTCAAATAAGGTGAGCATAATCAGAACATCTATTAGTCACAGGTGTTTTCCTCACGTTTTCAAATGAAAAATAAGTGATGTTGTTAAACTGATAAGTCTATTGATTAAAGGAACATGAGTGTCATGTTTAAGGGAAAGATTGGAATTTGGAATAGTTAAGCTCTAAGTTTAAATAAATTAGTGGGTACAACAGCCAATCTGGAATACCATTTTTTCAGTAGAATCGTTTCTGTTGTGGCATTTTCCAGTATCACCAGCAGGTTCAGAGCACACCTGCCACAACTCTTTTTTAGAATGTCAGTCTTTCCTTACTCACGTATTAGCTAATGCTTTGGTGAAGTGTTCTCAAGTGGGAGTGGCTGAGCAGTTTGCACACAACAGATCCAATATTTAACATTCTCATCTCCCTTAGCCAGCAGACTCTTTACTATAAGCTCGGCAGGTCCCACACTTCAAGCTTATTGATTGCAGGCCACTATTGTGTCCAGACTTCGAGGACCCAGCCTAACAGAATAAAGCAACATCTGAGTATCAAGTCAACACATGAAACCACAAATCCCAGATAAATATGTCAGTTTGATGAATCTGGTTGTGTTTACTCTGTTTCCCCATCTACCACGCTTAGGATTCATTCTCACATGCTGCCCATACCCCCCCCCCCCGCAATTTGGCAAACTCGTTTTAACTTCTGAATACATCCCTTAGGAGGGAGGCACAAATGTTGATATGCACAATGACCAGACCTCTTTTTTTAAATATTAATCCCCCAAAATATTTATCAAGCAGTGACTGACTTAAGGCTGTGCAAGATGGGAACATACTCAAATATGTTGCTGCCCAAAGGTTCCCATCCATGTTGCAGACTTCAGGCTTCACTTGTTCTGACTCTTTATCCTTAACTTAGCCTAAGAGGCTTGGTCAGCTTCATTTTAATGCTTATGTGTGTGTGGTGAATACTGGGTATGTTTTGTCTGTTCTCTGAAAAATTGTTTAAAACAAATCAGTCCATCAATCAAAACTTTATTCATCTTGCACAGCCTTAAGCCATTTGCCACTTAATAACATTTTGGAGGATTAATTTAAAAAAAGTTTGGTCATTGTTGTGCATATTAACATTTGTCCCTTCCTCTTGATGGGATGTGCTGAAAAGTGTGTAGCATTATTCTTGTGGTATTTCAGCCCAGGATGAAATATTTGAATTTGTTTATAAAAAACAGGAAAACTTAGGTTGAGGATTACCCAATAAAATGAGAGGCCTGCAGTCTGAAACCTGGTGTGAGAGATAGGGAAGATGAGGTTCATTCTAGCCCAAGGGAAAGTGAAGAAATACAACTGCTAACTGCATCACATTTCTCAGCTGGTTCCTGTATTGGGTAAAAAAGGGAGGTCTGCAGTTTTGTACAGTAGTGTTCTGGTAACGGTGAATCTTCTAATTTGGAGGGTTGCTTAGTGCTTATGTCAGAGAGTACCCTTGACCTTGGGATATTTGGAGGAATATTTAGAGGTAAGAAGTAGTAATATTTGCAGCTGCCTCTTGGTAGTTCAGAGCAATTGTGAAATCATTAAACACAGGGTAATGAAGCAAATAAAGTAAAATGTTAACAGTTGGAGAATCTGGGTGAAGAGGATGTAAGAATTCTTTGCACTAATAACTTTTCTATAAAGCTGAAATTATTTCAAAGTCAATTTTTTAAACTATCTGAGTTCAGATATAAATTTATTTCTAAATATTATCAAGGACCATGGAATACAATTTTTAATAAAATTAGAAAAACTAGGAAGTGACTAGTCCAATCTTAAGTATGGGCCCATGACTTTGTATTTTCTAAGAATGTTTTGGTACAAATATAGAAAAAAATATCTAATTTGAACTCAAGACTAATTTGTCTTTGGATTAAATTTAATGAATATGAAGCAGATGATAATTATTACTTTGATTTTGGCATTGTATTTCATTAGCCTTGATAGGACCTTCCCTAAATATGTAATCTAAATTTGCCATCCCATCTCTATAGTATTTATGGCATTATCTTTATATTTTATTTTCTTTATAGAAGTTATCTGAAATTAATTCATGTCCTCACTTTTCAATTCCATGAGAGTAGAACCTCTCTGTAGGGCTCACTTTTTCTTGGTACCTACTAGACACTCTGTAAATATTTGTTAAATGATTCAGTGAACCAGTCAGCAATTATTGTACTGGAAAGTGTTGTATCAGGCCTTTCATTGCATATTAACATGTTGTGTTCTGTGTAAATAATGTCCCTATAGGTCAGTCTGATACTTATGTATGTGATATAATTATTGTAAACGTAATTTGTTTTCAGCTGATCTTAGACTCAATTTTTTTTCCCTTTTTAATATTTTGAATTGTGTTAGTCAAAGTGAAAGGGAAGAATTTGAAAATGAGTTCAAACAACAATACGAACGAGAAAAAATGTTATTAACTGAAGAAAATAAAAAGTTGACAAGTGAACTTGATAAGGTGAGTGATTCAGTCTCATTTGAGCACATGCTAGATGTTAAATGCTGTGACAGAAATTGTGGGTATAATTTGGTTTGGTGTACATTTTCAGTCCAATAGTCTTCTTTACAAGCTGAATGCTTATCCAATTCAGGTAATCTTCTCTTGCACCATTTGTGACAGGAGTCTTCTAAAGAGAGCGTTTTGCTTTTGTTTATTTCATCTTATTCTTTGTCCCATTTATTTTTTAGCCTCTATTCTTTACTTTACTTTCCATTTATTCTCCTTACTCTCTTTTCTCATATTCATCACTTACTCTGCCATGGCTCGCCATGTTCAGGCTAAATGAAGATTGGCCCTTTGTGAAAGTAGGGACAGTTAGGCCAAACCTCAAGAAATCATAACAGCTAGATTTCATATTTACATTGAAAAACTAATAGTAGCTTAAAGTGTTTCCAGGAGTTAGTGATAATCCCAAGAAACTGAATCTGCCTAATCTTTGGCTTGTATACAGAAGAAAAGCAGGATATTAAACTTAGAAGTAGCCATATTTATAAACAACATTTCATATACTCATATACTTAAAGGAATTTTTTCCATTTAGTGTCTCAGATTTCTCATATTTCTACCATTCTGTAGCTCATGTCGCAATCCCTAATGAATAGTTGTAAAAAAAAATCCTAATATTAATTAGAAGTTTTAATAATTTCATTTACATGGAATAAGAAGGGCTGGTTAATTGCATTTTATATTGATTTCTGGGTTTCCCTGTGGGGCTGGGGTCATAGCTCAGTGTAGAGCACTTGCCTAGCACGTGTGAGGCACTAGGTTTGATCCTCAGCACAATATAAAAATAAATAAAACAAAGGTATTGTGTCCATTTTTAAAAAATGTTATGTTCTAAGTTATTCTAATAACAGATTAAAGACCTTGTCTAAGCCGGGCTTGGTGGCGCACGCCTGTAATCCCAGCGGCTTGGGAGGCTGAGGCAGGAGGATCATGAGTTCAAAGCCAGCCTCAGCAAGGGCAAGGCACTAAGAAACTCAGTGAGACCCTGTCTCTAATAAAATATAAAATAGGGCTGGGGATGTGGCTCAGTGGCCGAGTGCCCCTGAGTTCAATACCTGGTTCCAAAAACAAACAAGCAAACAAAAAAACAAAAGGACCATGTCTAAATAGCCAGAAAATAGAGAATTCCATTTTCTCTGAATTCTATTATTTTCTTAAAAAAAATTTTTTTTCTTTATTTGGTTTAGGGTTTTTTTTTTATGTGGTACTGGGGATTGAACCCATTGCCTCACACTTGCTAGGCGTATACTCTACCACTGAGCCACAACCCCAGCCCCTATTATTTTCATACAACTCTCTGTTTCTATCACTACTTTCCTCATGATTATTTAACATTTTAAAATGCTAAGTAAGCATTTAAGGAATTTAAAAATTGGATTTTGCTTGTCTGATTGGAAATTCCTTGAGAAAGAATACCGTTAGTTCATTTTGTAAAATCTTATAAACTAAGTTACAAAAAAATTTGTGAAAAGTAACCGAAGAGTAAATAGCATAAACGGATTTTTTTAAAGCATGAATAATGTAAGTGTTTTATTGTATAAATCAGTTGTTTCCACCAAAATAAGACTAACAATATTTGAACTTATCCAAATAGATTACGTAATTGTTATATCATGTATATGACTAATATGACTATAAAATTTAATGCTTTACTATCTGCAAAACAGAATTTTAAGATTTTCTTAAGAGTTACCTTGAGATACAAATTATATAGAATCAAACTATAGAAAGCCATGTCATATAGTGCTTCCAAACAAATTACGTAGTAAAAAAAATGTTATTACAGTATTAGAAAAATTCTCTGGAAAATAATCAAATTGAACATAGATCTAATTTTGTATTCAGTCCTTTGTTTAATTTTGTTACTAGCTATGAAGTTCTGCCAACTTCACCAAAAATGTTTTAAAAAGTATTCTTTTAATTAAAACTGTTTAGTGATCTAATACATCCATAAGGAAGGGACTTACTTAGACCTGTTTCATAAGGCCTGAGGGATGGTTTATGAAAAATAGAACATTACCTTTTCTTAATGAATTTTAAGGTATAATATGGGATATGAGTACTACTTTGAGAGCAAATTCATATGGTAGGCCAGTATTCAGTAACAGATGATTTCAGGGAAATATTCCTGGAGTCTGAGAAAAAGATCTGGAATATGCTTCCATGTGAACCTCTGCTCTGTTTCTGATCCCTTATTTAATTTTCGCTTCTCTGCTTAACTCTCAGTTTACCTCATTGCACATCTTCACCATCTCTTTCCATTCTTCATTTTTCCAGTTTGGTTTAAATTCATTTTTCCCAAGAACGATAACCAACAAATATTTTTGCGATTGCTTTACCAGCTCTCCCATTGGGAACCAGGTTTAAGAAAACTGGATTCCTTCTCAACAGAATTGTACAATTAAAGAACAAAAAGCAGTCATGATGGTACTTTCAAAAGTTACATACAATAGCTGGGCGTGGTGGCACACGCCTGTAATCCAAGCGATTTGGGAGGCTGAGTCAGGAGGATCGCGAGTTCAAAGCCAACCTCAGCAACTTAGTGAGGCCCTAAGCAACTCAGTGAGACCCTGTCTCTAAATAAAATACAAAATAGGGCTGGGGATGTGGCTCAGTGGCCGAGTGTCCCTGAGTTCAATCCCCGGTTCAAAAAGAAAAAGAAAGAAAGTTACATACAATAGATTTTCACATTTTAAGCCTAAAAAATATTAAAAAAAACAAATAGAAACAAACGAATGATATTTTTAGAAGTCTATAAGCTCTGCTTTTCATTAAAAGAAAACTTTTTGCAAATAAAATTAATATGCCAGAATGAAATTAAATAGTTTTTATAGTACAAAACACATAATTTGTATCTTGTTTTCTAGTTAGAATTTTACACAAAGGCAACATTGCAAAAAATACAGAAAATTTTTAACATGAAAGTCACCTATGATTTCATCAGCACAAAACAACTGTTTTAATTTAATAATATTCCATCGCAGGTTTTCCATATTTATATTATTGCATAATTACGGTTAGGTATACATTCCTTTAATATGCCTTTTCACTTAAAATCTTCAGAACAGTACTAGGGTTGAAAATATGACAAGTCAGACATGTCAACACAGAAATAGTAAAACCTTCCAAACATGCAAAATGAACTAATACTTAGGTAGAATTTATTACATGTAGGTCGTCTTCTGAGTTTATTTTATATAACTCATTTTCAAGATTGTCTCTATTATTCTTGCCATTTTATAGATTAAAACACCAAGTCAAAGAAGAGTTAAATTGTTTTCCTAACCTCAGAATGGAACTTGAATATACTCTAGAGTTAATGCTTGTTTAGTAATAATGCGAAGGTTAACTTTTTTCTGACTAGTTCTAAGCAAATTAATCTATTTAAAACTATTCGAAAATGTTGTATGATAGCAGTGGGAAGTCTGCAGTTCCTGCTCTTGCAAATCTTCTGCTTGACACCCTAGCCACAAATTAGTTGAAAAGTACTGCCAAAAACAGTGGTGATCAAAAACGAGTGTGTTGCAGGGACCAATGAGGAGAAAATGCTGCATTTGCAATTCTCAAAAATGGCTGGTAGACTTGTGGTTGTGCTAATATGAAGAGATTGATGAAACATTCCTACCAAAACAAACAAAAACAAAGCAAAACAAACAATTTCAGGGCTCTTAGAATTATCCAGTGGAAGATAATTAGGAAATATTTCTGAGATATATTGAGGAGTATCTAAACATAGCCATATACTATGTTAATGACTTGGTGGAGTCATTATTAAGATTCTCCCCAAATTGACTGATAGTAAGTTCAGGAACATCCCTATCAAAATTCTGGTATGCTCCTTTTTTTTTTGGTAGGTGGACACAACATCTTTATTTTATTTATTTATTTGTATGTGGTGCTGAGGATCGAACCCAGTGCCTAACTCGTACTAGGTGAGTGCTCTACCACTGAGTCACAACCCCAGCCCCTCTGGTATGTTTTTGTTAGAATTGGTGAGCTTACACATAAATATATATAGGAAGACCTAGAATAGCCAAAATATTTGGGGGAAAATATCCTATGCTTGGGGGATTCATTCTATGTAATATGAATATATAGGAATAAAACTGTAGTATTGGAATAAGGAAATAAAAAGAGTCTAAAAGTAAACCCTCATATTTATGCTGAATTTATTTCTCAGTAGAATCAATTCAGTTACAATTCAATAGGAAAAGGATAGTCTTTTCACATGTTGTTGGAACATCTATATGCCCATCTTTGAGAATAAAAATGAACTTAGATCAGAATTTACTCAAAATGCATCATCAACTGAAATGTAAGAGGTATATAAGAGAAAATATTTGTGAGGTAGGGGTTAAAGAATGGCATTTAAAACACAGTCTATGAAAGAAAAACTATGATACATCAGATTTCAAAATTTGAAAACAACATTAAGGAAATGGAAAAACATGCACAGGTAGGGAGGAAATATTCCCACATCAGTTATGTGATTAAAAATTTCTATACATAACATATAAAAAATCTTAACACTCAATTCCTACCAACAATCTTTTTAAGTGGGTAAAGAAAAAATTGGAATAGACATTTTGTGAAAGATCATGTGTGAATAACAAGCACATGAAAAGATGTTCCATGTCATTAGGAAAATGTAACTTAAAACCACAGTGAGAATGCTGTACATGCTCAAGAATGGCTATTGTGACCAAGAATGGTGGCATACCAAGTATTGTCAAGGATATGCAGGAACTAGAACTTGTATACTGCTCGTGAAAGTATTAAATGGTATAGCCACTGAAAAAATAAATAAATGCAGTAAAAATAAAAATAAATGTAAAAAATAAATAAATAACTTACTAGCAAACAAGCAAAACACTAAAATCCAGGAGAGAAAAAAAAAAAATGAAACAGCAGAAACAAAATTGATTCAAAAAAAAGCAGGCATCAGTGCAAACAGCCCAAAGGAATTCCCAGCATGGAATTTTCACAAATGGACTTTAAAATAATGATTATATGTTCAAGAAAGTAGAAAACATTGTGAAGAATTTGGACAACTGCAGTCCATATAAAAGAATCAGACAATCTCTACAAATGAAAAATCAAATAGCCAAAGTACCTAATAGAAAGTTTTCAGAACAGACTATAAAGAGCTAAAGGACTAGGTACATTTAAAAGCAATCCATACTAATGTACAGATGGTGTTAAAACAGGATAGAAAGTACAGAAAACAGAATACCAGATGTAGAAGACATGATAAAAAGAACTAACAAATATTTGGTTTCTTAGAAGAAGAAAAAAGAGATTGTGGCAGAAGCAGTGTTTGCAGAGTTGATAGCTGATAATTTTTCAAACATTTTAAGAAACATTTAACAACAAATTCAAGAAATGTCACAAACCCTAAAGGTGATAGAAATCAAACACCATTTAGATAAATCACAGAACTGCTGAAAAGCAACAACCAAACAATATAAAATCCTAAAAGCAACCAGAGAGGAAAGATACATTGTATTCAAAGGAGTAAAAGATTGAAAGCTGCTTTTCAACAGAAAGAGGGGGCTGTGGGGGAACCCCAAAGAAAAAGGAATTTAGCATGTTGTTATATGCAGCAGCAATGAAGGCATGTAAAAAAACTCGACAGGATAACCTACTTTCTTTAACAAAGTACTACAATTGGCTTAACCATTAATTTAGTTACTGGATAAACTTTGTGCTAATTGGAGTATGGCTCATATCTATAAAAAGTTGATGCGTACATATGTACATAAAATCAGACCTATAAGATGTGAAGGGATCTGAATTAAAAAATTAAAAGTTAAAAAAAAAAGTATTGTAGGGGCTGGAGTTGTGACTCAGTGGTAGAGCACTTGCCTGGCTGTGTGAGGCCCTGGGTTCAATCCTCAGCATCACATATAAATAAATACATAAATTAAAGACCCATTGATGACTAAAAAATTTTTTTTAAAGTTTTGTATAGAAACCTATAAGTAAGATGGACTTAAAAAGACATATCAAACTATTGAGCTGCATTTACTTGATTGGTTTCATGATACAGTTTAACAAATTTCTGTTTTTTAACTTGTTGACATAAATCGACATTTGAATAGTTGATACCAATGTGATGGTATTATGCTATTTGTTAAATTAAGTATAATAATATTGTGATTGTATTTTAAAAGATGGAGCCTTATTTTCAGATACATGTATGGGTGAAATTATACAATTTCTATTATTTCTTTCAGAATAATGCAAGAGGAGGATCAGGATGGGGCATAAATGAAATAAGATTGATGGTGGGCTCATGGCCATTCACTTGTATTGTCCGATTTTGAATGTGCTTGAAATTCTTTATAACTTTTTTTTTTTAAATGACATCAAGACATTTGCAGATGAGAGAGACAGAGAGAGTTATGATGCTAACATTCTTCTGGCAAATGGTGAATGTTCACAGAAACAGAACTGATTTAGTGCAGGTTATAAGGACAAGCAAAGGAAACATGAGAATTCAGAGTACTTGTTATTAGCAAAATTCAGTGACCAGAGAATATGCAATAATTAAAATACAAGCATTTCTGAGTGGAAGATTGTGAATTATCAGATATAACAACAGGTGTCTGAGCACCTTGAAGTATTGGTCCTAAAAGTTATGCTTACTTTCAAACTGCCTTTCAGCTTACTACTTTGTATGAGAATTTAGGTATGCGCAACCACCAGTTAGAAGAAGAGGTAAAAGATCTAGCAGACAAGAAAGAATCTGTTGCACATTGGGAAGCCCAAATCACGGAAATAATTCAGTGGTGAGTGCTCTTTTTAAATTTTTTTTTTTTTTCAGTGTGTTTTGTGTTTCTGCTGTTTCTGTTGGTTCCTCTGTTCCCCAACTCCAGTAAATGCGCCATATAAACTCTTACATAGCTTCATTGAAATCTGATATTTTTTTTTAAGAATAGAAAGTGTTACCCCCTCTTAAGTCAGTCTGTCCTTAAATAACTTAAGAAATCTATCCACAAACTATAGCTACTTTTAAGATCAAAACAACTATCTATAGATTATTTAGGATATAGTCTGAGAAAAATTTAGAAGCTGATGAAACTGTTCATTTATATATTAAAAGTGTATATATATATATGTTTTATATATATAACATATTAATTCACACATGGCACTTTTAAACTTTACAATTTAATCAGCTGTTCCCTTATCTCTCAGAACTCTTTTTTTGACTATGTCACCTAATAACCTTCATATTAATTCATTAAATGATCATTAAGATGCTTGTCAAATTTTACATATTTTATATACATGGATAAAGTGGAATCCAGTGAGGACTTTATTTCCTAATAAAAATAACCTAATTTTTTTGTATTTTTTAATCAATTTTGGAACATGATAGGTGTTTATTTTCTATCAAAACAGTTTCTTCATGTATCTATAGAACAATTACTTGGAAATTTTAATATCCTTTGCTCTTATTTTGGTTCACAATTTTTCCATTTTCCTTACTTTTTCAGATTTGTAGCCTCCTTAAATGAAATCAAAAGTGAATGAACACTGTATTTTTTGAGTAATTTTACCTAGTGACTGAGTATTTGGTTTTGCTTAACTGTAAAATTCTTCGGTTAACAATTATCATCTAGGCATTAAGCTAAAATTGTATGTGTATTCTCATTTAGTTATAACAATTCTATGTAGGAGATATTATTATCATCCCTATTTCATAGGTAGATAACAAAGTTAGAGAACATCAGTTACATTTCCAAACTTGCACAACTGGTAGGAGCAGAGCCAGGGTTCGAAACCAGGTTTGTCTAACTCAAAAATCTAAGTTAGTAATTATGTCCATATATGTCCTATCTTCCAACTTCTTAAGAACTGTATCTTGAAGGACAGTAGAATTAATCAGACAGAACTTCCTAGCCTTGTATTTGAATACACAACCAGGTTAACTCTGCATCATGTACAACCAGAAGACTGGGATCCTAATTCAAACAAGTTATACTCCATGTACGGATAATATGTCAAAATAATTCTACTGTCATATATAGCTAAAAAAACAAAAATAAATAATTTTTTTAAAGAAAGAACTGTATTTTATCTATCTTCTTCTCTTTCTGTGTATCCAATGTCATAATATTTATTTATTTCAACTTTTTAATTGGCACATTTTAATTATACACAATAATGAGATTCATTATGCCAGATTCATACATGCACATAACATAGTTTGATAAATCTCATTCCCAAGCACTTTCCTATCCCTTCCCTCCTCCCTCACCCAGATTTGTTTGTTCTACTCTCTTAATCTCCCTTCTGTAGTGGTGGTTGTTGTTATCATTCGTTTAATTGTTGCATTATAATTATATATAAATGGTTTTCACTGTGGTATATTCACACATGGACATAGCATAATTATGGAGATTTCATTCCCCAGTTCTTCCCCTTGCTCTCCCTCTCAGTCTCCTTCCTCTATTCTAATCGTCTCTGTGTTAGGCACCTTTTTGTTACTGAGACCAAAATACCTGACAGGAACAGGAGGAAAAATTTATTTTGACTCACAGTTTCAGAAGTGTAGTTCCTGGTCAGCCAACTCCATCAGTGTAGCCCTGAGGTAAGTCAGAACATCATGGCACAAGATCATGGTGGAAGAAAACTGCTCAGCTCTTGGCAGCCAGGAAGCAGAAAGAGAGAGAGAACATGAGCAAGCAGGGAGCCAGGAACAAAATATAATCTATAAGGACATGCCCTCAGTGACCTACTTCCTCCAGCCATCTGCTTACTCCAGCCACTCCCTCTGTGCCTTTAGGTCCCCTCAAGTAATACATTCAAATTGTTAATCCATCAAGTGGATTCATTCACAGATTGCATTATAGTTCTCATAATGTGATCATTTCACCCTGAACATTCCTGCATTGCTTAACACTTCAGCTTTTGTAGAGAAACCTCATATCCAAACCAGTCTCCCTTCTGTTTTCATGAGATTCATCCCCATATACACACACATTTAATTCCTTTTTTTTCCTCTTGCTCTGTCTTCCTCATGTGAAAGAAAGCATTTGACCTTTGACTTATTTTAATTAGCATGATGTTCTCCAATTCTATCCATTTGCCTGCAGATGATGTGATTTCATTCTTCTTAATGGCTGAGTAAAACTCCATTGTGTATATAAACCACATTTTATATAAACCACATTATCCATTTGTCTGTTGACAGGGACCTATGTTGTTCCATAACTTGCCTTTTGTGAATTACAGTCCTATAAACATTAGTATGCATGAATCATTCTAGTATGCTGATTGTAGATCTTTTGGGTAAATACCAAGGAATGGGATAGCTTGATCACATGGTGATTCCATGTCTTTTAAGAAATCTCCATACTGTTTTCCAAAGTGATCATACTAATTTTCAGTCCTATCAACAATGTTTTTCCACACATTCCCACCAGCATTTATTATTTATATTCTCAATGTTTGCCATTCTAACTGGAGGAGATAAAATCTTAGTGTAGTTTTATGTTAGTCAGCTTTCTTTTTTATCTTTTATTTTTTTAAATGTATTTTTTTTTAATTTTGATTTATTGAACACAAATGGAGCACAGCTATTGTTTCTCTGGTTGTACACAGGCAGAGTTACACCATCCGTGCATTCATACATGAACACAGGGCAATGATGTCTGTCACACATTCTGTTATTATTACCCCACACCCCGACCCCAACTCCCCCTTCCCTCTATGCTATCTATCCTTCCTCCATTCTTGCCACCCTTCCACTCCACATTATGCATCATCATTCAATTATCAGAGAGATCATTCGGTCTTTGGATTTTTGGGATTGGCTAATCTCACTTAGCATAACAGTCTCCAGCATCATCCATTTACCTACAAATGCCATAATTTTATTCTTCTGTATGGCTGAGTAATATTCCATTGTGTATATATACCACAGTTTCTTTATCCATTCATCTATTGAAGGGCATCTAGGTTGGTTCCATAATCTAGCTATTGTGAATTGGGCAGCTATGAACATTGATGTGGCTGCATCACTGAGGCAATCTGATTTTAAGTCCTTTGGGTATAGGCTAAGGAGTGGGATAGCTGGGTCAAATGGTGGATCCATTCCAAGTTTTTTAAAGAATCTCCACACTGCTTTCCAGAGTGGCTGCACTAACTTGCAATCCCACCAGCAATATATGAGTATACTCTTTTCCCCACATCCTCGCCAACACCTGTTGTTGCCTGTATTCTTAATAAAAGACATTCTAATTGGGGTAAGATGAAATCTTAAGGTGGTTTCGATTTGCATTTCTCTTATAACTA
>JAJEJO010002214.1:0-86360 GCA_020662805.1 Glaucomys volans | reverse complement strand
TTTTTTTTTTTTTTTTTGAGGCTATTGTGAATGGGGTAGTTTTCCTAATTTCTCTCTCAGAGGATGCATCACTTATGAATAAAAATGCATTAGGTTTATAAGCATTAATTTTATATCCTGCTACTTTACTGAATTCATTTATGAGTTCCAGAAGTTTTCTGGTGGAATTCTTAGGCTCTTCTAAATAGAGAATCATGTCATCAGCAAATAGGGATAGTTTCAGCTCTTCTTTTCCTATTTGTATTCCTCTAATTTATTTGGTCTGTCTAATTGCTCTGGCTAGAGTTTCAAGGACAATGTTGAATAGAAGTGGAGAAAGAGGGCATTTACCAGCAAATGCCATAGTTTTATTCTTCTTTATGGCTGAGTAATATTCCATTGTATATTTATGCCACAGTTTCTTAATCCATTCATCTGTTGGAGGGCATCTAGGTTGGTTCCACAATGTAGCTATTGTGAATTGAGCAACTGTGAACATTGATGTAGCTGTATCACTGTAGTATGCTGATTTTAAGTCCTTTGGGTATAAACCAAGGAGTGGGAAAGCTGGGTCAAATGGTGGGTCCATTCCAAGTGTTCTGAGGAATCTCCATATTGCTTTCCAGAGTGGCTGCACCAATTTGCAACTCCACCAGCAATGTATCAGTGTCCCTTTTTCCCCATATCCACGCCAACACTTATAATTGCTTGTGTTCTTGATAATAACCATTCTGATTGAAGTTAGATGAAATCTTAGGGTAGTTTTAATTTGCATTTCTCTAATTACTAGAGATGAGCACTTTTTCTTATATTTGTTGATCACTTGTATATCTTCTGTGAAGTGTCTGGCCAGTTCCCTAGCCCATTTATTGATTGGGTTCTTTGTATTTTTGGTGTAAAGTTTTTGAAGTTCTTCATAAATTTTGGAGATCAGTGCTCTGTCTGAAGTGTGTGTGGAAAAGATTTTCTTCCACTCTGTAGCCTCTCTTTTCACATTATTGATTGTTTCCTTTGCTGAGAAAAAGATTTTTAGTTTGAATCCATCCCATTTATAGAGTCTTGCTTTTATTTCTTACACTCTGGGGATCATGAAGTCTAGTCCTAAGCCGACATGAAGAAGATTTGGGCCTACTTTTTGTTCTATTTGATGAAGGGTCTCAGGTCTAATTCCTAGATCCTTGATCCATTTTGAGTTGAGTTTTGTACAGAGTGAGAGATGGGGGTTTAATTTCATTTTATTGCACATGGATTTCCCATTTTGCCAGCACCATTTGTTGAAGAGGCTATCATTTCTCCATTGTATGTTTTTGGCTCCTTTGTCAAGTATGAGATAATTGTATTTATGTGGGTTTGTCTCTGTGTCCTCTATTCTGTACCATGGGTTTACCTGCCTATTTTGGTGCCAATACCATGCCATTTTTGTTACTACTGCTCTGTAGTATAGTTGAAGGTCTGGTATTGTGATACCACCTGCTTCACTCTTCCTGCTAAGGATTGCTTTAATTATTTTGGGTCTCTTATTCTT
This sequence comes from Glaucomys volans, assembly GCA_020662805.1. Classification (NCBI taxonomy): domain Eukaryota; kingdom Metazoa; phylum Chordata; class Mammalia; order Rodentia; family Sciuridae; genus Glaucomys; species Glaucomys volans. The sequence continues at coordinate 84,856 of JAJEJO010002214.1, read as the reverse complement.
CCAAATGAATTTCATAATTGCTTTCTCTATTTCTATGAGGAATGTCATTGGGATTTTAATTGGAATCTCATTGAATTTGTATAGCGCTTATGGGTATATGGCCATTTTGACAATATTAATTCTGCCTATCCAAGAACATGGGAGATCTTTCCATCTTCTAAGGTTTTCCTTAATTTCTTTCTTTAGTGTTCTGTAGTTCTGATTATAGAGGTCTTTCACCTCTTTTGTTAAATTGACTCCTAGGGGTTTTTTTGTTTTTTTTTCTTTGAGGCTGTGGTGAATGGGATAGTTTTCCTAATTTCTCTTTCAGAGGATTCATTACTTATTAATAGAAATGCATTAGATTTATGTGGGTTGATTTTATATCCTGCTATTTTGCGGAATTCATTTAGAAGTTTTCCTGTGGAGTTTTTTGGATCCTCTAATTATAGAATCATGTCATCAGCAAATAGTGATAGCTTGAGTTCTTCTTTTCCTATTCATATCCCTTTAATTTCTTTTGTCTGTCTACTTGCTCCGGCTAGAATTTCAAGGACGATGTTGAATAGAAGTGATGAAAGAGGGCATCCCTGCCTTGTTCCAGGTTTTAGAGGGAATGCTTTCAGTTTTTCTCCATTTAGAATGATGTTGACTGTGGGCTTAGCATAGATAGCCTTTACAATATTGAGGTATGTTCCTACTATCCCTATTTTTTCTAGTGTTTTGAGCATGAAGGGGTACTGTATTTTATCAGATGCTTTTTCTGCATCTATTGAAATAATCATGTCATTCTTAACTTTATTTATTTATTTGTTTTTGCGGTGCTGGGGTTTGAACCCAGGGCCTTGTGCTTTCGAGGCAAGCACATTACCAACTGAGCTATATCCCCAGTCCTCATTCTTAACTTTAAACCTGTTGATATGGTGAATTTTATTTATAGATTTTGGGATGTTGAACCAACCTTGCATCCCTGGGATAAATCCCACTTGATCGGGATGCATTATCTTCTTAATGTTTTTGTAAGCAATTTGCCAGAATTTTGTTAAGGATTTTCATGTCTATATTCATCAGAGATATTGGTTTAAAGTTTTCTTTCCTAGATGTGTCTTTGTCTTGTTTTGGTGTCAGAACGACACTAACTTCATAGAACGAGTTTGGAAGGGTTCAGTCCTTTTCTATTTCATGAAATACTTTGAGGAGTATTGGAATGAGTTCTTCTTTGAAGATCTTGTAGAACTCGGCTGAGAATCCATCTGGTCCCGGACTTTTCGTGGTTCGTAGTCTTTTGATGACTACTTCTATTTCTTTGCTTGAAATTGATCTATTTAAATTGTATATGTTCTCCAGATTCAGTTTGGGTGGATCATATGTCTCTAGAAACCTGTCAATGACTTCGAGATTTTCTATTTTGTTGGAATATAGATTTTCAAAATAGCTTCTAATTATGTTTTGTATTTCAATAGTGTCTGTCATGATATTTCCTTTTTCATCACAAATTTTAATAATTTGAGATTTCTCTCTGTTAGTGTGGCTAAAGGGTGTACCAATTTTGTTTATTTTTTCAAAGAACCAGCTTTTTCTTTTGTCAGTTTTTCGAATTGTTTCTTTTGTTTCAATTTCATTGATTTCTGCTCTGATTTTAATTATTTCCTCTCTTCTACTTTCGGTGATAATCTGTTCTTCTTTTTCTTGGACTTTGAGCTGTAATGTGAGGTTGTTTATCTGTTGAGTTTTTCTTCTTTTATTGGATGTGCTCCATGCAATGAATTTTGCTCTTAGTACTGCTTTCATAATGTCCCAGAGATTTTGATAGGTTCTATTGCTGTTCTCATTTACCTCTAAGAATTTTTTTTTATCTCCCCCCTGATGTCTTCTGTTATCCATGCATTATTCAGTAGCATATTATTTAGTCTCCAGGTGTTGGAGTAGCTTCTGTTTTTTATTTTATCATTGATTTCTAATTTCATTCTGTTATGATCTGATAGAATACAAGGTAGTATCTCTCTTTCTTTGTATTTGCTCAGAGTAGCTTTGTGGCATGACATATTGTCTCTTTTAGAGAAGGATCCATGTGCTGCTGAAAAGAAAGTGTATTTAATTTCCAACTTTAATAAATCAGGACTGGGAATGTAGCTCAATGATAGAGTGCTTACCTACTGTTTATGAGGCTCTGGACTTGATCCCCAGCACTGCCAAAAAAGAAAGAGAGAAAGGGAGGGAGGGAGGGAGGGAACCCTGAACAAAGTTTATAAAACATGTTGACTTCACAATATAGAACATATTGATTTCCTGGAATTGTGCATAAGTCAGTTGGATACCAAACCAGCACTAGTTGTGGCCAGTCTGGTCACTTAAATAATCACATGGTTTTCTTCATTGTTACTGTACCAGTGTCTTTCTTTGTATTATAAGTACCTTGCCATAACCTGGGCTTTTTAAAACATCTCCAACTTTAATTTGTGTATAATAACAGTTCATAAACCTCTTCCCATCTGTTGACAGGTTATGGTACTATGATAGACCATTGGAAAGAAGTTACTTAAGAATGTTGTTTAGTCTCTGTCACTTCTTTATGAAGCTTTAAAATAGTATATATGTTACTGAAGTTTTTCTGTTTTACTTTATCTCTGTCTTCATGTGTATGTATTTTAGGGTCAGTGATGAAAAGGATGCACGAGGGTATCTTCAGGCCTTAGCTTCTAAAATGACTGAAGAATTGGAAGCATTAAGAAGTGCCAGCTTGGGTACACGAGCAACTGTAAGCTGTGCCATTTTGCATAGAGGCTTATCATATTAGATAAAAAGACTCAAAAAGCACTATGATAAATCTAATTTTTTTATGTCAGTTCTCCTAGGCTTTAACCTGCTGTAAGTTTTCATGAGAAGTCAGTTCATGTCTTACCAGTTTAGGAAAACAACACATAATTGCTTAGCAGTAATCTATATTAATAGTCATTATTGGAAATAACTATTAGGAAACATTCATTTGTATGTGAATATTAACAATTATTTCTGAGTTTAATGAAAAATATATTTTGTGAATAATGTTTCTATTCTATTATAAGCAAAAGATGGTGCTTATTAGTAGCTTTCAAATTCACTTGGATTATTAAGTTTAAATGTTTAAAATAGGGAACTAAAAGCACACTCATTACTTTATAGGATATGCCCTGGAAAATGCGTCGTTTTGCAAAACTGGATATGTCAGCTAGGCTGGAATTGCAGTCAGCTCTGGATGCAGAAATAAGAGCCAAACAGGCCATCCAAGAAGAGCTGAATAAAGTTAAAGCATCCAATATCATAACAGAATGGTAAGATTGAAAAATCTAGTCCAAGTAGAACTATTTCTAAGGTTTTAAAAAATTATTTAGAGAAAAGTTACATGTTTACTTTCCTGCCTATTGCCTTACAAAAACAAAACAAACAAACAGAAAACAGAAAACCTTTTCAAGATTTGAAAAAGGAATAGATGCTTTCAAGCCCTGTAGGTAGTGATAAGATTTTCATACAGCCTTATTTTCCTCTGGCTTGTCCATAAAGTGAAATTAATACTATTAGGTAATATTTCATTGTTTATTTTCCCCTTATTTGTAGAGTTTAGTTAACTCTCAAATTTTATTCCGTTAAATCTAAATTTTTCTCCTGTTCAATAATATTTTTGCTCTGTACACACCAGCTCATATTCGTAATCTCAGTGACTTGAGAAGTTGAGGCAGGAAGATCATAAGCTTGAAGCCTATCTCAGCAACTTACCAAGACCCTGTCTAAAATTTAAAAAATAATAAAAAGGACTGGGAATATAGCTCAGTGATAGAGCACCCCTAGGTTCAGTTCCAGTATTAGGGAGTGGGAGGAGAAGGAATATCATATTTGCCCATTGTAGTGGCACAAACTTGTAATCCCAGATACTTGGGAGGCTAAAGCAGGAGGGTCAAAAGTTAAAGGCTAGCCTGGGCAACTTAGACCCTGTCTCAAAATAAAATTTTTAAAAAGGCTGGAGGTATAGCTTAGTGGTAATGCACTTGCCTATCATGTTTAAGGCTCTTGATTGAATCCCCAATACCACAAAGAAGAAAAAATATCTTATTGTGTACAGTTGCAATATATGGTCAGAACAAAATAGACTTATTTAAAAATTGTGACCTCTACCCTTGGTCTTTTGCAAATAAATATTCTATTGATGGTAAATTTCATGAGGGCAGAAGATCTTTTGATTATAATTATTTTTTGTGTTCCTGTATTTCCTAAAAAAATAGAAGCTCCCAGCCTTGGAGGTTGTTAGCTAATGAATACATTCCCTCTATTGTCACAACAGTAGAACAGATCATACTCTGAATATATAAATGAGAAAATGAAAACAATCACAATTGGATTGGATATAAATATGATTCCAAAATCACTCAAGGGCTGGGGATGTGGTTTAGTGGTACAAATCCCTGGGTTTGCTTCTCAGTATCACAAAAAAACACCAACAAAAAAGTATAAGCTGGGCACAGTGGCTCATGCTATATCCCAGCAGCTCTGGAGGTGGAGGCAAGAGGATCACAAGTTCAAAGCCAGTCTCAGCAACTTAGCAAGGCCTAAGCAACTTAGTGAAAAATAAAAAATAAAAAAGGGCTGGGGATGAGGCTCAGGGGTTGGTTAAAATAAATAAATAAATAAAAGTCAGTATAGATGATATAGAGTAGCAAAAGTTCACATTTCAAATGAAACTGTAAATACAAAAATCCTTTTGGTGCTCAGAATACTAAAAGTTACAAAAGCATTAGAAGAACTATAGGGCTATAAATTCACTTTTTGATGATATGATCACAGCCTTGGACTTTAAACTGCAGCCATTAATATCTTGAATCAAATCAAAGGCCAGATATATGGCACCCCTGTTGAATTATAAACTTTCTGTTATAAGTGATATACATAAATTATGTTTTACTTACATGTGCTTATGTGGCATTGAAAAGAGAACAAAAGTTTTTCTGGAGAATATGAATTAAATACAGCATAAAGACCTACTGAGTGTCAGTCTCTGTGTTGTAATTTGGAATATGTATACTCTTCTCTTCCTATGCTCAGGATATCAGTTTATACATTAAAATGTCCATAAAACAGGTATATAAATCAAATTGACGATTATAAACTTGTGTATATGTTCCATTTTTATGATTGTTTATAAATAAAGTCTATCAACTCTAAAATTAACTGATTTTATAACATTTTGAAAGTTAGTAATTTAGCTCAGGGCCAGGAAACTTTTCTATAAAGGACCAAGTAGTAAATATTTTAGACTTTGAGGGCTATATAGCCTCCCTCACAACTACTCAACTGTGCTATTATAGTGCAAGGGCACCTATAGTCAGTATTGAAATGAATGATCCTGACTGTGCTCTAGTAGCAGGTGACAAGCTGTATTTGTCCTGCCTAAAGTGGTTTGCAGTACCCTGATTTAGCATGACTAAAATTTAAACTAATTTAGTGAACTACATATAAGATGCCTCACTAACCAGCAATAAAAATTAATGACATTTTTCCTCTTTTTCCTTATTTAAGTAAACTAAAAGATTCAGAGAAAAAGAACTTGGAACTCCTATCAGAAATCGAACAACTGATAAAGGACACTGAAGAACTTAGATCTGAAAAGGGTATGAGAATGTGTGTTTGCATCAATCAGGACTTACTGTTTTGTCACAAATGTATTGTATTACAGAAGAGTCAGCTCGTGTAGGTGGGAAAATTGTTCACATATGCAGTTCTGGCACTCACTTATGAACATGCGCATGTGTATATAATGCATACACATACACATTTAGCAGACTGATCTTGTCTTGAGTCATTTTATTTTACTTACTGGGCATTGTTTTTATGTGTTTATAGTAGCAGAAGAAGTCACTTTTCCATAAATTTAACTGTTTTTTCAGTGTCATACACTATTTCATAACATTTTTGTCACTGAAAAATTATAATATATTTTGTAATATTCTGAAATGTTATAATCTAAGTTAATCCAATAGTGGCAATGTGTGTTAACATTCAGAACATAGTAAGGATACTTCAACACATATTTATTTGTTCCAAGAAAGTACAAAATCTTGTGGGGAATTCACTCTCAGGATAGTTGAGAAAGCAATGTATGAAATAACTAATGAGCAATCTAATTTGTAATTAATTGGGCAATGTAATAATGAAGAATTACTTTGAAATTTCAGTACCACCTTCTAGTTTGATGCTTTTGTTGCTGGCCTCATGGGATTTCCCAAAATTTATTACCATTTTCTTCCAAACATTACTTTTGAATTTTTTCATTAATGTGGAAGCTTGATAGCTTTATTACATGAATTTCTTAAACTTTCTTCCCAAAATACATGTATTAAGAATGTGAAGGTTTAATAAAAAGAAATTCAGAATGTTATTTTTCTAAATAATGGGATATTTCATATGCAGTTATCCAAAATTCATTTTCATAAAAAAGGCTATCTCTGAATACTGCACTAATTAATGGGTTTATATTAGTCCCTATGGACTTCTCTCTTATTCCCCAGTTTCATAACATATATAGAGATAAAGCTGGTTGGGTCTTTGAATCCATTTGTGAAGTTGTAGAGTACTGAGGGCAGTCACATAGAGGAACTCAACATGACGAAGCTGTTTAAAGTAGTTGATGTTCAATAAATTATTTTTGGTTGAATTTGTTACTGAAAAAAAGAAAGAAGGAGCCCCCCCCCCAACCACCAAAGGTGAATAGGAACTCAAATTAGGTACTTTAGCACAATGGCTAATGTGCTAAAGTTAAATGTGCTAAAGCTAATGTGCTAATGCTAAAATTATTTAAGCTGGGTTTTAATTAATGAAGAGTAGAAAGAAGAAACATTATTTAATGGGGAGATAAGAAAGAATGCATAAGATCTGGATCACTTGTGACCCTAAAGCCAACTTAATAAGAAAGGAATCAGTGCAGAGTATGATTTACATCAGATGACATTGACTGTAAAATTTTAAAATTAGACCTAAACTTGAAAAGTCTTAAATTCATCACATTGCTTTTGAAGAGATGTTAGCCAAAGCTTTTTTGTTTGGATTTTGATCACTGCAAAAATAAAGTTTCACTGTTATAATGTACTATAGCTGCTTAATTATTATAAGGTGACATTTATTAAATGAAGACAAAGACTTTTTTTAAAAAATGCCTTGTTTACTCCTATGACCCCAGAATCTAGAACAGTGTCTGATACATAACAGTCTCAACAAATATTCATTGACTAAATGAATTTATGAACATATTGCCCTATCTGGTAATTATGGTATATTATTAGAAGGTAATATGGAAAAACACACAAATTAGTTGATAACAATTCAGACATAAACAAACACCTAAATTCTCTCTAGTTTACAAAAGATTTAATGTGGTTTTTTAATGATGGACCAGATGGAAAAAGAAAGAAATTTCATAAGAAGAACTCAAGAACAAGTATTTGATAGAAATGAATATTATTTAAGCATTGAGTGATAATCTTGGAAAAACTAATGTAATTTGGCATTTTAAATATATAAAGTTAATAATATTAATCAGTTTTGAAATATATTTAATATTTCATATTCAATATTTAATAGATTTAATAGGTTGATACAGGAAAGGTTATCCATAAAAATTAGTATTAATTGTTCTAGTTTTTAAAAAAGTTGCTGCTGTTTTCTAGGTATAGAGCACCAAGACTCACAGCATTCTTTCTTGGCATTTTTGAATACGCCTACCGATGCTCTGGATCAATTTGAAGTAAGTACTAAACTTTTCAAATATCCTTGTGGTCGATTTAAAATTCACTTTGTAATTTAAAATTTACTTGCAATAAAATTGTTTTATTGTATCTCACATAAAAGGATCTAGACTCCTATAAAAGTAACAACACAGTAGGGAAGTAATATATTCTGGATTCTTATGGAGAGTATAATCACACTTGTATTTAACCAAACATCCAAGAAAAGTGTAAACATTAAAGTCATTGTTAGTTTTAAAAGCATTTCCAACTTCCTTAAGAAACGATAAAAGCAGAACCAATCCCAACTTTTGAAATAATTTTGACACTTTTCTTTTTTTCTCCAAAGCATAGAGCCACAGTAAAAAAATAGCTGAAACATTTGAAGCTCACAATAGTGTATTGGTGTTTCTTGTTTCAAATCAGTTCATTATTTTTAAGCATATGAAGAAATGCTTCATGTTAAAAGTGTTACATCAAGCCGGGCATGGTGGTGCACGCCTGTAATTCCAGCGGCTCAGGAGACTGAGGCAGGAGAATCGAGAGTTCAAAGCCAGCCTCAGCACAGGCAAGGCGTTAAGCAACTCAGTAAGACCCTGTCTCGAAATAAAATACAAAACAGGGCTGGGGATGTGGCTCAGTCGCAGAGTGCCCCTGAGTTCAATCCCCGGTTCCAAAGGAAAAAAAAAAGTATTACATCCACTGTTAGATGGATTCCACAGTAATGAAATAGTGATTATATAACACTTGGTCATTCCTCACCATATTTAAATTTTTGACTGAAAAAAAATCAGTATCATGTTATAAAGTACATTTTGTCTCAAAAAATTCAAGTTAGAAGTATTTTTATTCAGCAAATCAGAATCATGTGTCTGTGTGCAAGGAGCTTTTCTAAGTGCTTGAGATACAATAGTGACCAAAAATGACAAAATTCCCCCTCTAAAAGGTTACTTTCTAGTGGGAAGAACCAGAAGCAGAGATTCTGTTACTTACTTTTAGTTGTTATTTTCATAAGTGCTTATATTTAATTTGATTATTAATGATTTGTCATGAGCTTCATTTTATTATACTTTGGGCATGGTATATGAATTATATTTCATTCCTTTGGAAAAAGGAAAAAGAAACACTCGAAAAAGTATTAAATGAATCTCTTAAGTTTCTTAAACAATGACAGTGACTGCTTTTCTCATTTATTTATTTGAATTAATGTCATTTTGCCTTTCAATTGTTTTACAAAATTTTTGATTTATTATTTGTTCCTATTAAATTGCTTCATCCATATTTTCTATTTTTTTTATTGCTGTATTCGTTAAATAGGATTCCTTTTCTTCTTCCTCATCCTCACTGATTGATTTTTTGGATGACGTAAGTCTTTGATTTTCAAACCAATGCATCCTTCAGTAAAAGAGATCAGTGAATTTATATGAAGAATTTGTTTAGTAATGCAGTCAGTTTTAGAAATATTACGTTTGTAAATTTATCTGTGAGCCAAAATGTGCTTCCTTCTTATCTTAAATATAATGGTTAATCATTATTAAACATGAAGTAAAAAATATACTTCAAAATGTTTTGACCATTGGAGAATCTCTATTTCCATTTTGTACAAGAATTCTAAAGACTAGAATGCTTATTTAATTATTGTCACTATATGTATAAGTAATTGCTTATTTTTCTTTTTCATGATTTCTATTTTACTTTCCATTTTTGTTTTCAGCACTTTACTGTTTAATTTTTATGTTGGTTAAAAATAAACTTCTGATGGTATAATCAGAAAAAAAAAAAAGCCTTTTTTAAAAGTCAGATTCTCCAATAGATTTTATTGTAACACAGTAAGACGGCATAAAACTATTTTTAAAGCTGACAGAATTTCTTTTCTTATGGGAGCATAATTTTAGTTAGCATCTGTACTAAATGCCTTATAAATTGACTGCATTATCATTTTCTCTCCTAAATTATTTCTATAGATTTAATAATTTAAGTTCCTATTAAGTGTGTATGATGCATTCATTCTCTTTACAGTACTGTATGCTTTATACATTTTCTCTATTTCACATTAAATGCACAATAATCCTGTCGTATAGCATTTTGTTATCTTGTTGAACATTCGGACTTTGCAGAAATAAGGAAATAAAATGAATTCAAATGCAAATGTTATGCATAAAACCAGAAGAAATTCTATAAATGTATGTTATGTTTTCTTACATAGAATATTATTTGTTAGAAAGTATTTAGCCTAATTTTCCACTAAAGGAACTTGTTGATCAGAATTTTTTCAAATTATCGAACAAAAAAGTGATTTGGGGTAGGTTTAAAATATTTATGCCAGAGCTTACACATTTCCATTATAAATGGAAACTTGTTCCTCAGACAAGGAATTGTTCTGGCTAATTCTATAATGTAATCAAAAAGATTACTATCTTGAAATACAATGGTGCAGCATGTTATAATCTGCTGATCAGATTATTAAAATACTCAGTATGGTATTTCCATACAGATAGTACTCAGAAAGAATGAAAAGGAAATTTGAGTAATTACTTAGTTCTTTCCATTAGAAAACCATTTTCATTTTTCTTTCTAAGAAACTCTTGCTTTCATCCTCTTCCCACCCATTAAAAAAAAAAAAATCTCTGAATGTAAAACATAGGAGCAGTATGTATTTTGGCAAATAAATGAGCTCTTCTCCACAGAGGTAAGCAGAAATGCTTACCTCTGCCAGGTCCCTGGCTGGTTTCTGTTCTCAGACACACTTTGCCACTGCTGCCCCCACCTCCAGGTGTAATGAATGAGTGCCCAAATCACAGCTGTTTCCCACTGTTACTTTCCCTTAGGGAGTATCCTTCTTTATTCTTTACCCACTATTATATAGCACAAACTCAGTTTAAACATACAATTAAATTTTATCCAATGCAAAGGAACTCCTAGGACAAAGTAGAAAGGAGCTGTGTTCACAAAAACTGTCAAATCTTTGATCAGCTCAGAAAAGAGGTGATTTTAAAACTCTATTCTCTCATTGTTTTGATGAAGTGCATAAACTGGCTCAAGTCCTGCCTATTCCACTTTTGGAGAATGTGAGCAGTCATTGGCAGATTGGAATAATAATGGTATTAATCTCATAAACTGGTTTAAAGAGTTTGAAAGACTGTGTAATATCTTCAGTAATGTTGGTGTTATTTACTTATTCTAAATGGGCTGGTTCCCCTCTCTTCCTCTGTTCCCTTTAACTTTCTTATCCATGAACTTAATTTCACTTAAATGCTTTCTTAACTCTTCACTACTCAGCCTTTCATCCACCAACAATATGAATACCTCCTTTGGAACTGTTGAATCCCATTGCCATGGAAAAATGATTTTTATCTGTCAGAGGCAAGGTCTACAATAAGTTCCATTTTTAAAAAATTTCTATTCTTAATTTATATTTTACGGCACAATCCTCTTATTTCTTGTTCAAAATTATGATCATCTTTCCCAGAGGTATCCATTTATTTCATCCTCAATGTCGTGATAGAGAGTAGTATTCATTCTTTGGCATGTACTGGGTTCACCATCCAAGCTGTTTAATATAAAACTCATGTTGACAGCTCCCTTTTTGTTAGCCATTTGGATTTTTATGAAACAAATGAAATCTTGATTTTTCTTTGTGTCAAATCTGGTTATATTGTCATGTATGTTATGCTTGTAATATGTGACTTTCCCCTATAGTAAGTAGATTTCAGTGCTTTACTAACTTAAAATATTTTGTCTCTGTTCGTTATTTTCTATTTTTTATCTTACTGCTATAAAGATTATGTTGAAGATCTAAAATCTGAATTGCATCTGGATTTTATATATAGAGAAGGGAGTAAAGTTTATATCAAAGAAAATGGGAGAAATCAAGTTTCCTTTGTTATCCATATATCATTGACCTTCCTTTCTTCCTCCAGAACACTAGTGTTCTTGTCTTGCTCTCTGATTTTTCCGAACTTTACCACCAGTGCATCTTCTTCAAAATTACCTTTTATTTTCTTCCTCTCTTTTACCTTTTTCTGTATGCCTATTAGAACTATTATTCCTTTAAATACAGTGCACATAATCACTCTCTTACACTTAATTTTGCCTCAGCTTTTTTTACCTATTAATTAAAAATTCAAATAACTGCTGGAATTGTGTCAATACAGGAAAGTGTTTAGAGCAAGCTGTCTTCCTTTTAAATCACAATGTATAGTCACCTTCTGTATAAGAGTAGCCTTGACAGACAGGAAGGAGTGTGTGTAATACCAATCACCTCATTACTCGTGGGAAAATAAGAGAGGTAACCAGGCAGAGAATGTAGGCATTTGGGCTTTGCTATGAATAGTCACTTTTTTTTTTTTTTTTTTTAATTTGGTGCTGGGGATTGAACCCAGGGTGCTTAACCACTCAGCCACATCCCCAACCCTATTTTGTATTTTATTTAGAGATAGAGTTCCACTAAGTTGCTTAGGGCCTTGCCTTTGCTGAGACTGGCTTTGGACTCATGATCCTCCTGCCTAAGCCTCCCCAGCCACTGGGATTACAGGTGTGCACCACCATGCCCAACTTGAATAGTCACTTTTAAAGGAGGAAAGAGCCTTAGAAAATACTTAGTCCAGTGATTTTAGCCATTATTTATCGCAACATCTTCCCATCAGTAAGAGTGGATAGATCATTCTGCCATTTGTAAGAGTGACACAATACCTTTATTTTATTTATTCATTTTATGTGGTGCTGAGGATTGAACATAGTGACTCACACCTTCGAGGCAAGTGCTCTACCACTGAGCTACAATTCCAGGCCCAAGAGTGGCTTTTTTAGGGTTCTCAATGGTTAAGGGGAAAAGAAGTAAAGATAAAGTATTGTACCTAGCCTTCATTAGGACAAATAAAGAGCGGGTTGTGTTAATTTTGAAAGAAATTGAGGCCACTTTGATGAGTAGTCTCTTAGATAAGGTGATCTATATTATGAAAGCAGTAGAAAAGATACCAAGATCCCTTCTGCTATGGAAATTGTTCTCTTATACCCTCATCTTTACTCTCAATCCCACATATCCATTCCTAGACTGCCTCTGTTTAGTCCATCTTAGGCCAGTCTCATCTTCTAGGTAAGTAACCAACAGGGTGAAGACAAGTAGAGCTCAGTGGCTTGGCTTTTCTCATTTCTGTTCCCCACCCCTTCCTTTCTTCCCAGTAATAACAAATCCAGGGATCATCACACCAAACTTAACAGCAGCTTCCTACTCTATTCAGTTCATTTTCCTCTTTTTTTTTTTTCCCTATTTTTCCAAAATAACACTTGGCCTCACTTTATAAAAAGTGATACTACCGAATGTGTGACAGATACCATTGCCCTGTGTACATGCATGAACGCACAGATGATGTGACTCTACATTGTGTACAACCAGTGAAACAATAGCTGTACTCCATTTGTGTTCAATGAATCAATAAGTAAATAAAAAAAAATAAAAAAAAATGTAAAAAAAAAGTGATACTAGTTATTGTCATATAAATGACTTATTTGCTCTTTATATATAATGCACATATTGTCATTCATTCATGTGCTAGTTTTGAGTTCTATTAAATTACAATCCTATACTCTGTTCATTTAGTCCTAGTTCACAAAAATAAAAATTGCCCATTTTCCTGGCAAATACGAATCTGCTCAACTTGGTGTTTGCAAATTTTCTGACTCTGATATACTAAGGAAAGAGTAAATCAAGGAATTAAAGCTCTTGAATATAAAGATCAGGTGTAGAAGAGAGATTGTTCCTAGAGTCTGTCCATTTTGTTCTACCTCATATTGTTTTCCTTTCTCATATTCTGGCGTATTAAGAGAAAGAAGCCATCTGAGCTAGTAAGATTTGTGTTTTGTGTTTTGTTTTGCAGTATTGGAGACTGGACCCATAGTCTCATGCATGGTAGGCAAGTGCTTTACCATTGATCTTTCATCCCTGGTTTTAACCTCATACAAAAATCTTACTCAAGTGGGGACTGTGGCATGCACCTGTAATCCCAGTTCCTTGGGAAATTGAGGATGGAGTAGTGCAGGCTAGAGACTACCCAGGGCAACATAGCATGACCCTATCTCAAGGGAGAAAAATAATTACTAAAATGTCTCAAAATAGTTAATCTCAATCAAGGTATCTCCTGCCCTTCATTCACTCATCTCTTGATTTTGTCATTGTTCACTCCCTCAGCTGCTTTTACATTTTCTCGTAACCAGTCATGGGATCTGAGACTTGGAAGCATAATTCTAGCTATAGCTGGGGCAGATTGATCATAACTGAGAATCAAAGAACACATTTTAAAAACATTTACTGTAAAGATTTCTTTAATCCTATGACCAAAATCAGGACTGGCTCCTCCTAAGAGATTATGGCATTCCTGAAATTTCCTCCTTCCCTTCTTATTTTTAAAACTTAGATTCACATACTCCGCATAATTCAACTCAAAGATCTCATATTTCCGAAGATTATCATATGTGGTTCTTCCCAAATTTAGGCAGTACATGTTGAGCATCCCTTGTCCATAATACTTGGGACCAGAAGTTTTTCAGATTTTGGAGTTTTGAACTATTGGCATAGACCTTTCCAACTGAACATCACTAATCTGAAAATCCAAAATCCTCTTATACTGAAAAGTTTCAGATTTCAGATTTTCTGATTGGGGATGCTTAATCTGGATATGGTATATAATTGTACATACTTTATATTTTTGTTATATATCATATGTCATAATATATTTAGACAATTGAAAGGGAACAAATATCATGACTACATAGTCCACCTCTTTTTTTTTTTTGGTATTTATTAAATAAAACCTCAGGGATTCATTAACTGAACCTATAAAACTGTTAACCAAATTTGTGCCCCTGAGATTATTTATCTTGGTTTTTGCTTGTGTACATATTCAGCCTTAAAGTTCTTGTGGGCTGTTCATAATACCTAGATATAAAACACATTTTAAGGTGGAATACAATTGCACAAATAAGTCAGGGTACTGATTTTGCAGCGTTTGCCATGAATCAAATTTTAGTATTAGTGTTTATAGAAAACCATGGTGTGGGAGGGTATTTTTGTGGGGTATTGTATATTTTCTTCTAACTGTATTTTAGGGAAAGTATAATTAATCCTTCTCTGTTTGGTAAGAAATTATTGCTAGTGTGATTATCACTATTATCTTTATACAATACCAGCTTAGAAAATGTATTTTCCTTCTTTCTTAAAGATAATTTTGAGAGACATTTTTGTTTTTAGTATAATGATATTTGATACTGTTTTTAGTATAATGATATTTGAGATACTCATACTCTTTTCATGGTTTTAGCAATATTCTAGGACTCTAGAAATAGGGATGGCCGAAAGTAAAAGTTTCTCTGTTAATTACTTTAGATGTGTAATAGTATGCCCTGCACAGGGACAGATACAAAGATTGATCAGATGTAGAGCTAGACCTCAAAATGCTTATTTTATTGTTAGAAAAAAATTATGTAGTAATAAACAGTTTTAGTCAGCTTTTTTTTTTTTTGTTCCTGTGATGAAAAGATCCGACAAGAACAATTTTAAAGGGGAAAGGTTTACTTTGGATCTTTTGACTTCAGAGGTCTGATTCCACAGATGGTCTACTCCATTCCTGGAAACTCGTGGTGAAGGAAAGCAGTTGGGAACATGGCACCAGGAAGCAGAGACTCCACACACCAGGGTTAAAACATATACCCCAGGAGCATGTCCCACAGTGACCCACCTCCTCCAGTCATACACCCTACCTGCCCTCAGTTACCACTCAGTTAATCCCTCTTAGGGGATTAATTCTCTGATTGGTTAAGGCTCTCATAACCCAATCATTTTACTTCTAAACTTTATTGCATTGTCTCACACATGAGCTTTTGGGGGACACCTAATATGTAAATCATAACATGAACTATACAAAGTGGAAAGCAATAAATGTCAGGAGAAATACCTTGATTAAGCCTTATGATGTTCAGAAGAATTCACTCAGTATTTAATGAAAATTTTTAAATTTATAGGCTTTATGCCAAACAGAATAATTATATTTCCTCTCCTTAAGAATCTGACCATCTGGTAGAAAAGACAAGTAGGTAATTATAACATGGCATAGGAAGTAAATAGGACAGAAGAAAGATCTCCAGTTGAAACAGGAGGATACAGAAAAACTTTCTAAAAGAAATAATGCCTGAGCTGGGTCTTTACAGATGAAGATTGTAGGTAGGCAGGGTGTAGTGGGAGGGTCAGATTCGGAAGACGGGGAGATTTAATTCAGTTTGCTGAAAGCAAAAAGGATGAAACAGGGATAGATGAGAAATGAGTTTGAAGACATAGAAAGGGGCCAGAATCAGTGTGACTATTCTGAATCATGATGTTTATGTTCAATCAGTCCTAGAGAGCTTTGGAGAGGTGGCAGCTTCACTTGGACAATTTAAATTATAGCAGCCTAACTTGGGGCTGTGGTATGGGCTTATAGACCAAGCTTTGGCTTTGGGAAGATCACTCGAGCCTAGGAGTTTGAGACCAGCCTGTGCAACACAGGGAGACCTGTTTAAAAAAAAATAAAAAAAATAATAATTAAAAAGTTTTTTAAAAGCTGGAGATAACTGACTCCCAAAAGGGGAGGAGGAGCAATGACGAGAAAGTATCCTGTTAGAAAAACTAAGGGTGTTGAGTACTCTCAGCAGGCATCCCATATAGCAGAGATGGCTAGTTAGATCAGACAAATTGAGTGCCAGTGCCTCTGATATTGGAGTGGTCAAAGCAGAAGCCAGATTGTCTTGTGTTGAGAAGTGACTTGGGAAGTTAGGAGGTACAGACCATGATATTTCTACCACTTGGGAAAAAATGAATCTCACTGAGAAGGTTTTGAATTCTAGCTTCACCACTTAGCAGTTTTAAGACTTTAGGCAAGTTACTCTATTTTCTTCATCTTTAAAATGGAGATAATAATACCTACCTTACTAAATTTCGTATGAGAATTAAGAGACTTAGGGAAAACATTTTGGAAAGTACTGTTTATACTCTGCTCATGGGCTTTGGTTGTGGCTCAGTGGTAGAGCACTTGCATAGCACTTGTGAGGCACTGGGTTCTATCCTCAGCACCATCATATTAACAAAAATAAATAAATAAAAATAAATAAATGTATTGTGTCCATCTATAACTTAAAAAAAATTTAAAAATATATACTCTGCATTGTCACAAAAGAAATAAGAACTTATTTTGTACAGGTCATCTAATCCTTGTTTGCTATTAACTCTTTGGGATATAGTTCCATTCCAGTCTCTTAGAAGAAAAAACAGCTGCTATTTTTACTCACCTGCCAGAGTTTGTTACAACTGGTAATATTGAATGATGTTTCTTATCTTTGAACTTTTCACTTTTCTCAGAAATCCGTAACTCCTGTAGACCCTATCTATAAATTTCTTCCTTTAGGTCCTTATAGAAATCGTAGATTCCCATGCAAACCTTGGGTTTATCTCTATGATATCATCTGTCACATTGTTGCTGGCGTGATGTCTTTTGTACCAGTGTGAATTAGTATAACTTATTTTTCAATTGTATATAAAAGTCTGCATAATACTATAGTTTTTACCCTTGTTAGTCAGCATCATTTCATGCTTAAGTAGACTGTGAAAGATACTTAGGGAAGTCTCCTGAAATATTTATATAAATGCCTGGGTAATATATTTAGATTATATAAGGTCCGAGCTTCAAATCACCCAGCATAGTGAATTTCACTTCCATTTCTCTTTTCTCTTGTTTAGCCCACGTAGTCACTTGAAGAGCTTATGAAATACTCAGAATCCTCAACCCATGCTCTCTGATTCTGAGAATTCTACATCATCAGCTTAATTTTCATAAAGATCTAAGCTCATTCTTATATGCTATAGAAAATGATTGAATTACATATAATATTTGAATGACTCCTATCAAGCTATTCTGCACAAATGATCTGGTTTAAAAATTCCCCAAGTTTTCCTATAAACATTGCATTGTTTTATACTTATATTTTATTTATTTATTATTGGTTTTTTAATACATGGCAGTAGAATCTATTTTGATATATTTACTTCCCTTAACTAAATTAAATGAATGTAAATTTGACTACAAAACCAACAGTTAAAGATAAATAATCATGAAATCACACATAAACAACATAACATTGAAATATATAAATTTAAAACATCAGAATAGGATCTGTGTATTATTCTTTGTTTTTAAAATCCATTTTGTTCACAATGTAGCATGTCATTATGGTAAACTATCTAAAATCATCCTGTTTCATCACATGATTTAAGATAGCATAGTTTTTATTAGTCATGAATAATTTAAGGGATTTGTGATCTCCAATCACTGATTATTTAGAGTTTTAACATCTTCTATAAAAATAATAAAAATTCTCACAAACCTAAATACATGTTAAGTTGCATTGAAAATAGGAAAATCCCTAACTAGATATGATTCATATTGGTGAAACTCTACCATGTGTTCATCACAAAGTTTCAAAAACTTGAAAAATATTTTGAGATAATTGTTAGTTTTTGCTGATTACTTATCTCTTTAATAGCAGAAAGGTGAAGGCCACTCTGGCTTAGCTTAAAGTCTAGTGAGGATGGACAGTATTGTTAAAGTGACAGTTTTTGTTTTAACCCATTATTAATACTAACATATTCCTAATTAGCTATTATCATTTACAGAATCATCTTTGAAAAAGAGTAAGAACTTGGTAGGTAAATGTGTAAGGCAAGGCTAGTTAATCAAATATTTTATTAAATGCTTGCCAGAAAAAAAAATCAGAATTATTTAGATCCTTTTTTATTGTCTTCTGTTTCAATTCACTACTACCAATCTTCTAGAAAATAAATTGCCCATCACTTGAGGGAGTGTTGTTTTGTGGTTCACTATTTATGCATGGGCCAGTGAAAACTTTATCCTCAATCTTATACCTGGTCTTGGCAACTGTTTTCTTTACTGTCTTACCCTCTAGTTTTTCCTGAAAACACATAAACTTTGAATCTGTAAAAAAAAAAAAATGGTTTTGTATGTGTGTTTACATACTGGTGTGTTAATATAGTAGGCATTGGGAGTCTTCTCTGTGTAAATATTTGTAACATGCAGTGTTCTCCTTTCTCTGTTGAAGCGCTCTCCATCCTGTACTCCAGCTAGCAAAGGCAGACGTGTAAGAGACTATTGCACTTTGTGTACCCATCCTGATACCTTCTACCTGTCTCTTAGCCTTTTGCCTGTGGTTGCAGAAGCTGTGAACATTTGTGTGACGTTTTATTACATTAATTGCATGCTTTTGCTGCTGCTTCTGCTCCTGCTATTGCTACTCTGCTTTCCTGTATTTTGTGGGTTTTCTGTTTGTTTGTTTTTCCTGTTTTGGCTTTGGCCGCAAAGCTTTAAGAATATTCATATAGATTTCTGTAACCAAAGCACTAAAATAATAAGGTCTCATTTTTGTTTTGATTGGGGGCAAAAAAGTGATCTTAAGGAATATTTTGTAAATTAATCAAATACAAAGTGAATGATACAACCAGAGAAACAATAGCTATACTCCATTTGGCAGATATTGTCTTGAAATTGAATAAAATTAGTATGTCACTTTAAGCATTTGTTCCAATAATAAAATTTGAACTTTCAAGAGAAAAAAAAAAAGTGAATGAGTTTCTAAATAAGAATCTGATATAAGCAGTGATGTAGAAATTTAGATTTTGATTACATAGAAATAAAACAATATTTGTATTGAACAAATGTTACACAAAGAATTTGGGACAAATTATAGATCTTATTTGCTATGGTTTTATGTAAATAAGTTTTAAAGAAATCTTCAAGTTTTTTTTTAATGTAGTTCAAAGGAATTCCCTTAAATATGCATACAGGTCTGAGGGAATAATGTTACTAATAAAATAAATTCTTTATATTCTAAGATAATTCCAAGATTTTTAAAGTATCTGCAGCATACTTTATATAAACTATAAACTATAAACACCTTTCTGTGGTAATGCTAACTAGCTCCATGTTTCTAAACCTAAAATAGTTCTTCTACTACCCCTGTCCTATAATATTCTGATATGCCCAGACTGGGGACTCTATATGTAGAAAGGTCTCAGAGTTTTCTAAACAAGCACCAGTCTCTACACATACATACTTCCCAGCCAGGAAGCAATAGGCTAGCTGATATGTTTGTTCAGATTTCTTGTTTTGTGTAAAATAGTAACATTAAAAAGGAAAGTCAATAGTAGATAAACATTTAAACTTTCACCTGTCAGGTTCATTATTGGGATTGATCAACACTTTACAATAGACAGAGTACTTGGATTTGGGAAGTTCTAGATCAGTTAATTCTCTGATTTATAGAGGAGATGGGAGGTGGTAGGGTGGCTCATTGCTTCCTGTGTTCATTCTGATGTGCTGAAAGGTTGGTTGTCAAACATGAATAGCACTAGTACCCCATATATTTATCAGAGTACTGTTTAATAATCGGTTTAAAAAATCAGTCTGGTCTATGAAAAGATTGCTGATTCAATGGATTTCTTTATTACTTTGGGGATTTGTAGAAAGTTAAAACAATTAGATGTTTGGATTTATCAAATTAATCTGAGCATATGTTAACTTACTTCATATAACCCCTAGAAGGAAAGACCAAAATGTTATGTGCCCAATTTTATTAGGTTCAAATCATCACCCTGTAAATTGAGTAAATTTATAACTGCTCCATTTTGAGTAAGGTTATAATAAGGTTGTTTTTCTGATTAATGTGACCTAACATCTCTCTTTGCCATAAAGACTTTAGGGCCCTTGGCCATCTAGAACATTTCTCTAAATCATGAAATATGGAAAAATTTTTGAGGGAAATACCTATTAGAAGGTTTCTTTGTTCTTTATTATTTTTGTCTTTATTACATAGAATACAAATAAGCCACAACCAACCAAAATTCACAGACTTTAAATAAAATATAATTTTTTAAACTGAAAATAAGCTTAGTTATCTGCTTTCTCAGCAATTTTTCCTGGCTTAACCTATCTGACCAATAAAAATTCAATCATTGAAAATCGTGTGTCTCGAAGGAGATGATTGAAGAATCACAAATTATTTAGTAGTTAAATAGAAACTTCTCAATGGTTATTTTAGTCAGCTTTTTTCTACTGTGATCAAAAGACCTGACAAGAAAATTTTAAAAGAGGAAAAGTTTATTTGGTGCTCACAGTTTGAGAGGTTTCAGTCCATAGATGGCTGAGTCCATTCCTAGGGCCTGAGGTACAGCAGGACTTCTAGGTGAAGAGTGTGGTGGAGGGAAGTGACTCAGGACAAACCCATCAGGAAGCAAAGAAAGAATTCTCATTACCAGGGACAAATTATGTACCCCAAAATCATACCCACAATGACTCACTTCCTTTAGCTACGCCCTACCTGCCTAAAATTACCACCAAGTTAGACCCTATTAGGGGATTAATACACTGATTAGGTTAAAGCCTTCATAAATCAATCATTTCATCTCTGAACTTTCTTCCATTGCCTCACATATGAGCTTTTGGGGACACCTCACACCAAAACCATAGCAGTGGCATTGTGAAGAACTGCAGTAGTACCTGGGACATAAGGGTATTATTCTAGTAGAACACAAATAGCTCTTCCTAACAGTGGATTTCATGCTATAGATAATGTTTTTAGATAAGTAAATGTGCAAAGCTTTTATAGACTTTAAAATTCACTGTGAAATGTGATAGAAATGATGATGTGTTACTAAATAATATTTGCCATATTCTAATTTTAATGTGTTTAAGCCTATTTATAGTTTAAATATTTTATAAATGGTGTTATTTAATTAAGGGTTATATAATAAAAATTGTTATGAGTAAGTTAACTCTGAATGCAGATGGGTAAGAGAGTTTCATAGTGTTTCCATTAGTAGTAAAAAACACTGAATGTCTCATTTCAGATAATAATCTGCTCCAAAGCCTAAAGAAGCAATCTGAAATGAAATTACAAACAAAACTTTGTTATGTTTTCTTTGAACATTTGTAATTCTCCAGAGTAGATAATCAAATCAGTATACCGAAAATAAGTTAAGGAAATGTTTCCTTAAAGAGAAACAAGTTACATTGTTTATAACTAGTAAGATTACATAATCTTTGGTAATTTGTTGTTAGGATTTGTTTTAGTATGATAAAATATTTATTGTTTTCTGAACGAAACAGTATTTCTGTTATACTGAGGTTTTATTGTCATAAATTCAATTAACAAAAATAGTTATTTCACTGAAGGTTTGAGATTTATAAATGTTCTGAATAGAAAGCATTAGACAACTTCTTTTTTTCCACAGAATGTTTCTAGCTAAAGGATAAAGAAAATGATTTAAAATTGAATATTTTTCTGTTAACTTAGAATTTTATATTCACTAATACAAAGAGCATGTTAAATGTAAGCTGTCGTTTACTAAGTTGGTCATTTGTAGTTCATATCAAACCTTGGTATCTTTTATTTTAAAATAAGGTTCCTTCTTAGAAGCTTTTTTCTGTTTCTATACAAACTGTACAAAGCAAAGGAAAATAGAAGAAAGCCCAAAAGCTTTGGAGCATTGCAAAAAATGTAATAATCATCAATAAATTTTGTATTATACTCCAAAAAAAAAAAAAAACAGACATTTGCCTAATCCTGAAAGAAAAAAAAAAACTTTCTATTTTACTATACTACTTCTAAAAGTACATTGTGAGGAAAGTCCTAATGAATTTGGGGAACATTATGCACTTTTAGTATGACAATGCTATGTGCATTGTGGACAGTATCATTAATATTCAGCTTTTCTGCCCCCCCCCCTTTTTTTAGTGATAGAGTTAAGTAAAAATGACACTGGAATATAGGTGTCTATAATGCCTATTCATCAAAGTAATTCATTAAAATATGTTTACTTAAGAAAAAGTTAACCAAAAAATAGGAAAAATCATTTTTTTTCCAAATAGTATTCCTTATTTATTTTTTCTCTGTGGGTTGCAGCTTAGAAATATTGAGTGAATTGCTTATGCCATTCAGTTAAAATTTGTTTCCCGGGTCTGTTTTTGGACAGAATCAAAATATACTGTCCAGTAAGTATTAGCTTTTACTGCTTTTTACTCTTTTCCCTTTTTTATCATTTCTTTTTACAACTATAAATCCGATTACTAAATAAACATTTATCTGTACTTTGGTTGTACATGTTTATTAGGTTTTGATGTATTAATAATTAATTGCTTATATGTAGTGCTATAATATTTTTCATGATGCATAGAATTTAACTTCCATGGTTTAAGCATAATAATGATTATACTTGTTTTTAAAGTTTTAAAATAACTTACAAATAATTAATATTATCAATTAGTTACTTTGCTGCCATACTATATCTGAATCATTCCCAACTAATTATTAAAATTAATTTTAGGTTAGGTTGAATTTTAGTGTGTAATCATTGAATACCCTGAAAATTTAATTGAATTTTCTTTTAATGTTTAAAAAAGCCATTGATTACAATACATAGTAAGCATTAAATTTTATAAAATTAATAACATTTTGAAAAGCACAGTCCTGTTTGATGAAGAAAATATTTGATATTGTATTTTTTCTTATTGGTATTATTAAACCACAGATGAGATATTACTTATACTGGCAGTAATTCAGAAATAAAATGAAATATTACAGTTCTGAATGTCATTAGCTACCCACTTCAACTAGAACCTTTTAGAAATTCTAGAATACTTAAAGTTCGATGGTCCAATTTTTTTTTCCCATGAGTTTACTCAGCTTTAGTAAACTTTGTTTCTTATATTTATGAGAAACACACCTTTGAAAGTAAAGTGGTTATTTTTAAACTTCAACTATATATTCATTTTCAAAAATCAGTATTGTAAATGGCATAGTTCAACTTCTTGATATGTTCAGTTAATGCTATCTCAGAATATTATTCCAATGTATTTACTTATCTTAAAATTTTTGAAAGAAAAATAACTTGATTTTGTTTAATCTGAAATTAATTTTTATCTTAAGAACATACAACTCTAAAAAGCAAGTATCATAATTTCCATAATTCTATTTTATTACAATTCTTACTGGTTATATTTTTAATTTATATATTTTCTGTTTTTGGATATAGCCAGGTTTTACCTCAGTCAGCTAAGAAAATCATTTTAAAATCTATTGTTCTTTGTATTATTTTATTTCATATTTTATTAAGATGAATAAGAAGACTTTAACAAATGAGATTAATTCCTCAGATGAACCAAGAGATGTGTGTTAAAAACCTTAGAAGTTCTTTAAGAGTTGGTAATTTGAGGAACTTAATTGATAGTCGATTTTGTTTTCTTTCCCCAGTGTCCATCCCTCCTGACATAATGTCACATTTTCATAAAGTCATAAAACATGCTGATAAATGTTTTAACAACTGTGGGAGGTAGGAACCCTGCTTTTGAGGGTTGCTGATTTTATGATGTAAATTTTGTGATGTTAGACTATATACTAACAAAATGACCTGAGGCAGCATTTTTTAATTTCAGACCAGGACGAGATAAAACAGTGTGCTCTACTTCTGTGGGCAAGTGTTTACATGGCTCAAAGAGCAGTCCTGCTGTAAAATTTTAACTATTCCTAGTGGAAACGGCAAGCTCTTGCCTTTTTCATGTTTAGAGTTTTTAAAGTGTTGGACCCAGAGGTACAGAGCCATTATGTTAGCTATTCAGTCCTATCACAGCATTGCCTTTGCCCAGGATTCAGAAACTCTAAAATTTTCTTAAAATTTTGGTCCCCTTTTCTACACATAAAAATCTTCTACTTGGACACTTCTTTGAAATGTTATGAGATGATTGTTTGAGTTGTTACATTTAAGTTCTTGCAAGTGTAAAATACATCAGTACTTTTTTGCTTATTCTATTGTAACTGAACTTCCCCTCTCCCCATGGACATGTATTCACCTTATAGTTTATATAATCTTGTATAAACTAAAAAGAGGAAATTTTTAGAAAATGAAAGACATTTCTGCCCTATTCACTGCACAGTATCATATTAACTTATTAATAACATATGTTATCATCTCTAGTGACTACCCCTGAATAAAACTATGAACTGGGCAAAATTTGTCTTCAGTACCATTTTCTTCTTTTATGGTCCTTTTCCTTGTCAAAGTTCACTATCAAGAAGAGAAATAAAGTGACTTGGCCTCCATAATCATTAAGTTACTTTGAGTACCTCTGCCATGGAGATAACCTCTAATAGAATAAAAAGAATGCTAAATGTGGAGTTGGGAGACCAGATTCAGACTTGGCATATTAGTTGTAAGAAATCAACATGTTACACATACAGAGCTGAAATTTAGCTGGTAAGCTTCAGTTCAATAGCTCCAGAATTTAAAATTTTGAAATATTTTACTAACATTGGGTAGTTAGCTTCTGCTCCAAGTCCCCTACGTGCCCTCATGGAGACCCTTCTTTTCTCCCTACTTCTCCTAAATCTAAAATCTAAAGGTCTAAGGCCTAGTAGTAGCTGCATTGATCAGCCACCAAAGCCTTGCCACCAGAGTGCCTGCCCATACCAACCACCCTGGAGGATGTAGGTGGGTACCTATAGAGGGATACTCTAGTGTTTGCCAGCCTAGTAGTGTATTTCTCCCACACATCTATCAGCTTATAGAAATTCTCCATCTTGAACAAAGTTCACTGTTTTACATAAACCAACACATCATAAATCCAGAAGAATATTCTACTTAAATTGTACATGGGAAAATACCCTCAACTTCAAAAAATGATTTGTGCATTTAGAAAACAAAGCCATGTACCAGAATTCTGTTGAGCTGAAACCAAAGCTAGAAAGTTAATTTCTAGGAAACCTAGAATTTTAAGAAATTCATTTTATTCACCTTGTTTCAAATTGAAGGATCATTATTTTTTTAATCATCAAGTATTTCTGCTTTGTCAAGACATAGTCTCATGACTGCATCTAAATTGTCCATCAGTGTCATTTGTAAGAGTACATTATTATGTTTTCCCTCAAAAGTGATGACCATAATGATAATAAAGAAAAATATTTTTATGTACTTAAAATACTTAGCTTCTGATGCTGTTTTTTATTGATTTGCAACTTCTGATCTATATAGCATTGTTCTGTTTGTACAATATATTTAAAACATTTCCTAACCTGTTTTCCAAATTGCTTTTATTGCCTTTTATTTTAAAAATTCTATCCTAAGTAATTTTGAAAGTTGCCTAATGGAATAGATACTCAATCATTGTGCTTCCTAACATCTTTTAAATGTTAACCCAAAGCATTTTCAATTTCTGAAAGTACTTGGCTTAAAGGGGTACAACTGAGTATAAATGCTAGATTTCTGCTGCAAAATTAAAAGGAATGGACTTCAATGACAAGCACAAAGCTGTTATTAGCTTCTTTTACTTTCACTAATGCCTAGTAAAAGACCAAATTTCATTTTTAAAAAAATATTTCTAGTCATAAATGGACATGATCTATTTATTTATTCATTCATTCATTCATTCATTCATTCTATGTGGTGCTGAGAGTTGAATCCAGTGTCTCACATGTACTACACAAGCACTCTACCACTGAGCCACAACCCCAGCCTCCAAATTTCATTTTTATCAAGGGTAAAATTATGTCTCATCTGCAGTATATATAAATAAATGCAGTATTTTGCATTTATTTCACATGAATGATTTGTTTTGTGACATAAAAAGTTCTACAAGGAATATGAACATTGAACATGTAGTAGAAACCAATGCTCAGAGTAAGAGATAAGCAATAAAGGTTATCACCATGACTTTGGTTAACTGTTGTTACCTTAATCCTTGTTTGCATTACAGCTAGCAATTAAGCTTTTGTGTAATGACATATCACATCCCTAACATGAGCATTCAACTGAAGTTTATTATACTCCATTCTTAAGAAATGTTGTCATGATCATGCTTTACAGAAATTTGCTAAGAGTAGCACAATATTTAAAGGCGATTTCTTGGGTTTTTGTTTTTCCTGACTTATTTTCCTAGACTAATTCCATTGAGAACACTTTTGTATGGAACCCAAGTGTCAAGTATGTAAACATCCACTCAAGGTTCACATCGCCTTCCACATCTAGAGAAGCTGAGCCAGTTAAGGTGCTTTATTGAAGCAGCTTTGCTCCCTAGCTTTAAACTTGTGTCAGGAAAGGGAATTGGAGGGGAAAAAAGTAAAATCTTCTCTTAATCAAATACATTTGAAAATAAGTTAGAGGTCATTACTTTTAAATGATAATGTAGATAGGAATAGAAAATAAAGTAGAAAACTGTCTCCCCAAAGTTACCTACAATAGACAAAAATGTAACTATAAAAGTAATCTCTCTACAAGGTATAGAAGAACTATGTGGAAAGGAGGATGGTTTTATGTAAATGTTAGAATTAACATACAAATTCTGTAGGCACATGGCAGTGCAGGTGGCATTCTCATATTTTAATTCTTCTAATAAACTTTTAAAAACATGATATAACTAATCTGTTACACATAAGCACAGCTCAGAAATAAAATTGCCATTGCTGATATCTGAGTAGTTGATTCTAACTGCTAAATCTGCCACAGGCCCTCACTTAACTAAACTGTGCCCTTTAATAGTACCAAAAACTGTGTTGTTTTTACACTTCATGTTGGGCAGGGGCTTTTAACAGCCAGTTGGACAGCTTTCTCACCAGAGACCATTTCCTGCACAGTTTAGAACAACATATTGTGCCTCAGTTCATGTTGCCTGCCTTGTGACACAGTCCTAGTTCTTCACTCAGCATCACAGTTCATGTAGAGCTCCTTTGCCTCCCTGTTTGTAAACAGCAAAGCTGTGTCTAGCTTCCCACAGGAGCAGATGGTTCAGTCTAAGAAATTGTCTAAAGTCAAATGTGAACTGTAGTCAGATTCTGACTTATTTCCCAACTATGATAACAGTACTCAGACTGGTTAATGAAACCCTCTAGGTTTGTAGTTAAAATTGTTTCAATATTTGGGGTTAATTGAATTTTATTTTAATGATAAAACATTTCAGGCATACACAGAATAATATAATAAATACCCATCACTCACAGATTTAACAGATAAAAACATTTTGTCTTATATTTTCAGATTTTTTTCAAAGAAAAAGTATTCCAGAACCAGTTAATATTTTCCCTTACTCCATTCCCCCCTTTTTTTCCCAGATAAATCTATCTCAGTATCCTGAATCCAGGTGCATATTCTCTTCCTTGGTTTTGCATGTCTATTTCATTTATATCCATAAACAATATATAGTAATGTTTGTCATGTATTTAAAATTTGGGGGAATGTTATCTGTGTCCTTCTGCAACTTTTTTCATTCACAAGTATGCTTTGAAATTTATTCATACAGGTACATGTCCATTTAGTTCATTCGTTATAATTGTGCATAATGTTTCATTGTATAAATATGCCACAGCTATTTATCCATTCTTCTATTGTGAATATTTAAGTGGCTTCCAATTTTTTATTACTACAGTAAGCACTGAGGTGAACCTCCTAATATCTATCTACCTTTGCAAACATGCAGTTTATTTAGCATTTATACATAGAAGTGGAATTACTGGGCTTTATGTATTTTCAGTTTTTACTAGATCTTGCCAAATTGTTTTCCATAGTGGTTGAACCTATTTTCATGCCTACCAGCAGTGTATGAGAATTCCCTTTTTTCCCACATCCTTGCCATAGCCTGGTACTATCAGATATTAACTTTTGGCAATCTGATGAATATGAAGTGACTTTTTTTTTTTTTTTTTTACTTTTTTATTTATTTTTTTTTATTGAACACAAATGGAGTACAGCTATTGTTTCACTGGTTGTACACAAAGTAGAGTCACACCATCTGTGCGTTCATGCATGTACACAGGGCAATGGTATCTGTCACACACTCTGTTATTAATTTTACCCCCCACCCACCCCCACCCCTCCCTTCCCTCTATGCTAGCTATCTTTCCTCCATTCTTACCATCTTTCCCCCCCCACATTATGCATCATCATTCATTTATCAGAGAGACCATTCGACTTTTGGATTTATGGGATTGGCTGATCTCACTTAGCATAACAGTTTCCAACATCATCCATTTACCTACAAATACCATAATTTTATTCTTCTTTATAGCTGAGTAATATTCCATTGTGTATATATACCACAGTTTCTTTATCCATTCATCTACTGAAGGGCATCTAGGTTGTTTCCATAATCTAGCTATTGTGAATTGAGCAGCTATGAACATTGATGTGGCTGCATCACTGAGGCAATCTGATTTTAAGTCCTTTGGGTATAAGCCAAGGAGTGGGATAGCAGGGTCAAATGGTTAAGATTTCATCTTACCCCAATTAGAATGTCTTTTATCAAGAACACAGGCAACAACAGGTGTTGGCGAGGATGTGGGGAAAAGGGTACACTCTTACATTGCTGGTGGGAGTGCAAGTTGGTGCAGCCACTCTGGAAAGCAGTGTGGAGATTCCTTAGAAAACTTGGAATGAAGTGACTTTTTTGTTTTATCTTGTTTCTGTTTTCTAATTTATCTTTTTAAAAATGTTTTTTAAATATATTTGTTAGCTATTGATGATTTGCCTCTTAACATTTTGTCCTTATTTAATATTTGTTGACTTATTTTTCCTGTTGTTTTGTAAATGTTGTTGATATAATCTGGATATTAATTCTTTGCCGACTGTATACATTGCAAATATTTTTTTCCTGGTCTGTGGTTTATTTTAAAATTTTATTTTAAAATTATCTTCTGTTTTACAAAAAATTTCACTTTAAAGTGGTCAGTTTTATCAGTCATTTCCTTTATTAGTTATGCTTTTTATGTCTTTTTAAAGCAGTTCTTCTGCATGCAGAGATTATGAAGATTTTCTTCCATATTTTCTTCTAAAATTAAAATGTTTGCTTTTACCTGTATAAGACCCTAATCAAACTGAAATTTATTGTTATGTATAATAGAAGGTAGAACTTGAATCTATTTTTCTCATATCAACTCATATCAGGCTCTTCTGTACTTCTCTTCCTTTGATTTGTAATCCCATCACTGCTCTGTGTGCATGGGTCTTTTGAAGGTTCTCTGTTCTCTTTCACTGCTCTTTTGCTTATTTCTGCACTGATACCACATCATCTTACTTATCTAGCCCTAAAATAATTCTTGATACCTGGTAGAATGAGCCACCCAAAAAAACTTGATTATTTTTTCTTCTTGACTCTTTGGTTTTCCATATTACTTTTAGGATTAACTTGTCAAGTTCCATGTAGGGTTTTTGATTGGAATTGCATTGAACGTATATGTTAATTTGAGGAGAATTGACATCTTCATGATATTGGGCATTTCTGTCCATGAGCATGGTAGGCATAGTGGTTGGGTATTCTTTTACATCCTTAAATAAGGTTGCATTACTTTTAGTGTACTCCATGTTGTTAGACTTGTTCCTAGGTATCTTAAAATTTTTATTGCTATGATGAATGGGATCCTTTTTAAATACTTTGTTTTAAAAGGCATTGCTGATCTTTATTTTCTGATGATCCTTGACTCTTTTATAATTTTAATAACATTTCTTGAACTTTCTATAGAATTCTAATGACAATGTTGTTTCCTGTTAATTTTTTTTATTGACTTACATAGATTTTCAATGTTCCTCTCTTATATTTATCTTCTTAATTGTTGAATTATAGATTGGGTTTTAACCTTTTTCAAACTGTTCAAAAGTAAATAAAATTTCAGTTAGAACTAAACTCACAGTTCAACAGAAGATTCTCAGTAACTCAACTGAATTCCATTTTAAGGCTGTACTGAATGTCAAATAGTTTATTTTTGAAAGTTGTATGTAACAAAGGCAAAAAGAGACCCTTCATTTTTCTCCTAATATTTTTAAATAATAGGATTAGGATTAATTTTTCTTCTTACTTACTTGCTTACCATTCTAAAAGGAAGTTATTCCTCATCTTTTTTTTTTATACTTTTCTAATTAAGTAATGTCTCTTTGTCCCCCTCCCACAATAACATCCAGTAAATCACTGGTTCATTTAGAAAAAATGACTTAAAGTAATACTTCATACAATAAGACTGCCTACTAATAAAGATAATGGTTTGTAACTAAATTTGTATTAAGGTCAGAATTCTAGTAATTTTTAAGTAATTTAACTCCCTTATTTGGTAACCCATTTGTACAAAAATCCCACTAATCTCTACCTGTATATTCAAATCCACAGAGCTATTTGTATTCCACACATGTAATGCATGTTCTAAATATGGAAGTCAGGTGGTAAAAAGGAATCTTCTAAATATTTTTTAGTATAAATAAAACTCACATACTTTCTAGGATCAATATGTCAAATAGGAATGGAAAATTAGTGTCCTCATTTATATGTAGGCTACATACTCTGATTCTTTGGTTTGGTTTGTTTTCTTCTGTGGATTTTCTTTTCTAAATTATTCATTTTAAAGTTTTCAGACTGAAATAATTTTTACTAATTGAACAAATTTCATTGTAGGCATTGCAGGCCAAAATTTAAATGATCAGTACTATGAGAATTTTAACTTTGTTGAGATTAACTAGTAGAACTCTTTGCCCAATTGATGTTTTATGCATTTCTGTTTACTTTGGTTTCTTTCTATTTATGTTTGAAATAAATGGTGTGTTTCATGACATTTGTTTCCTTTTTTGCCCCTGGGTTCAGATTGCAGACAGTGCTCCACTTCCAGTTCACACACCAACCTTAAGGAAAAAGGGATGCCCTGGTTCAACTGGTTTTCCACCTAAGGTACTCTAGTTATAAGCATAGTGTGTTTAAAAAAAAAAAAAAAAAAAAACACCAGGATGATGGATTTCTTCTGTTTGTATGTGTGCTGTGCTTTTAATTCTGATTTCTTCAAAGTTAAAACATAAGCTTGGAAGGAAAATAAATTCAGTATGAATGGAAGTAATCAACAATGAGAAAGGTAGGAAGCTTTTACAGTTTTTTGTTTTATTTTTTTTTCTATCCTAAATTCAGTGTTTCATAGTCTGTAAGTAAGGAGTAATGCCTCCTCCAGAAACTACTCCAGATTGTTGCCTGAGGAAGACATTATGTTGAGGCCTCCAATGCAAGGATCTGAGAATTGAGGTTTTTAAACAAAGCACTGGGAAAGACAAATGTTTAGTGAAAAATTCAGGTGGATCTATCTTGGTTCCTCCCTCCCTTCATTCTAGTCACTTGACTATGATACATGTATTATATACAGCAGAACATAAGGATTTAGTTGCTTATTTCAGATTCCTTCAAAAAAATTCTAGAAATTGGAAAACTGAAATGAACTACCTCCTCAGAACATAAACCTTGGGTAAACCACAGAATGAGAGAAGGATCAGTGGATCTGAAAAAAGTATAACTGGTATAAAAGAAAGACCATAAACTGAATAATATATGCCCAGCAAAAGAGTGAAGAAACCGAAGGAAAAGCAAATGTACATTCAAAACAGTCCAAAAATAATGTGAAACACAGTGTGGGGTGAGTGTAAGGATCACGTGAGATGAGCGTGTTTTGGACTTGCCTGGGGAAAAAGTATAGAGGTGATACTGCCTGGTGGTTAACATGTTGAATCTCTGGTCAGACTTCCTAAATTGTAATTCCATATTAGCATTGGAAACTTGAACATATATCTACCTTTCTCTGCTTTCATTTCCTCATTCCAAAAAAAAAAAAGGGGGGGGTAAGAATAATACCCATTTCATTGACTAGTTTTTGAGTTTTAGACAAGTTTAATGTTTACAAAGATCCTAAGAATGATGATTGGCATAATATATATCATAAATATGTTTATACTTATAAATATGTCAAATAGATAGATGTTGGTAACTCAGGAAATTAAGCATAAGTATGTGTCTTCATAAGTGAAAGGGAATAAATAGATTAGCAAATAAAAGGTATCAATTTTAAACCTTTGAGAGAAAATCCTAGTCGTTGAAAGGAAACAGGAAACAGCTAGGGATATAGCTTAGTTGGTAGAGTGCTTGCCTTGCAAGCATAAGGCCCTGGGTTCAATCTCCAGCACCAAAAAAAAAAAAAGGGAAAGGAAAACATGGTGACTTGGTACTCCTGCTGTGTAATAAATTGTCTGAAATCTTGAGTGTTTTGTTCTTGTTTTTGTTTTTGTTTTGATACTGGGGATTGAACTCAGGGCACCCAACCACTGAGCCACATCCCAGCCCTATTTTGTATTTTTATTTAGAGACAGGGTTTCACTGAGTTGCTTAGAGTCATACCATTGCTGAGGCTGGCACTGAACGTTCCACTGGGATTTCAGGCATGTGCCACTGCACCCGCCAAATTGTCTGAAATCTTTTTTTTTTTTTTTTTTTTAGTTGTTGATGGATCTTTATTATTTTTTTTATTGATATGCAGTGCTGAGAATCGGATTCAGTGCCTCACACATGCTAGACAAGTGCACTTACCACTGAGTTACAACCCCAGCCCATATTGTCTGAAATCTTAATGGATTGAAACAACTCCTTTTTCTGCTCACAAATTATTGGGCTATGAATTTGGGAATGATTCACCTGGGAAGCTCTCATTAAGAGCCTTCCATGTAGTTGTAGTTAAATAACAGGTGAGACTGCTATCATCTAAAGGTTCAACTGAACTGGATTGTTCACTTCTGGGGGTAGGCAATTGATGCTGACTGTCACTCAGCTATTGTGATCTCTGCAGCATGACAGTGTTAGTCTTCTTACTTGGCAGCTAGCTTCCCCCAGAGTGAACAACCACATGAACCAGGTGTAAGCCGCAAGGCTTAAAGTAAAGACATATGAAAGGTAAAAAAGGAAAGTAGAGGACATAGCTGTATACTACACATAAGACATAAAAAATTATAAATTGTTTTTTCCCATATGCTTCAAAATGCAAATGAATAGAAACAAATCACCAGCATCTACAAGACCTATATGGTATTTAAAGTTATGCTAGTGTAAATTGAGATAAAACAAAGTGAACCTTAGCTACAAAACTACTGAGGAAGCATTAAGTACTCCTGGAAAGTTGTGAGAACAGTATCAGAAACTGGGAAGGGACTTTTCAACTGCCATTCCACAATAAGCATAAGGCGATATAAGTAGAGGAAGATCTGGCAGTGCTAGAGTTAGGAACTCTTAAAATTATCAAATTAGAAATACCTTTCCAGATCAAATTCCTGTCCTGTGGAGAAACAGCTTGATGTGGATTCAAAATTGAGTAGGACAGGGAAGAAAAGAGGAAGTCCAAATAGAGAAGAAGAGGAAATAAAGATCTTAGAAAGTATGAGGTCATGTATATATGGTTCTTTTTTTTTTTTTTTTTTTAATTTTAGGAAAATAACAGAAAAGGAAATCTACAGCTATGGAGCTACAAAAACTATCCCAACTCACTATTCCCTCATAAAAGTACAGGGAAAGTCAAATGTAAAACTGGTCAACTGAAAAGAGTTAAGTTAAATCTTACACAAAGTAATTATATTCAAAAAGGAGTAAGGTGTAAAATATCCTAATAAAAAAATGAAAGTCTGCCAATGAAAGTGTTATTTCTACAAAACCAATGAAAATTAGTGGATATTGGGGGGTGGAAGCATTGTTCAGTGTTAGACTTTGGGTTCAACCCCAGAACCAAAAAAGAGAAAGGAAGAGGAGGAATTACAGTGAATATTTCAAAAGAAACATTTCCTAAATGATAGAAACTTATATAACAAAAAAAAAATAATAGAAGTCAAAAACCTCAAAAGCAAAGGTTGTTTGGAAAAAGGAAAATTTGAAAAAAGATGCTGAATTCAGGAGAAAACCACAATTTAAAATACATGTGATTTCAGGAATATAGGCTAATGTACAAGGAATTCAAGAGCAAACACACCAGCAAATAATGACTTGCCACAAATAGATAAATAAGAGGATTTATTTATTTATTTAACGAAGAAATGTGCAGAGCTTAAAAAATATATTTAAGAAAAAGCAATAGAAACACTGACAAAGAAGAGCCAATGGTTTTTATAATAGGGGTCCCAGAGAAAGAACACCAAAACAATGGAAAATACTAAAGAAAATTTCCTTTTATTACCCTATTTACATGTATAGAAAAAAAATTTTAATTACAAAAAGTATATTACAGAAAAAAAAAAGAGACAAAGAGGCTCAAGGTTCCCAGATAACTTTTATTGAGTGGTGGTACTTCAAATTAAACTTGTCTAAAACCAAACACTGGGGAAAAAAAGAAAGAAAATTTCCCAAAACAAAAGAAGACTTGAAACTCAAATTACAAGGATGTGCAGCATATCTGAGAAAATCAACTTAACCAAAACAATGTATTCTAGCGAACTATTATTGGTCTTTAAAGAAAAGCATTGGTTATTCAGGCAAAAAGACTGGGCTTTCTTGTGGTGATGTTTTTATCTTTGTTTTTGGGGCTGGCTCTATCACCGAGGTACATCCCTAGCCCAGTTAAGATTTTAAGGATATTAAAATATCCTCCAAAAATAAGCCATAGAAAAATATGTAAGAGTTCAAGAAATGTTCCCACAGTCTTTCTGAGGAACGTACAAAAGGACAAGTTGCAGACAAACAAAATAACAAGATAGCTGGTAATTTGAGAGGCAGGAGATGAAGTAAGGGTCTAGAGTTAAATGCAGAATGGTTCAAAAAGCTGTACTTTTTGATATATGTCTATAATCCCAGCTACTCAGGAGGCTGAGGTAGTAGGGGTCACCAGTTCAAAGATAGCCTCAGCAACTTAGTCAGACCCTGTCTCAAAATAAAATATTAAAAGGGCCAGGGATATAGTTCAATGGTAAAGCACCCCTGGATTCAATCCCTGCTACCACCACCACCCCCACCACAAAAAAAAAAAAGAAAAAAATAGAAGAAAAAGAACTTCTACAGAATGATTCAAAGTTCACATGAAGCATTAGACTAGCTCTCAAAACAGACAACTACCCAACCCAGCCATATGTTAATTTTGTGGAGCAGTTAAACCAAAGAGACCACACAAATTCCCCACAAATTCTGAGGCTGGCATTGAACGTTCCACTGGGATTTCAGGCATGTGCCACTGCACCCGGCAAATTGTCTGAAATCGTTCAACACCACCAGACTTGGTTAAAGAGAGAAGTATCAAATCACAAATAGTGAGACTTGTAAATGAAATGTACAAAGAAAATGTAAGATCCCATATGCCTTTCCCTTGCATATATCCCAAGATAGTGGATATCAGTAGATTCTCTAAAGAAATTGGCCCAGAAAAGATCTATAAATAATGGCATGTGAGGTTCCTCAGTGAGATGGCAAATCGTCTCTTAACAAACACAAATATTTGCTTACATATTTACACACACACAAACACAAACCTTTCCCTATAGCTTTTTTCTGTCTCTCTCTTAAAAATGTTCAGATTCTCAAGAATTAGCAAGCATTTTAGTAAATCCTCTAACAAAAGAAAAAGCAGAAAAATGTGTTTTGTGTGTTTCTTGTTAGAGGAGAAAAAAAAGAATGATCAGAGGACAAGAGGTCTTTGGAAAATTAAAAATGCTAAACATTTTTAAAATTCAGTAGATGAGTTGGGAGACAAATTTGAGAAAATCTCTTAGAAAATATTTTAGCTAGGCACAATAGCACACACCTATAATCTCAGGAGTTTGGGAGACTGAGGCAGGAGTGTTGCAACCTCAAGGCCAGCCTGGACAACTTGGCAGACCTTTTCTCAAAATAAAAAATAAAAAGGGCTGGGGAGGTAGCTCGGTTGTAGAGCACCCCTGGATTTAATCCTCTAGTACTACTGAAAAAAAAGAAAAAATAAAATAGTGTGAAAGATCACACAGAAATTAGAAGAGGAAGGGCTGGGGGCTGGGGATATAGCTTAGTTGGTAGAGTGCTTGCCTTGCAAGCACAAGGCACTGGGTTCAATCCCCAGCACCACACACACAAAAAAAATAATAATAATATAAGAAATCAGTATTCAGCAAATAGAAGTTCCAGAATAATACATTTTCCATAACTAAAAAATTTAATGCCTTTTTACCCAATTGTTTTTTCTTTTATTTTTTTCCTCTTCTAGATATCCTTTCGAGAATTATCAGAAATCAAGTATATACCAGGATGCAGGGAACCAGGGATCTTAGAAAGATCAGAAACCAAATAATCTATTAAATTTAATTTAGGATTAAATTCATGTTTCTTTCTGTTATTATTCTTCACCCTACCCCTAAAACAAAACCTTAGTCCTATTATGTATTGCCTAAAGATTGATGATATCAGAATCATGACTTTTATTTTATTTTATTTTTTATTTATTTATTTATTTATTTATTTATTTTTGGAACCAGGGATTGAACTCAGGGACACTCGGCCACTGAGCCATGTCCCCAGCCCTATTTTGTATTTTATTTAGAGACAGGGTCTCACTGAGTTGCTTAGGGCCTCGCTAAGTTGCTGAGGCTGGCTTTGAACTCGCGATCCTCCTGACTCAGCCTCCCAAGTAGCTTGGATTACAGGCATGCGCCACCACGCCCGGCTCATGACTCTTAAATTAAGTTGTAGGTTAATACTATCCTCAGTTGAGATTAGTAAAACATCTTTAATTGTAAACTATACCCCTTCTCCCATAATTTAATCAGCACTTGACAGTTGAATGGTTGGTCCTCCAAACTTATTTCTCTGCCAAAACATTGTTTTTCCTTCCTACCACTTTACTCAGGCTGTCAGAATTGTGACAGCCTAAATAGAACTCTGAGGAAGAAGAAGATGTCTTGGTGGTATTCTTTAAAAATAGAAGAAGAAAAAAAAAAACAAAGTTACTTTGAGCAATTGATTAATTCTTTCAGACATATTTGGAAGTAACAGCAATAAAATAACTGTGGTTGTGACAAATTTGTTGATTAATCTTTACAATACTCAAACTGCCCAAAAAATCATATTTATTATATACCCCATTCCCTTAACAATGGTAGTCACATCATCTGTGTAAAAAAATAATCAATCTGCTTTTCTCTTTTTTTAACTTCTTTTGTGATATATAACATATCCTAGTTGAAGAGAGCAGATTTTGTTTCGATTTGGTTTGGTTTGGTTTGGGGAGTTTTTTGGTGGTATTTGGGAACCTACTGCTTAGTGCATGCTAAGCAAGTACTCTACAACTGAGCTACATTCCTAGCCACAACTTATCATTATTGACATTGACCTATAGAGTTCTCACTAGTATAAATTAAATCACACATGAGAAATGATTAGCGAAATTTGTTTTCATAAAGAAATAAATTTTTTGAGTACTTACTGTGTATGTCAGTCATTGTTTAAAAGTCTCCATTCATAAGTAATATTTATAAATATTTAATATTTATACTCATTTAGCCAGCCCATGAAGGAGATGATATTATTGACCCTATTTTATAGATAAGGAAAATGAGACACAGAGGACTGAAGAGATTTGCTCCTGAGTTTACACAGTGGTGTAAAAGAAGAGTTATTATTGGGGGCTGGGGATACAGCTCAGTTGGTAGAGTGCTTGCCTTGAATGCACAAGGCCCTGGGTTTAATCCCCAGCACCACAAAAAAAAAAGAAAGAAAAGAAAGTTATTATTGTAATTCCTTTAAAACATGCTAAGAGGTAATTTGGAGAAGAAAAGAATGTTCCAAAGAGAGAAAGTCTACATTGGGTTGTCCCCATACACATCATGCAAGACAGAAGGGCTGGGGATGTAATTCAGTGCAAGGTCCAGGGTTGGTTCTCAGTACCACAAAAAAAATTTTTAATTGTTGCAATCAAGATGGAGATCTTTACTAGACTTTCAGTAAGAAATTTCAGGCTGAAATCTGTCTGTGGAATAATAGGTGTGTATTTTTATCTGCTCGAGTATAAGTTATACTGCCTCTTTCCATCAGAAGAAACAGATTCTTATAGCCTTTTTATTTGTTCTTGCTCCCAGAGGATGAAATACATGATTTACAGTAGAAATAAGAGGTTTATATGATTTTTTATTCCTTTAAGAAGGTATAAAGCATATTAAAACTATATTTGTGTACATAAATACGCAAAATTTCACTAAATTCTGCCAAGAGTAATTCGAAGAATTTACAGAAATTCTGAAGCCAAGATTTAGGAGCAAAACCAAAATGCTAGTCTGCTTTATATACTTTCCAAATGATATTCAAAATCAATTATCATTTAAATTAGATTATTTTAACTTGGTCCAACTCAGTTTGGCCTAGTATAAATGTTTAAAGAGTATAAGCTGTGAGAAGATGCTGTGAGAAATGGAAAGAATTCATTCTTCTATTTAGAAAACATTCTAGTAGGTGGTTATGGAACATAGTGACTAACAATATAAAAATCTTTAAATAATTGATGTATATGTTTTTTATCAATGTTTTGCAGCGCAAGACTCACCAGTTTTTTGTAAAATCTTTCACTACTCCTACTAAATGTCATCAGTGTACCTCTTTGATGGTGGGTTTGATAAGACAGGGTTGTTCATGTGAAGGTAAGAAAAAATGGAAAAATTGACTTGTTTGAGCACCACTTTGTCATAACATTTACCACCTAAATTATAATCGAATGTCTTTATTCTCTTACAAGACAAACAAATGGGGCTGGGGATATAGCTCAGCAGGTAGAGTGCCTGCCTCGCAAGCACAAGGCCCTGGGTTCAATCCCCAGCACTGCAAAAAACAAACAAACAAAAAAAAAATACAAATATTTGTTTCACTTAATCATTTGCTTTTCTCTGGATAACAAGAATATAGACAATAAACTGAGTACTTGCTAAAGTCTTTTGGATATTGGGGAAACTAGACAGATGTTCCCTAGAAATATTTTTCAGGGGAAATATACATTAACCTATGTGACAGACACCATGGACGTTATCCTTAGATATGTTAATTTAATTTTAACATTTATTTTCAGAAATTAAATGTTTACCACTATTTTTTAAAAGAAAGTTTATTCCTAGTATTAATAGCAGAGGTTTTTCCTACTCATTCATTGACATCTGTCAGGTGTTTATGGAATTCTTAGTGAATGTGGGAAGGACAAAGGCCCTACACTTGGGGAGCAAACATTCTGAGAGATGAGGGTGAAAGGATCAAGGGTCATTTAAACAGAATACTAAGCATGTTCGTTTGAGTACTACTTTATGTTTCCTAGGATCTCTAAAATGAAAATGACTTAAATGATAATAGCATATATTATTTGAGACTTTTAGAAAAAAAATTTTTTTGCCTTTCTGTATTTTATTTTTATGTGGTGTTAAGATAGAACCCAGTGCCTCATACATGCTAGGCAAGTGCTCTGCCATTGAGCTACAGCCCCAGTCCCAGAAATATGAATTTTTAATCAGATGAGATTTGCCATATAAAACCACCTTATATATGATTTACTGTTGTATCTTATGAAAAAGACAAGAATATAGTTGCTAATTCAAATTCTAATACCCGTTTCTATTTCTTAGCTTTTCTGCTTTTAGTTTGGAAGGAATGTAGTCACTGTCCATCAGGTGCATCTTTATAATGCACTTGGAATTAGCCTGTATTTAACTACTTTAGGAAGAGGAAGTTAATAGCATCTTAAGACTACTATTTTATATTTTGGTAGTTCTCACAACTGAAGTGGAAGATCTAGATTGCATTGTTGTAACTAATGCATTAGATACATGGGTAAAACCAAAGGAAATGGTCAGGATTGAAAATTAGATTTGAGAGTTGTATTAAGTCATGAGTGTGACATTATCCAGCAAGCACATGTAGATTGAAAAGAGGAATTACAAGGATAGAGCCTTGGAAAACATAGTTAAGGGAAGGAAAAGGGCAACATAGCCATATAATCTGAGAAGAAATAACCTGTATCATGGACCAGGAAGATTTGACCAAAGCCAAATGAGAGAATTTTTACAGTTTTCCAGTTTTTATCTCATTTCGAATTTTGGTCAGACCTTACATGACAGTTTATAATCTGTTTATTATAAAGAATTTTGGGAAGCTACCTGGTCATTTATTATGTATCAGAATTATTTGTAATTCCATAGTAGGAATTTTGGGAATCTTCCCAGTCTCTCTTACCTTCTGGAGTCTTATGCCATGAAATTGTATCTTTCTTTTCCTCGAACCCTTGAAGTTCACCTTATACAGCCATGGGAGTGCATTAGACTATCCCAAGCCTTTGTCTGATAAGGTTTTGTAAATGTGCTAATGTGGTTATAGTTTCTAAAAGTTACTGCCATTTTTGTTTCTTCCTGGTTGATTGAAATTAAATCTAGTTTAGGTACTTATTTTGTTGCTTCAACTGTCTTGGGAGGTGAGATTTTTTTCCTTACTAGTAAAATAAATTACAACTTGTTAGATACTCTACTTAAAAGCAAATGGTAGCCTGGCACAATGGTGCATACCTTTAATCACAACTGCTTGGGAGGCTGAACCAGGGTGATCACCAAGTTCTATGCCAGCCTTGGCAACCTGAGAGACCCATTTCTCAAAATAAATTTTTTAAAAGGCTCAGGATATAGCTCAGTGGTAGAATGAATGCCCTGGGTTCAATCACTAGGGGTTGGGGAACAGTACAAATTAAGAAGTTTGTATAGTTTTGGGCAGTCAATACCATCATCTTGTCTTTCTGTTCATTTCATGATGTCCATCAGTGATATATAATCCATTTCTCTCAAGTTTAAGTATTCTCACAGTGATATCCTTTAATTCCTCTCTTGATTCTTTCCCTAGTTTTCTCCAGGACCCACTTAGGAATAGGAGTTATAATCTTAATCTATAACCCTTGCCAAAAACCTTGTTTTTTTTAAAAGAATATTTTAACCTGTAATTTTCACCCAACCAAGTCTCATTGAAATCTATGAGTTTATTTTTATTTATCATTTTGTCTTAGAATCTCAAGTTTACCATGTAAGTATCAAATAGAGGAATCATGGCAATACTGTTAGTGATCAGGTATGCAGGCTCCAAGCAAAACTATATGAGTTTGAATTCTAGCACTGCCATTTCCAAGCTCTATAATTCAGCAAGTCACAGGTAACAGGGATAAAAACTGTACACCTCTTATATTGTCATAGAAATATTAAAAATGCTCAATAAACTATTATTATCTAGTAGTAGTGTAAGTATATGGGATATTAACTCTAAATATTTACCCTTAGTTTATACCTTTTTTATTTATTGAAAAAATTCGTTTTTAAGAACATTGGTAAAACTTGCCAGATGTAATAGAGATGTCAGGTACCTTAATGTTCATTACTGACTCTTGCAAGAGACATTTCAGGATAGATACCAAGTTGCAGTAAGATGAAGAACTGGAAAGAACTCCAGAAACCAAGTTTTTAGGAATTATGTGTTTAACCAATCATTCTGTTCACAGAATTAAATATTTTTCTTATCTATTTGCTTCCCCCGTTGAACACTAATGTTAACAGAGAACAACAGTATTACCAATAATAAAATATTTACTATTTCTCATTGAAATTCTTATTGATAACCAGTTGAGTAGCTTTTCAAATGATAAGACATCATTTGAAATGATGTTTAAAATAAAAGATAAGCATTCATCTAACAGAGAGCCTTGCATACAATTAGTGTTCAGTGAATGTTATTGTTAATAATCATTAAAATGAATTTTTAACATTTGTTTTTTTTTTTCCTTTCAAAAGTATGTGGATTCTCATGTCATATAACTTGTGTAAATAAGGCTCCAACCACTTGTCCAGTTCCCCCTGAGCAGACAAAAGGTCCCCTGGGTATTGATCCACAGAAAGGGGTAGGAACAGCATATGAAGGTCATGTCAGGGTAAGTATCCTTAGTTTAGGTTTAGATGCATCTTTTAAGATTTATGAATGAGTTTAAATAAAATCAAGTTTTTTATCCAAAGTAAGAATCAATAAATGGGATTGATTCAAACTAAAAAGCTTTTTCTCAGCAAAGGATACAATCAATAATGTGAAAAGAGAGCCTACAGTGTGAGAGAAAATCTTTTCCACACACATTTCAGATAGAGCACTCATCTCCAAAATTTATAAAGAACTTACAAAATTTTACACCAAAAATACAAAGAACCCAGTCAATAAATGGGTCAAGGAACTGGACAGACACTTTACAGAAGAAGTTATACAGGCAATTAACAAATATATGAAAAAGTGTTCAATATCTCTAGTAATTAGAGAAATGCAAGTTAAAACAACTCTAAGATTTCATCTTACTCCAATTAGAATGGCTATTATTAAGAGCACAAGCAATAATAGGTGTTGGCATGGATGTGGGGAAAAAGGCACACTTTTACATTGCTAGTGGAGTTGTGCAGCCACACTGGAAAGCAGTATGGAGATTCCTCAGAAAACTTGGAATGGACCCATCTTTTGACCAAGCTATCCCACTCCTGGGTTTATACCCAAAGGACTTAAAAGTAGTATACTACAGTAATGCAGCCACATCAATGTTTATAGCAGCTCAATTCACAATAGCTAGATTGTAGAACTAATCTAGATGCCCTTCAACAGATGAATAGATAAAGAAACTGGTATATATACACAACGGAATATTATTCAGCCATAAAGAAGAAGAAATAATGGCATTTGCAAGTAAATGGATGGAATTGGAGAATATCGTGCTAAGTGAAATAACCCAATCCCAAAAAACCCAAAGGCCGAATGTTCTCCCTGATAAGTGGATGATGATTCATAATGGGAGTGGGGGATAAGAGAAGAATGGAAGAACTTTAGATTATGTACAGGGAAA
Source organism: Glaucomys volans (assembly GCA_020662805.1). Taxonomy (NCBI): domain Eukaryota; kingdom Metazoa; phylum Chordata; class Mammalia; order Rodentia; family Sciuridae; genus Glaucomys; species Glaucomys volans. The sequence goes on along the minus strand of JAJEJO010002214.1, from coordinate 41,393 downwards.
TGAGAAGGGGGAGCGGCGTGGTATGAAAGATGGTAGAATTATTCAGACGTCATTACCCTATGTACATGTATGATTACATGAATGGTGTGAATCTACCTTGTGTACAACCATAGAAACAAAAAGTTGTACCCGATTTGTGTATAGTGAATCAAAATGCAGTCTGTAAAAATAAAAAATAAGTCATTAATCAACATAATACTTGACAAAAAATTAAATGAATAAAATTCATCTGATAATTTTATGTCATCCAGCATAATGATTTGAAAATGAAAATCTAGCCTTTACTTGGAAATAAATTCTAAAATGTCACAAACTTTTCCACATTATCCCTATCTTATAATGAACAGAGGTTAAAATCACCATAAGGAATCTTTGGCCTCTGGTCTTACCAAAGAGGTAGAATGTGGTTATGAATTACAAGATATTATCAAGTAATAATCTTGTTTAATTTGAGTAGTATTTACATTCTAAGCTGAATTTTATCTTACTACCAAATTTGACACTTTGCTATTTAGGGGGAAAAAAAACCAGAAACCATGAGTGTTAATTTAATGAATTACTAGCAAAAGTTAAAATGATTCTATTTAATACTCTTTCATTGAAAGATGAAAGTGTTTGAAGAATATATTCTCCCTTTTTCTCTTAATGTTAGTAATGATATGTGTCCCATTTACTTTATCAATGAAAGTTGCGGACTTAATACTTGTGTACATTCTCTAGGTTTTCACCATCCAGCTTCATATGTAATTTAAAAGGCTTTGATTGCCACTTTCATTTGATGTTTTTTGTTTGTTTGCCTTTCTGAAAGATCCCTAAGCCAGCTGGAGTGAAGAAAGGATGGCAGAGAGCACTCGCTGTAGTTTGTGACTTCAAACTCTTTCTGTATGATATTGCTGAAGGAAAAGCATCTCAGCCCAGTGTTGTCATTAGTCAAGTGATTGACATGAGGTAAGCCTTCAGGGGGTGAAGAGGTTTGTATCATTGCAGCATAGGAATTATAAAGGTTTTATTTTTCTTCTTGTTATAGTCATTAAAATGATTTTTTTAATCAAACATTGTGCCTTTTTTCCCTTTAAAAACATGTGAATTCCTATACCATATAACTTATGTAAACAGAGCCCCAGTATTGTCATGTTTTTACCTAAATAATCTAATTTCATGTTAATTTTCTAGTTTACTAATATTTCTAAAGTAACATCATTAAAATTAGGAAGTAAGGTATAGTTCTGGGAGATTTTGAGTTGAGTGCCAGATAGGGGCTGGGGATGTGGCTCAGTGGTAGAAAGCTTGCCAGTATGTGTGAGGCACTTAGTTCTATGCCCAACACAGCTGGGAGGAAAAAAAATGGAGCCAAGTAAAAACAAATGATGTTTTGGTCCAAAAAACTTATTTAAAGGGGGTGGGGGGCTGTGAAGAGAGTCTTAAAATATAATGTTTATATCATCACCTAAAGATGTGTAGTTTGATTCAGTGTGAGGATTTTCAAATGATAAATCACACAAACTCTTGGAAAACATTGAATTAGAATACATTTAAGTAAGCCAACTCTTTAATATTTCTGGTTTGATTTTCCAGATTCTTCCCCTGCCCTTTTGAGTGCCCTCATGTACCTCTTCTCATAACTCCCTGAGGGACCTTATTTACCCCCATAACTTCTGCCATCATTTCTGCCTTGTTGGATCCCAGACATACATCTCTGCTCAGAAATAGCCATTCATTGCTCTAAACCTACATTTCCTAGCTATGCTATGGCATTTCATACCTCTCAAACACATAATCTTTTACCTCAAATATGGAATGTGAAGGAATTCATGCAAGAAATATCAGCAGGGAAAATCTGTCAGAACTTGCGAAGGGACTGAATAGAAAGATCGGGAGGGCCAGGTGCAATGACCCATTCCTGTAGTCCCAGTGTATGCTACTCAGGAGTCTAAAGCAGAAAGATTGCTTATGTACAGGAGGAGTTCAAGGTCATCTTGGGTAACATAAGTGAGACCCTGTCTCTTTAAAAAAAAAAAAAAATCATCCCACTATTCTGGATAATTAAGATGCCCCAATTAAAAAAAAAATGAAAGAAAGAAAGAAAGAAAGAAAGAAAGAAAGAAAGAAAGAAAGAAAGAAAGAAAGAAAGAGAAAGAAAGAAAATACAGTGGGGGAGGAAAAAGAATCAAAGATAAGATTAAGATGTCAAGGGTTTAAGACCAAGAGAATGATGGTACAAATAACAAAATTAAGGAAATCACAAGGAAAAACTTTGTGTGGAAGAAATCTCTTTTATATGTTGACAGAACAATAAAATGTCAGATGAGCTAGGTTGAGCAAACATGAGATCTATTTTGGGAGACAAGGGAGTCTCCTAAAGGCTCTGGAGACCTAGCAGGGTTCAGATGCTGGTTCTGTGTGTATACTTACTGGCCTTGTGTCTTTGGGTAAGCCAGCAAACATTTGTAGCTCTTGTATAATGTGCCTCTGTTAAGTTACTCTTGATAAATTACTTTGGGTACTATCAGTTACAATGGGGAAAAAAAATTTAAAGTTTCAATTTAGGTTTTTGTGCAGTTAAGCTTTGAGGATTGCTTCATGTATGTTATCTGGTTACACACAATCAAAACTCCACATACATAGCCACATATACTTTTAATGTTTCACTTTTCTTTCAGAGATGAAGAATTTTCTGTGAGTTCAGTCTTGGCCTCTGATGTTATTCATGCAAGTCGAAAAGATATACCCTGTATATTTAGAGTAAGTGTATACTATAATTTGATCACTGAGTTGTCTTTAATGAGTCTTTTGCCTCTTTATATAAATCATAAATTTACTCAGAATAGAACCAAATCTGATATTCCTTTTTATGTTTAGTATCATCTGATAGTTGCATGTATGCTTAGTTTAAATAGGGAAAAACCAATAGAAAACATAAATATATGGCTTCTAAAATATGTTCCCTAAAAGGTAATATTTTTTAGTCTGAATTCAGTTTTCAAATAAAGACTCCTTTATGAAAAATGAGATAAATATGGGGTTTCTCAATTTTTTTTTCAAAGAAATTTCTCTCTTTAAATATCTTATTTTGAAATCATTACTTTGTAACAATTGCCCCAAATCTAAGAAACTTGAACCAGCAACATTTTCTTTTCTTTTCATCATTCTGTGAGTCAGCTCTCAATTAAGGTCACTAACAGGACTGCATTCAGTTCTTCTGGAGCTTAGAACACCCAGAATGACCTTGCTCTTACATCTGTGGCCTTGGTGCTAGCTGTGATCTTAGTTCTCTTCATGGACTCTCTGTATGGTCTCTTAAATAATTGATAGTCTAGCTGAACTCACAGTGGCTGGCTTCCAAGAGAGCAAAAGAAGCAGCCAGACCTTATAAGGACTAGATCCCAAACAGGCATAATAACCCTCTGCATTCCATTGATCAAAGGAAGTCATGAGGTCACGCCAGATTTAAGGGAAAAGGAAATGGACTTGAGTTGTTATTAATAATAATAGAAGGATGAAATTCCATAGGAAGGAATTGTTGGTAGCCATCTTTCAAGGCTGTATACCACAAGATGATCTTAAAATGGTGAATTAAGATAATAGATATTTTTTAAAGCTGCCCTATTATTAGCCTATCTGCATAGTATTTGTCTATGAATTTTATGTCTAAGGAAGGCCAAAGACAATAACTGAATCTGATCTCTTGGTTCCTAATCTGATAACTATTTGCCTCTCTCCCTAGCTCCCAAGAGAGCCTATAGAGCCTGCTTATCTATAATCAATTTGCACAGTGTGCTTTTTATTGTCACTGATACTTAAATTACTTTAAGAAGAAATATATATATATAAAATTCAAAACTGTCCTGATTATGATTTGTAGGAGGATGAAATTCCATTTAAATACTATTTCTAGTGCTCTCATTTTCTTTAACAAAAATTGAATCATTATTATAAATTAACAGAATATATATATTTCCTAGCATTCCTGGCTTTTAAAAACAGTATTATGGTACAGTGCTTAAGAGCATGGACACAGGATCCCAGGCCTCTAGCTATTTGCCCTTGGAGAAACTATTTAATTTCTCTTTATCATGGTTTTATCATACATAAAATGAGGTTATAATAACAATTCCTATCTAACAAAGATGTTAAGAGATTCAATTTGTTAATACTTATTAAGTTTTTTTTGTTTTTTTATCTCAATTGATTTATTATAACCTTTCTTCTAGATTATTTTTTAAAACTGATTTTTCATTTATCTTTTTTTTTTATTTACTTACTGATTCATTGAACACAAATGGAGATTAAGTGTTTAAATCTGCCCATTACTAAGTAATTACTCTCTAAATGTCAGTTGTTACATGAGTATGTGTAGTGCATTTTTTATTATGATGTTCTGGTACTTTTATAGCAAGGAAAATGAAAATGATTTTGAATGGTGTCTCCTACCTTTGCCTTGGCATGAATTCTAGTGCTTGAACTACTTACTCTGATTAAGAATAGCATAAACTCTATTAAAGGGATCATTTAATGAATTCTCATTTTATTGGTGAACGCTAAGCAAACTAGTCTCACAAAACTAGCCTACTCATTAAACTAGCATAAAGGGTGTCTGTTTTCTAATATCATGAATATTGATTAAATTGTTCTAGGTCACAGCTTCCCAACTGTCAGCATCCAATAACAAGTGTTCAATCCTGATGCTAGCAGATAGTGAGAATGAGAAGAGTAAGTGGGTGGGAGTGCTGAGTGAATTGCACAAGATTCTGAAGAAAAATAAATTCAGAGACCGATCAGTCTATGTTCCCAAAGAGGCTTATGACAGCACTCTACCCCTCATTAAAACAACCCAGGCAGCTGCAATCATAGGTATGAATTTATAACATTTATCATGTTATTATAATTGTTTACTGATCTACCTGGTGAGCTGGGACTGGCTTTCATCTAGAAATCTCCACTGTCCAGCATAATATGTATTATGTTATAGATGTTTAGTAAATGTTTATTCAATGAATAACACCTATATCAGTTTTCACCAGTTACACTAAGTGCATTTTCTTCTGAGAAAGTGATATTACTAAAGACTAATTTAATAATCCATTTTCTACATATATGAATTAGAACAAATTAATTTCTTAAAGCATAATTTTCACATGTAATACATAAGATACTAATTACCTTGCTAAGGTTATTGAGAAATTTTAAAAACATGGTGTATATGACAAATAGTACTCTGTATTAAAAAACCCTCAGTAAAAAGGAGCTTCTGAATCTGGAGATTTAGTTTTGCTACATTCTTACTTACATATCCATCTCTTTTGTTACTGTCTAGTAATTACTGAAAAGTTTAAGAGTAGGGTTCAAATACTTGACACAATCTTTTCCTTCCAAAACAATACATTGAACTGGGCCTAGTGTACTAACAAACTAGGTTTTTAATTATTTTTCACAATTTATTGAATAAACATTTACTTCTTTTTGTGGGTGTTGACATAGAGTATTTTAAAATGATTTTTCTAATTTAAAAAGCATGATATAGTCACACTAGTAATCTGAAAGGAAATTTCATGGTGCAAATTGTTACTGTATTTTGATTATTTACTTATTTCCATTTTTGCACCACATTTTCCTACTTGTTTTATTCTATTAGCTTCATGTAGCTTTTACCTAATAAAAATGTTTCATATTTGTGTTTTACACAGATCATGAAAGAATAGCTTTAGGAAATGAAGAAGGGTTATTTGTTGTGCATGTCACCAAAGATGGTAAGAAAAAACCTAATTGTTTCAGAGTAACTTTAAATCATATGTTAGAAAATTTTTGCTTGAGTCTAACTTCTAAAAAGAGTAGGACTTGCTCTTACATATTCTATAAATGAAATTTTCCAGTACAGATTGATATATTCTAAATCAAAAGATTATTTTTTAATTTCCACAATCCCCCTAATTGTGTATTATCTTTCTTATATCATCTTATTTAGCAGTTCTACTATATGAACTCATTGTATTTCAAGGGTGGTACATGGAATTTTTTTGAGTTTTCCTAAAATTACTCTATTTTGTTATCATAATTAGTCCTTACTGGTAGTATAAATAACAACTATTAAAATATGTTTATTGGAAGTTCTCCCACCCCACTATAATCCCACTGTAATACAACAGGCTTATTATTTCTTTTGGGGGGATGGGGAGTGGTGGTTACTGAATGTTGAACTCAGGAGTGCTTTAACCACTGAGCTATGTCCCCAATGCCACCTGCCCCTGCCCCTGCCAGGCTTTTTTTTTTTTTTTTTTTTTTTTTTTTTGAGATAGGATCTTACTAAATTGCTGAGACTAGCCTTGAACTTTTATTCGTGATTCTTCTGCCTTAGCCTTGCAAGACAGTGGGATTAGAAGCATGGACCACCATACCTGACCAACAGTTTGTTTCCTACAGAGAAATTAAAAGCTGGGTGAAATAGAAACCAATTTCATTTGATATCTATAAATATAATATTCTAAATTCTAACTTTATATCGAGTTATATCATGAGAAAATAATTCATTTCAGTGTCACTGGTTTGTTGCCCATAGAAATGCCTCAGAGTACTATGAGTTACTCAGTTACCCAGTTTTTTAAAATAGCAATGCCACAGTGAAATTCCCTAGAGTTTAGTACCAATAAAAAGGTTTTCTTGAAAACTGGCATGCTTTCACTTAAGAACTCTGCCTTGACTGTCAAAGATCTGTGCCAAATTTAATGTCTACTATAGGTAAGTTAAATGATCTTACAATGGGTTTAAGTATCTTTTTCTCTGTAAGTTTTGATCTCTTATTCTGTGTACCTTTCTACCTTTAAATAAAGTTGACTTATATCCTTTTGAGTATAATTGGGATGATTAATAAAACTATTGCATTTGACTTGTTATTATTTCTCCATGTAGAAATTATCAGAGTTGGTGACAATAAGAAGATTCATCAGATTGAACTTATTCCAAATGATCAGCTTGTTGCTGTGATCTCAGGACGGAATCGTCACGTACGACTTTTTCCTATGTCAGCTTTGGACGGGCGAGAGACAGATTTTTACAAGTTGGCAGAAACTAAAGGGTGTCAAACCATAACTTCTGGAAAGGTGCGCCATGGAGCTCTTACATGCCTGTGTGTGGCTATGAAAAGGCAGGTTCTCTGTTACGAACTATTTCAGAGCAAGACCCGGCACAGAAAATTTAAGGAAATTCAAGTCCCGTATAATGTCCAGTGGATGGCAATCTTCAGCGAACAACTCTGTGTGGGATTCCAGTCAGGATTTCTAAGATACCCCTTGAATGGAGAAGGAAGTCCATACAGTATGCTCCATTCAAATGACCACACACTATCATTTATTGCACATCAACCAATGGATGCTATCTGCGCAGTTGAGATCTCCAGTAAAGAATACCTGCTGTGTTTTAACAGCATTGGGATATACACTGACTGCCAGGGCCGAAGATCTAGACAACAGGAATTGATGTGGCCAGCAAATCCTTCCTCTTGTTGTAAGATTCTCTTTCTTATGGCTGTCTTTATCTTCCTGTCTCCTTCCTTTCTTTTTCCTTCCAATTCATTTAAATGTAGTCAGTGTTAGTAATGCATTATTTTTTTAAATCTTTCTGAAAGTTTTCCTTAGTATTAATTGTTGTTTGTGTAAAATAACCTTATGTAGTTAGGCCTAGGCAAATAAGGTCAACATTAACATGCCCATAATGAAAACTAATCTTTCTATGGAATGTATTACTGAGATGGAATTTTTTTATCTTGTGTTATTGTATTTTTAGGTTTTTGTTTGTTTGTTTGTTTGTTTGTTTGGAACCGGGGATTGAACTCAGGGGCACTTGGCCACTGAGCCACATGCCCAGCCCTATTTTGTATTTTATTTAGAGACAGGGTCTTACTGAGTTGCTTAGCTTCTTGCTCGTGCTAAGGCTGGCTTTGAACCTGCGATCCTCCTGCCTCAGCCTCCCAAGCCGCTGGGATTACAGGCGTGCGCCCCCATGCCCAGCGTGTTTATTGTATTTTTAAATAACTCTAACTAGCTCTCTTCATTGTCCCCCCAAAATACAGTACTCATAAGTATCAGTAGCTCATAGGACTTATTCTTGAGAAGTAATTTCTAAGCAAATTATTTAGTTAGGTAAAGGCAAAATGTGGTAACTTTAAGAAGTGTTATTCAGGGCTGGGGATGTAGCTCAGTTGGTAGAGTGCTTGCCTTGCATGCACAAGGCCCTGGGTTCAATCCCCAACATGGGAAAAAAAAAAAAAAAAAAAAGAAGTGTTTTATATGTTTGTCTAGATGGGTAGATATTTAAAATTGCCTATTTCACTTTCAAGAAATATTAAATTTTTGTATATTTTTATTGTTGAATAGTAATTTATTACTAAATACATGCCATTTCACTGTATGAAATAGTGAAGTAGCCTACCCTCTCAAAGGATAGAGTGCAGTAGAAAAGTTTCATGACACAACAAGTAGTTGCTGTAGAAAACAAGTGCTATGATACCCTGTAGGTGAGAGAATTCAATGGAAGCATGTAGTAGGAGTATGTAACCCAAATTCTTTTGTTTGTAATTCTTGAGCATGTTTGAATGCTAAAAGGAAAAAACCACTAGGGAACCACTTGAAAAAGGTTGACAATCTGGGAAATATGGAAAACAGAGTCAGATCCCCAAGAAGGCCAATGAGGATGAATTCAGAACACAGGTAGAAGACTTACTAAGAGCAGGAGTGAAACCCCTCCCATTGTAATGTTAAGACACAAATAAGAAGGAATGATGGGAATGAATCCAGTCAGTTCTAAGATTCTATATGAGAAGATTAGAAAGGACCATTAAGGCTTATTACAGAAAAATTAGGAAACCTAGATAAAAAGAACAACAACAACAAAAAAAATAAAATAAAACAACCTCTAATCCTGCCCGCTTAGATTTAATTTCTGGTCCAAGGTGGTGGGGTGCAGGGAGGGTGCCAGGGATTATACATCAGATTTAACTATTTTTAATGTCATATTTCTCCTGGACATCAGATTCAACTACTTTAAATGTTTTATTTCTTTTAATATATGTACTCTTATTTATAGCTTAATATGTAGAATGAATACTGTTTGTAACTGAATCAGATAGTTCAAAATATCCTAATGTGAAGTAAAAGTTGGAATGTCTGACTTTTATTTATAACTTTGCCAATAATGCAGTTGATAGCCTTAGTTTACATAAATAATTTAATCTCTCTTTGCTTGATTCATTTATTAATATTCTTCTGAGAAATATTTATTGAATATCTATACTGTTCATGTAATTGTGCTCAGGTGGTTTATCATAATTCATAATTGAGACTAGAACACTTATCTGAAGATTTCTCTATCTTATAATAAGTTTCACTGTCAATAACTTAACTACTTTAAGGGTCAGATACTTTTAACATGTAATGAAGGCAAGATGTTAAAAGAATTCTTCTGTAATAAAGGGTTCCCTTATAATTTATGTTCTGTTTACTTCAAAAATGTTTTGATGGGGTTCTTATATGATAATAGGCTTTTGGTGGGATTCTACTCTATAGTTATTTAGGACAGAGCTTTCAAAATTATTTGGGCTTAATAGTTTGAAATAATCAGCAGTGTTTCCCTTCCTTTCCTTCTCCCAGGTTATAATGCACCATATCTTTCAGTGTATAGTGAAAATGCAGTTGATATCTTTGATGTGAATTCCATGGAATGGATTCAGACTCTTCCTCTCAAAAAGGTAATTTGACATTAAAATATGAGCTGAGCTGGCTAATTTATGATTGGTAGCTCAACTCCTATTCATATTACATTTAATTTCTCTATCTTAAAGCTGATTGTTATCTTGATGAACAACTTGAATATATCATACAACCTAAAAAGTCAGTCAGTGTTGGGCTGGGGAAATAGCTCAGTTCATAGAGTGCTTGCCTGTCAAGCATAAGGCCATGGGTTCAATTCCCAACACGGCAAAAAAAAAAAGTCAGTGTTATCTTCTACTTTGAGATTAAGGCGTTCCAAGGGAGTATATGATTATTATTAATCATAACTCTTTTTCACATAATGGTATGCAGTGTTTAATCCTGTAAAGACAGATTTCATGGATAGGGACATGATTAAACTTGGAACCACAACTGTTTAGTTGAATCATGATTTAGAAATGGAAGTGTTATGGGCTGGGGTGGTGGCTAAGGGGCAGAGTGCTCACTTAGCATGTGGGAGGGCCTGGGTTCAATCCTCAGCAGCACATAAAAATAAATAAAGGTCTTGTGTCCATCTACAACTAAAAAATTTTTTCCAAAATAGAAGTGTTACATATTACTAATAAAACTTAATATTTTCCTATAATATTCCTCTGTGTTTCCATAACATAAAATTTTTACAAGTATAGTACTACCATTTTGCAAACATGAAAAGTACTATTTTCATATAAATATATATGGTATGTGTAGAATTATATCATTGATCTAGTGACAATTTAGAGGACTAGGTGAAACAAAGTTAGCCAAAATCATATTTTATAATGTGTCCAATTTTAAACCACATCAGCAGTGAAAAAAAAATTCTTGTAAATATTGCCACATTGTATAAAGCAACTACAATGTGGTCTTCAATTTTATAAATTTTGGCTGATTCTAATCAATTTGGAGGGGACCATGTAATTTGCAATATGTATGTTACCTTTTTGAAACATATTAATAAACTGATCACTTGTGAACCCACCTCCCTATTCAATACCCCAGCCTTCCCTCAGAAAGTCACTGTCCTGAATGTTGTGCTTATCCTCCCTGAGCTTTCCTTAAAATACAGACTTTTGTGCATTTAAATATTCCTAAACAATGCATTGTTTAGTTTTGCTTGGGGGCTTTGAGATCTATCAAAATATTGTAATATATTGTTACTTTACTTTCTACCTTTGTAGAACATTTATTGTGTTTCTAAGATCCATACATGTTGCTACCTGTACTGTATAATTCATTGTGTAAAACAGCCTATTCTGTGAATATATCATTCTCTGATTAACAGACATTTTGATTACTTCCTAGCTTTTTGCTATTGTGAGTGTTGCTGCGTATCATCTGGTGTAGATGTGCAAGCGTTTAAATCATATGCCTAGGAATGAAATTGATGAGATTCTTACCTGCATCTTCTCTAATACCTGTTGTCAGCATTCATAGTTTCGTAAATGGTTATAAAATGGTATCTCATTGGAGTATTAATTTGCATATCCCCAGTTAACTCTGTTGTTGGGAGTCTTTTCTATATCCATTCATCATTCATATTTCCTCTTCTGTGAAATGCCTGATCATGTTTTTTTGCTCATTTTTTTCTGTTGGTTTTGCCATCTTGTTAATTTATTCTACTTCTTTATGTAATATGGATCCTGGGTTAGTATGGGGTAAATCTTGTCCATTTGTGACTTATGGGTGTATTTTCCAGAACAGAAGTTACTGTTTACTAATTTTACTGTAGTTAAATGTACTTTCCTTTTCTTTAGGTTTGTCTTTTTTTCTCTTTAGGAAACTTTACTACCTTCAGTTATATACTGTATAATAATATATATAACCTTAGGTTATATCATGAAGATATAACCTTTGTTTCTCTCCAAGTGTTTTGAAGTGTTGCCTATTACATATCTATCATTAATCCATTTGTAATTGATTCTTTTGTATGTAGTATGAAGTAGGGATTCAGATGTATTTGTTTCATGTAATCAGTTGCTTCATTGATATTCCTTTTCCCAGTCATCTGCACTTTCATCTCCATTATATGTAGACCAATTGTTTGAGGATAAGAGACCATAAAGCAACTGTTGATATCTTCTTAATGTAATTATTTGGTCACTAATGGCTTTAAAAGTCAAAGTTAAGGTTTAAATGTATTTCTACTTCATTTTATTTGTCTGAAATATTCTTTCTTTAAAATGTTATCATTATATGTTTGATTTTTCAAATTAGATGATATTATATCTTCCCAGTCAGAATTATTATTAGCTTTTGGTTTTTGGGTTTTTTTTTCCTGAGAGGACTATATTTTGAAGTATATAAATAAAAGGTCCTAATAATATATGCTTTATGTGCAGGCCCAAAGTTTTATGATTTAATTTAAAAAGTTTTGTTGAAATACTTACTTTTTTTGTTATTATTTTAGGTTCGACCTTTAAACAGTGAAGGATCTTTAAATCTTTTAGGACTGGAGACAGTTAGATTGATATATTTCAAAAATAAGATGGCAGGTAAGAAAATACAACATTAATAGTATAGCTTCAATGAAAATATTATTTTTCTGCTGACTGCCCAAGGTCATATGAATAATGAGTGCTAGACTCCAGATTTAAAATCTTATGTATCTTCTTCTAGAGTATGGGATCTTGGCCACAAACTCTGTTAATATATCAAGACATACTATTAGACAAAGTGTTTCTATTTAAACTTTCATAGCTAAATTAACAATGTATTTCATTCTGACATGCCTTGTTATTTTTGTGGGGCATCCCTAGGTAAGTAGAGAAAGTGTAACCGAATGTATTTCTGCACTTAGAATACCATAGAACTTAAAAAATTTGTGACACTAAAATTAAGGACACTCATCCAGAATTCCATCTGGGGACTTCAGGAAACCATCTCTTGACATTGCAAAGGGCTTAGAATTTCTAAAGTGTTGAAGACAACTTAGAAAAAAAGCAGAAAAAAGAGGAAAGTCATACGAGTGCCTAGAATCAAGAGAGGAAGCAGGAACCCTGGGGGTAATAGACAAGAGAACACCATTTGGTCAGTGACCAAAGTAGTAAGTAAGCTAAGATTGTCACACCTATGATTACATAGCACATAAGTAAAATGCAGAGATTATACGTATAGAAGTAAATGTTATTTGCCATTATTAAATGTTATTTGCCATTATTGTGAGCCCAGTTAAAATCTCACTGTTAACAAATATTGTGCTTTTTTCTATGTAATAAAATCATTCTTATATCAGCAATAAATTTCTTCCTAACAGGAATTCATAAATCTCTGCTCTATTATGGTAGAACTATTTAATAAAGGTGTACTTAATGCTTTATTGTGTATTTAAAGTAATATTTGAATTGACAAATATAAGTAAAAACATTGTCCTCAAGAAAACATTAAAGTGATTATACCTGTTAACTGTAGTTCATAAGATTATCTTCTTGATGCTTTCTGCCCCTCATATTCCTTCAGTAATTTTTTATGTTCTGTAAAAGAAATCCATCAAAGTTTATTTTTATTATTTTGTTTGTTTTGATTTTAAGTAGTGAAATACTTCATTGTTTGCCTTGTGGTTCAGTGCTTTGTTGACTAGTTGTCTGTGTTGAAATGGTATACCTATATGATACGATTTGATAAAAGGCATTCAGATTTTAGGCATTATTCCCATCCAGTTTTATTTACCATGAAGCTAATAAAATTTAAGTTTCAGATTTCCAAGACCCTATACTTAATTTTGTGTTCTATTTCTTAGAGGAGCTTCACATATTTGTATAAAATTGGATCCACTCCGTTCTCACTTTGTGACCATCCTGATCATCAAATTTCTCCACATCCATGTTTTATCTGTAGGACAAAACCTGTTCTAACTTGTCTCTTCCCAAGCTTTCATCTTTCTGCTTCAGGCTAGGAGTGGAGGTAAAACTTGGAGAAAGGAGACCTTATAGGATTTCAATATAGTTGTCTTATTTTTTAAGAAAGGAAGGAAATGCAATTTCCAAGAGGTTCCTTCTTTTTCTGTGTCTTGCTTTCTCCTCCTGCAGGAGGTTCAAATACTCCTTCAGCCTTCTGGCTGTCCCACATCTCCTATCACTACCATAACTCAAAAATCCTGTTTTACTTTCATAATTCTCATTCTAGAATTATGTCCTGCATTCTCATCTACTTTTAAAAGTCTATCTTTTTAATGTTTGATGTTGATAAAATCATCTGATTAAGCAACATTAATACACTACAAGGAATGTATTGCTTTTGTGGTAATTGTCTGTTTTGGCTTGCCTTACAGGCCTGTTTGCCTTATTTCAACCTTTTTCTTCTTGCTTCAGCTTTACAGTTTTAAAAACTTGTAAAGATTGACTTTTCTCCTTTATCTTATTTAGATACTGGCACACCTTGCCATATTATATGGATAACAATCATCTCTTTACTTCTTAGAGTATGTTTCACAAAACCCAGCAGGTTTTTGGAGTCCCTGGTTGACAGTTGTTTCCTTCCAGATGTTAAAATTGAAATGGGACAAGATGGTCACCAGGTTGCTAGGGGTATACAATTAAATAGCATCCACCTTCCAGATCAGAAGATTAGGATAGTGACAGATCCTTACCCTTCATAAAGGAAGATAATAGGAACACAGTCCTTTCCTTATTCCACATCTCACAGATTAAATCTTACAAAGGAAATTTTTATTAAGTAAAAATAATTTTAATTATTTTCATGAATAGTTTGCTATTTATGCCTGATTACACATTAACAATAGCATCTTTTGGAGGCTGGGGATATAGCTCAGTGGTATAAATCTTGCTTACCATGCATGAGATCCTGAGTTCATCCCCATCACTGCACACCAATTAAAATAAAACCCACAAAATCCCACAATAGCAACTTTTTAATATCCTAAGCCACTAAAACCACAGATAGTTGGGGGTGAAAGAAAATAATATAGAAATGTTAGGGGTGAATTGGCTAGTCAAAGGGACAGGACATCAAGTTAATTACAGTTTTCTTCTAGCAGAATTGTATCATTCTTATGTTTATAATGAAATAGAAATGAGAATGTATTTTGCAAGCTATGTATAATTTCAGCATATATGCACACATGTACATATACATATATTTGTATAAATTACTTTACAAGTATTTTTTTGGTGATTCAAGGGATTGAACCCAGGAGTCTTCTGCCTCTGAGCTAGATCCCCACATTTTATTTTTTGTTATGTTTTATATATAATATTTACATAATACCACATAAATTTAAGCATATATCTTTTTACATGTCCTATTGAAAATTATTGCTGCTAGGTGTGGTGTTCCATACCTGTAATCCCAGCAACTCAGAAACTGAGGCAGAAAGATCCTGAGTTCAGAGCCAGCCTAGGCAACTTAGCAAGACTCCTGTCTTAAAATTTAAAAAAAAAAAATTTAAAGGGTTGGGGATCTAACCCAGTAGTAGAGTTCTCCTGGGTTCAATTTCCAGTATCACACACACAATTACTGCTTATTTACTGTGATTATCAGTACATGACTTAAAAATCAGAATGACATATCCTTATATAATTGTACTACCATGGAGATGAATGGATAAAAAGCAATTTAGCAATTTAAATAGCACCATTTGTTTAAAAACAGAAGGGGATGAACTGGTGGTTCCTGAAACATCAGATAATAGTCGGAAACAAATGGTTAGAAATATCAACAACAAACGGCGATACTCCTTCAGAGTTCCAGAAGAAGAAAGAATGCAACAGAGGAGGTAGCTATATAATTTTTACTTATTGCCCATTTATGCTTCTAGCATTTGAGGAACTATCTGCCGATAATACTATATTTGATTTGGAAAGTAATTTGATTTCTGAAAATATGTCATTCATCTATGATATCAAAACTGCAGGACTAGGAGTATAGCTCAGTGGTGAGTGCTTGCCTAGGATATGCAGGGCCTTGGATTTGATCCCCAGCACCACAAAAGGAATGTAAGAAAAACAAAAATCCTAACTGCAATCATGAATGTAACCTCTCAATGTCATTTTAATTAATAATCTCAAAGTTATGAGAATATACTGAATTAAGTACTATATTTTGATCCTCTTAGGTTTATGAAAGAGTAATCATTTGGTGGATGTATACCTTTCTACAATACAAGCGTAAATGCAATCTGTGCATATAGTAAACCTGTATATGTTTAAGAAATCCAGATTGTTTTCATGAGCAAACAGAAATAGGCTTGTAACAGTTCAGCTACATTTACAAACATTTCTAAAATGTTATCAATTATTTTAAAAGACACACATAAAATGTTCAGAATTATCTGTAAAAATCCAGCAGTTGTTCTTTGATATTTAAATAAGAATAGAAGCCGGGCGTGGTGGTGCATGCCTATAATCCAAGCGACTTGGGAGGCTGAGTCAGGAGGATAGCAAGTTCAAAGCCAGCCTCAGCAACTTAGCGAGGCCCTAAGCAACTCAGTGAGACCCTGTCTCTAAATAAAATACAAAATAGGGCTGGGGATGTGGCTCAGTGGCCGAGTGCCCCTGAGTTCAATCCCTGGTTCCAAATAAATAAATAAATAAATAAGAATAGACCTCTTTGGGTTGGATTTGTAGCTTTGTAGTAGAGCACTTACCTAGCATGAGCAAGGCCCCTGGGTTCAATTCCCAGTACTAAAAATATAAAATAAATAAAAGGACTCTCCCTCTTTTCCTACTCCAAATCACAAGATCTTTTATTTAAAATTAAAAATAAAACATTTTAGGGAACTGAATCATTAATTGAATCTATTCTGTTATTCTAATTATATCCTTACTAACATATTTTAACCATTTTATAAAGACATAAAAATAAAGTATGCATTATTTTTTTCTTATCTAGATTTGTTATGTAAAAAATGTCTACATGGGTGGGCTCTTTTCTTACAGGGAGATGCTGCGAGATCCAGAGATGAGAAATAAATTAATTTCTAACCCAACTAATTTTAACCACATAGCCCACATGGGTCCTGGAGATGGA
The DNA here is from genome assembly GCA_020662805.1 of Glaucomys volans. Taxonomy (NCBI): domain Eukaryota; kingdom Metazoa; phylum Chordata; class Mammalia; order Rodentia; family Sciuridae; genus Glaucomys; species Glaucomys volans. Next base: position 24,669 of record JAJEJO010002214.1, on the reverse strand, counting down.
ATACAGATCCTAAAAGACCTGCCTATGGTAAGAAAAATGAAGAGTGAATGTCAAAATGAATGGGGTGATATGTAAATGGAAGATATATGGGGGAAAATACATATATATCATCTTAAATATATAGACAGGTTTCACAGGACATATTAGTATGATGAGAAAATGGTTCTCTTATTATATCAATATGTTAAGGTGCATGATATATCACTGATGAGACAAGCATAAATTTAGATATCTGTCAAATAACAAATCAAGTTCTTATTTAGTTCTATTCCCTAGAAATTTCTCCCATACCTAAATTTACTGTTGTTGGTGGCGGGGGGAACTGCTATGTTTGGAGAGGTTCTATATCAGTTTCAGAACTTGGTTACCAAAACACTAAAATTTCACTTAAGTTTCATACAGGTTTTTGGCCTTTTTTTCCCTAAAGATCCATATTAGCTTGGTCATTAATGGTCACACCTTCCAGCTAACGTGAAATTAAATCTTTTTGCCCAATTACAAACTGGTCAATTGTACATAAAAACGTACAACATAGAAAAACAGTTGTGTTTTAACAATATGAAGATCAGATTCTCAGATGTTGTGTTGAGTTTAAAGATATTAGAATTACCTGATTATCCAGATTTTGTTCTTAAAATTTCAGTACCACATACTCTCAGCAATCTCTAAAACTTTAATATTGCCCTTTGATCAGTGGAGATGGCAGCAGAACTTTGCAGATTTTTAGATATAATTTTTGTTTTATGGCAATTTGAGAGATGATTTATGAATCTCCACCCAAACCTCCCACTAAGGAAATCAGTCTTAACCATGTCACCAACAGTACTGTGATAGAAGAACTAAGAAAATAAGTAATATAGTTTGATGTGCACTCAAATTTTTTAACATAAAAATGAACTTAATAAAGGAAATTTTGCATTTATTTCATGTGAATAAAAAAAGAAAGCTTGCATTTACTCGCATCTGAGCACTTTGTAGTAAATATGCCCAACTAATCAGCTGGACCTGCTTTTTCAACTGTTACTTTTTTTATCAAGACATTATTACATATGCAGCCGGGCCTGGTGGCACATGCCTGTAATCCCAGCAGTTGGGGAGAGGCAGGAAGATTACAAGTTCAAAGCCAGCCTCAGCAACTTAGCGAGGCCCTAAGCAACTTAGCAAGACCCTGTCTCAAAATAAATCATAAAAAACGGATTGGGGATGTGGTTCAGGGATTGAATCTCTGAGTTCAATCCCTGGTACAAAAAAATAAAAAGTATGCAAAGACTCAATTACATATGACCTTATATAGAAGAACTAAGTAAAAAAAGTTAAGGTCAAGCACATTAAATATTAAAACTGTTCTACTTGTTTATTGTATTTGAAAGTTATACTCTTTTCAACGTTTATCTAGAGTGAGATCTCAGACTTCCCTCCATTCTTTTCCCATTTTGAACATGTGCTTAAAGTCTTCATACTAGTTTTCCTTTAATATCAGAAGTAAAAGTAACATAACCACACAGTCCAGAGCCTCTGGGTTCCCCCTACCCTTTACAGAAGTTACAATATCAGACACAAAATATCCTAAGAGAGATTTCTTTTTAATTATGGTAAATAGCTGAAATATGAGTGTATTTATAGCTTATATTTGAAAGATCAAGTGCTGTGTATTATTTTAATTAAACTTTTTGAAATTTAGTGTTGTCAATAGTTTTTTCAATACATGGTACGTAATTAGTGTTACGGAGGGATAGAGGCATGTAAATTTCAGACACATTCATGTATTGCAGAGCAACACACAAGCAAATACATAATTATTTCAGTAAAGTTTTGATAGGTCATTATCCTCTTAAAATTAAAATCTCTTTCCTTTTGTTCCGTTTTGGTGTACCAAAGAAGAATATTTGTTATGTCATATATTCCAGCAATATAGGAAGAAGAATTATAGAAAATTTTTTGTAGAAATTCTATTATATCCTGTTTTTCTTAGCAGTGTCAGTATTCAATAAAACGTTACTTCGCATCAGATGAAAAAATCTGTTTGCTGATATTCCAAAGTTCTTTCCGATGTTCATATACAATATACACCCTGAAGCTAAAATAGCAGATTTCAAGTATCATAAGAAATTTTATATCAAAATATTTGAATACTTTTTTACTTTTTCTCCCCTCACCTTCCACCACTTAAAGTAAAATTTGTATTTTACTTTTCATTTAAATTTTTTTTTTTAATAAACAAAACAAGTCAGGCAACATTTTCCAAAGATTCATTCCCTAATTCACTCCATAGCACATGATCTTTGGTGCTGACTGCTGATTCTAATTAGACCTCTTGATTTTCAGGGTATGTGATCACCTGATTCTTTTAATCCATGACCACCTTGTTGGTTCTTTTAGGTGTTAACACAAGTGATTTTTTGCCCTCCCTATTAAATCTAGTTTTTAATGCTCCTTCCATTGCTTTAATGCTTTTTTTCCATGTAAGAGCTTTTTTCTAAGACAAAAAGTTGGTATAAATTTTTGAAGCCTGTTTCTTCACCTGTATATGTAATATGCATCAAAGATTTTATGTGTTTGAATTCTTGTTCTTCATAGTTATGCCTTATTTTCATATGAATTTTCTCTTTCATTACCAAAAGCCATCTGAGCTGGGACTTTTCACTGACAACCTTTCAATCACCTAACATATTTCTTGAGCACATATTATGTTTCTGGAACTATGCTTATTTGGGGGCAGACATTAGTAAACTATAATAATTTGCATGTCTGGAAATAATAATATGCATGCCTATATCTTCATACATATGTGTCTGTTGAAAAGCTTGTGATCTTCTAATGTATTCTCAGATTTTAATATGTTCTTTTCACTGAAATGGAACTATGAAAAAATTTTTCCAAAAAATAGAGATGAATCAAATTCAGCTATTAACATGTAAGAGCTTTCAAGTACCAAAGCCAGGTTACCATCAGTGCAAAGAATATGTGCCCCAGACATTTTTATGTTTCAACTTATTTGAATCAGTATTGCTTTCTTATGAAATGTTTATGAGCTTAGAAAGTTTATTAAATATCTTTGAGGCTTAATTCTGTTTCTTTCATACCAAATGATCCTGAAATAGAATTGTTTATTTTGTAAATATGGAAGGAACAGTAAATCTATGGTCATTTTATTTTCTTTTTTCCTGTATTAGATGCAAACCTTTCATTTGGAACTTAGCCACGACCATTCCTAAAATTGTTAATAAAGATAAATCAACTAGTTCAATGACCTCTTTGGATTTTAAGAAGTAATTTTGCTTCTTTAACTAGGAATATAGCTCAGTGGTAGAGCATGTGCCAAGTGTGCATGAAGCCCTGGATTCCATCCCTAGCACCAGTACTCCCCCAAAAGTAATTTTGCTTCTTAAAGTCATAGTTGCATGTGTATCAATCAGTAATTTTTGGTTTTATATTGAAAACATCCTGAAAAAGTTCTGATTTTCCTCTTGTCTGAAAAGTAAATACAGTACCTTATATAGAATCCTTTCCTTTAAACCTATTTGATTCCTGAGATCTTTTTAAAAAGCCAGCATTCTCTCCAGCATGTCTCTCTCTGCCTCTAATAAAGTGATTGTGCTTTTTCTCTTTAATATTACATTATTTCATTAAAAAAATATATACCTCGACATTGAAGGGAAGATTTTACCCTTGTAAAAAAAATTATTTTGGGGGTGTCTAAATGGAGATAAGCTTGGTTGCTTAAAGGTAAACTAGTAATTAGTATATCCTGTAGTTATACACTATTTTTGTTACAGAGACATAAGATCAGTAAAAGAAAGTATATATCAAAACTTTCTAAACACAGTATCAGGAAATGGTTTTAAATCCCCACCACCAGTATCAGGAAATGGTTTTAAATCCCAGTACTGGGATTGAACCCAGGAGCACTCAACCACTGAGCTTTATTCCCAGCTCTTTTTATTTTTTGTTTTGAGACAGGGTCTCACTAAGTTGCTTAGAGCCTTGCTAAATTGCTGGCTCTGAGCTCACTATCCTAATTTCCAGAATTGCTGTAATTACAGGCATGTACTACCATGCCCAGCAAATGATTTTAGATTCTAAAGAAACAATTTTGAACAAGTTCAGTTAAAAACTGTTCTAGATTCTCTTGTCCTTTCCTTTAAGCATTTCTTGCCTTTTTTATCCTTAATGTTTTGGGGAGATATTTGTCATATTTTACTTGTATAAAAAAAAATACTGAACTAAACTCTGTAAGTCTTCCATTTCTAAAAGTTCACCTTCTACTCATTTAACAATAGTAATTTAAAATTTTTTAGGAGAGTGATCTTTTGCAATTCAGCTGTTTATATAACTGCAAAAGTATTACAAAAATTTAACTTTCTAAGACCTAAACGTATTTCATTAAGGATTCAATTCTGATGTAAGATATTACTACATTTTTAATATATGCATGTCATCTGAAATGTCACAGCTACTGAATTCATTTTCATCACCTTATCACCTTTTTTCTTCTTTCTATTGTTTTTGATAGCCAGGTTTCCCTTATCCATCCCCTCATCATCACTCCGGTCTGATCTCCTCTCCGATCAACTTTGAGCACATCTATCACATGACTGTTAATTCTGCTGAAAAATTTCTCTCTCCTGATTCCATAAACCCTGAATATTCCCCGTCTCTGCGCTCTGTCCCTGGTACACCAAGCTTTATGACTCTGAGGGTATGAACAGCTGAGTCAGGTGTTAACTTGTACTAACCTCGTATGGATTTCCTATTGCCTGGCCTAATAAATAACATTGCCATGGTGGTACCACATTGTGAAATGTTTTCCTTTGGCCTATTTCTCTTCTGCCAAACTTCTCTTACTTTTTTCCTTCCTCCTGTATTGATCTTACTCTTCTTCGTCCTGTTACTTCTTTTCTTCTAAGGAACAAGATAGAGGAATAGGAAGGGTTTCATTTTTATTTTTGAAATGATACTGGATCTTTATCTGTTAGGAGAATTTCCTATCATGGGTATTTTCTATTACAGTTACCATGATAGAAAGTAGCCTTAAGTATACCTTTATTCTGTTCAAACAGAAAAAGTTATCCTTAAATTTTTGAATGAGAGTATAGCTTGTTATTCTGTAACCAGTTCAATTTGGAGAAATTTTTAACATTTTAAAATATACTAGTTAGTTTTGTGTTCTGCATTTGGAAAAAAATATATATATGGTGCAGTCAACTTTTTCAAAAATTATATTAGAGCAAAAGATGGGCCAGAAACACCAAATTCTTGAATTAAAGTCTCAGCAGAGCCTGTCTACAGACTTATATCTATAATAAGACCCTTTTTGAAAAGCTTAAAAATTTCCAAAATAAAAATATAAAATTATGAATAAGTAACAGGAAAATATCCAAAAATGAAGTAAATTTTTATACCACTTTAAGTTGCTGATCCGCATTTAATTCTAACCAGGATCCAAGATAAGAAAAGTTAAGCAGAGAGAGGAAAACAAAAATACTGCTACTCTCAGCCCCTTCCATTCAGCCCTATGTCTTTGTTACCAGTGACTTTGCAGTGAGATGAAAAGTCGCTACTAAACTTAATGTCTGCATTTTTATCAAGTACTGTATGCTTATGCTGACTTTAAAGTTAGTTTTACAGATAATAAAATATTTGGATTGTATCATGCAGTCATTTCCCATAATATCCCCAGCTTAGAAAAACGGCAGCATTGACTGTAATTTGTATATATAGCAATTTTCCAATAAGAAAATTAGCTATGAAAAGTTTAATTAATTTTTGTTTGTATTGTAAAATTATTCAAAGTTATGTATTAATGTCATTAACATTAAATTATGTCATTTAATTGTCTTATTTGATAACATTATCCATGATAAAATAAGCTTCGATTTGCTTATTAACAGGTTTCAGGGAGTGGACTCCAGTGGAATGCTATATAAATTAATAAGGAACTTCTTATCTTAAGTTAGTCTTCTCTGAGTAGAAGTTTTATCCTGATCTTAAGTTTGTAATTAAAAGACAAAGACAGGTTTCTTATCATTGTCTAGTGAAGTTTATTTAATTTTAATTGACTGAATGATAAGCTGGGCTTTTTTTTACAAAACATTTTTTCTATGTATTATTCCTTTATTATTTAAACACTCAGTGTTACTAAGTGGCTGATGAACTTTATAAACTTAATCTTCACCATTATTCTAAGTTAGGCATTTATAGCAAGGGATATCAAAGTGTCTTAAGGTTTATAGAGGAGACAATAACAAAATATACAGCTGGGGGCTGACATTCCCATCTCCTTTGAGTTTTACTTGGCTGCATTTTGTACATGTTGCTTGCATCTTATAGGGCTACTCTTTCCTGTATGTGTGAATGTTGAATTGCTAGCACTGACTGTTACCAGTTTTACATATTTTATTTCTTGGATTTGGAAAAAAGGTAAAACATTTGCTTTAGATAAATAGCACACTAAGAATTACGTGGACTTTGCAAATTCAGTATGTGAAACAAAATGGCAGTGGTTGAATTTGGGACCAGGCAGCCAGCCATGTAAGAACTATGTATATTTCTTCAAAAATGTATGTTTTAGAGTTTATCAAGTGGTATTTTGCTTGTTTTTTTGACTGCCAGCTTTGGCCCTACTTCAGTTGTTTGCTATAACTTTCTCTCAGGTTTTTCAGGTGTTTATAGGAAAGCTCAGCACTACATACTCATTTAGAGCTATAGCCTCTCTTTGGGGTCTCACAATTACTTGATAACTGGAAATTGAGGTTCCAGTTTTAGACTTTTACTATAACCAAAAATGTTTTTTAGCCGCATCACTACATTTCTTTATTACTTCTTTATTTAACTCAAAAGACTTAAGTATTTGTTTTCATTTCATTACATTCTATGTTGAACCATTTGACCTATGCCATATCATAACAAAGAAGATAACCATCTTTTGCTAAGTATTAACATATGAATCAGGTTATTTGAAGAACTGCCATCATTTTAGTCACCAATTCCCCAAAAAATGTTATTCTGTCCAAATGATACAAATCAAATGTACTTTGTATCTTTAAAGCTCACACACATACCTGCAGCCACATATTCTTGTAATATCAAACCACTGTTAACTAGAGCACTATGCATTCTACAGAAAGAATCAGAATTTAAAAGTCATGAATTTTATTACCAGCCAAATTAATCCTACTACTTGTGGTAAAAAATTGGGATTGTAAAAATAATCCATTTGCTTATTCAGTAAATCTTTTCAGTGCCTGTTTTAAGTGCTGAAGTTCAATATGGTCATAATTATAGTTAGTGTAAGAAATGACAAGATGACTAGAGGAATGAAGCTAGAAACAGCCATGAACAGGGCTGGGGATATAGCTCAGTTGGTAGAGTGCTTGTCTGTCAAGCACAAGGCTCTGGGTTCAATTCCCAGCACCACAACAGAAAAAAAGAAAAAGAAAAGAAAAGAAACAGCCATGAACCACATCCTTCCTAAACAACCAGGACAAACTAGCCCATCACCCCAATGAAGATGAAGTCCCCAAGGGGATGAGTTTGAATTAGGGGATGCCTTCCAATAGTGTTCCCCTTGTTTTCTCTGTTTAAAGGGCAGGTATGAAGACATTCAGTGAAATATGTAAAATGCAATATAAGCAGTTAGACCTTTTGATGAAACTTTTAAAGCAGTCAGGTAAGATAGATTTCTGTTAGCATTGAATAAGTCCTGAAGAAATCTAACATTACCACAAACAGTATAAAATTCTCTGAGGTGATTTCTTCTTTAAGCTACCAAAAGAAATATTTCCTGAGCCCTACATGTTTAAAGAAGATTTATTGGTTTTGAAATTATAAAATGAGGCAGACAGTTATAACATTTTAAAATATACTAGTTAGTTTTGTGTTCTGCATTTGGAAAAAAAATATATAGCGCAGTCAACTTTTTCAAAAATTACATTAGAACAAAAGATGGGCCAGAAACACCAAATTCTTCAATAGTGTGTGGTGAGTTCACTGCAGACTTTTTTGCTCTCATATGATTTGATTATTAGCTGTACATTTCCAATCCATGAATGTTACCTTTATAATCAGGAAAAAACAAATGGTTTTAATGAACTAATTAGTATTTAGAGAGTTATCAGTTAATGAATGTATTTTCCAATCACTTTTTGTTCATGTTAGTGACTGTGATCATTGCGTGATATTCTGAGTGTAGAATGGATAAAGGAGCACCAGAAGTCAAGTGAACCTGTCAGGCAGCACATGAAGAGAGCCATCTCCTCTCAGAGGAAAGTAGCACATTTGATTCTGTTAGACTAATTGGCTTCACTTAACAAATTGATCCTTTGGAAAAATCACAGAATTTGAAATTTTTATTACTTTTTAATGTGAGTTTTTCATTGCATTTTAAAGTTGCAAACTTGCCTAATGTGTGTAAAATTTGTGATTGCCCTTCCCATAGAATCACTGTTTTGATGTAACTAAAGGGTAGCTTGAGAGTGATACTGCAGATGGCCATTTAAGGTTACTAGTAGAGCAGAGGAAGGAACAGATAATGGAACATAATGGAACTGGGTCTTGCAAGATCTTTCCTTTGACCAGTAAAATCACTGTCATTCTTAGAAAATCCCCCTGATATAGGTATGAACCCCAATACAGTTGAGGAAACTGAGGCTCAGGGTTGAGTCACCCTGAAGTCTGCAGTCAGAAGGCTATATAGCACAGGTATAATTACATGCTGTTTTATCCTTGAACCTGTGCTCATCAACCCCCAAGCTGCTTCTGTCTTAACCTCTTGCAGTCGGCCAATAGAGAGGGGGATCTGACTAAAAGAAGACTAATAAAGAATAGATGAATTTTCTTTATATAACTATATATACACACATACATATATATGTTTGCCAATTATAAGAAATATAGACTCCTTGCATCAAAAATGCTTGCAAGAGTTGGAGAATATGTCCACCAATGGAGAAAGCATTATGAATGGTAAAAGAGATATATGGTATAACATGGTGTATATAGTTTACCTACTCTAGGATTTGTGAAAAATATGGAAATATTTTCCCCTCTTCTGGCCATTGGTCATCCCCAACATCCTTTCCTTCTAGTCTGAAAGGGTTGGGGCCTACGGGGAGTTATTCACACTGACGTTTCCTAGCTGCAGAGTCTCACCAGGTTGCAGGTTGTGGTTGTTCCATCATCACCTTTCTTTTTTCATTATCATCTTTCTTTTTATCATCATTTTTCTGACTCAACAGAGGTGACTTGGTTGTGAACATATGAATAACACATTCAGTATCGGGTTAATAGAGCATTTTCTTGACAAGATTGTAATTTTAATTGACTTTCCTCCAAAAGGAGTTAGTTGGCTACTTAGTGTTCCTAAACAAATAAAAATCTCATTCATAATCAAAGTTTTGTTTCAGTTATTTGCAAATGTCCATGTAATTCTATACCTCCCTGTCACATCTAACCATATAACATTTACTTACCATTTTCACAACCAAAAATATTACTTATTAATAAGTATTTCAATAAGGATAAGTACTTATCCCTGATTGGGGTGAAATTTATTTCACATTAGAATTTAATTACTTTTGTGGGTGGGAGGGATTATGGAATCTGCTGTTTCTTACTCTGTATCATTCTGGTCAGAGTCTTTTTATTTTTTTATAATTAGATTGAAAAGGACACATCTCTGCAGCAAATCAGTTTCTTTCTGGCTGAAGAATGTACCTTTGTTTTATTTTTAGAACCCTCGTCCTCAGGAAAGCCGGACAGTATTCAGTGGTTCAGTCAGTATTCCATCCATCACCAAATCCCGCCCTGAGCCGGGTCGTTCCATGAGTGCTAGCAGCGGCTTATCAGCAAGTAAGTGGCCCAGGCTGTGGGCAGGTGCTCTATGGCCAGGTAGCCCTGGGGCTGCCTCCTGTCCTTCAGGTTCCACAAGTGACATGCTCTCACCCCCCTCATTCTCAGTGTGTTCTACAGAGGTAACAATGTCTCAGATCCTGCTTAGTGGGCACAAGTGCAATTGTTAAAAAAAAAAAAAAAAAGTCCTGGAGCCCTTCTAGAACGTACAGGTCATCTGGGAGACAGACAAATAGGACTACAAATTGTGGTAACTCTCTGCAGAAAATAGCACAGTAATAGAGAATAAAAAGGTATAGCTGTCAAGGAGGAATTCATACTTAGAATAATTAGGAAAAAACACATCACTTGCTATAGGTTGGGTTATGTTAATTAACTGAAAGAAGGCCAATATGGCTATGGTAAAATGGGGAGTGACAAAAAACAGAGGAGAGAGGTGGACAAATACCAGATGGGCAAACTTGGAGACTATGGTAAGAAATGTTTTATCTTAGCCAAAATGAGGTGAGAAACCTTTGGAGAATTATAAGTATGGAAGAAACTTCATGCAGTTTACTTTTCTAACAGTGACTGACTACCAAGAAGAGAAAAGATTCAAGGCAGGCAAGAGTGGAAACCAGCAACCAGATAGCAGGTTCTTAGACAGCCCAGATGGAAACTAAGGAGAAAAGAATGGGGAGAAGGAAATGAATTCTCTAGACATATTGTCAGAGGTAGAAACATTAAGACTTGATGACGATTCAGTAGTAAAATAAGGGAGAAATAATGGTAAAAACAGTCCCTAGAGTTCTGCTATAGCCATAGGGTGATACATTGACTCCCAAAACAAAGGTTTGAGGAGGACCGGGGTCAGGATGCACAGAGGTCACTGTGTAGGAAAATGATTAGTATGTTTTATTAACTGAGTGAAGTCTGGAGACAGATTAAAGAGTATACCCTTTTATTATGAAAGCAAGAAAACAATCATCATCTAATAAACATCTTTAAGACACCAACTTTTACTAAGCTCCTAGGGTGAAAATCACATACAACCTAGTACTTTCTTTCAAGTGACTCACAGTCTTTCTTATTAGTCTGTGTGTATGAGAGTGGTACTGGGGATTCCGTACTACTGAGCTACATCCCAAGCCCTTTTTTTTATTGTTTTTTATTTTGAGACAACATCTCACTAAGTTGCAGAGACCAGCCTTGAACTTGCAATTCTTTTGCCTCGGTCTCCTGAGTTGCTGAAATTATGGACATGTGCCACCATATTCAGCTAGTCTGTCTTTTTCCACTGTACCCTGACCTGCAGCATCTCTCTTCTGTACCTCTGTTCAGAGTCCTGAGCTAAGGGAACATAAAGAGAAAAAAATCTGTCTCTATAGTGTACTAGGGAAATTGTGTCTGTCAAAGGAAAAATGTCATCTAAGCAAAAGTATAAGGGATACTAATGACTGCTTACCTTAGAATGGGTATATACAGGTCTTACTAGATTCATTGTGCTCTTTTTAGTAATTTCTGGATCTAAGCAGTAAGGTTATGGATTGTGAAACGATCACTTTAGCTTCTGATTTGGGGAAGACTTATCTTGGCCCAAGAGTTGCTAGCCTTTAACTTTCTTAGGTGTGTGCTCACCCAGTAGCATTGGCTTAGAGGGCAGCATGAGGAATCTGCCTTATGTTATTTTCCTGGCAAGATCTGGGACACTGCCCACAAGCACATTAAGATTTATACAACAAAATCATCATTGTTCACACTAAAACCATATAGTAAATATAGTCTTTATACATAAAGCCTATTAGTTAGCCATCAGTCAGTTCAGGTAAGGTTTTGCCATCACATGGATTTGCATCAAACTTATAAAAAAAACTTTTGGTGTTTTGCGGCTCTTGAATTTATAGAATTGCCTGTGAAGATAGGATTTATAACATAAAGATCTCCTTAGAGGACCTTGGTAAGGGTCCCCTATCACTGTTGACAATATGCAAACTGCAGACTGGAGTTAGCCTTCTTGTCATTTCCTAATGCTTTAATCAAGCTCAGGCTTTTTGTGATCCCTGTCATAAGTTATTTGTAGTCATGGGAACAAAGGCCATCTCAGGAATCTCAAGGGGTTCTGCTGTTTAGAGTACCTCCTACTGACTTCAGGAATAGCCCAGCTTGTATAAAACATTTCCAGGACAACCAGCCCAGAGAGAGACAAGAAGATACAGGGGAATTCTGTTATTAATCTTCACAAGAAGCTCAAGATCTTCCACCACCAGGCCCAGCAAGGCTTCCTGAGGTATAGCCAGACTTCCAACACTGGTTTCTATTGTGGCTCATCCCTGCCTCCCCAAGGATTAAGACAGACTCACAGGGGAGCCTTTTGGAACTTCCCAGAGGTCATGCAGAATTTGGATGCCTTTTAAGATTAAGAGTAGGTAAATGTTACCTTCCTTTGAAAGATTCATAAAGCTTAAAAGCAAAATGAATACACGTAAATGACAGAGGTAGGATGAAGTTCTCTATTATATAAATAGTCACTAGGAAGGGGGAGACACTGAAGAGAAGGCCTTGTGCATGCCTCCTGGTGTGCACCACATTCTCCATGGAGTGAGCGTCCACTTGTTCCCACAGAAGCCCCATAAGATGGAATTTATTTTCTTTCTTATTTACAGAAGAGGAAAACAGACTCAAAGGTAAAGCAGTTCACTTGAGGTCATACAATTAGTGAGCCCCAGAAGTCTAGCAGTTTGGATTTTCTATTTAGAATGACAAAAACAAATTTTTAAGTATATCATAATTTTTGTTACTTGAGCACTCCACTAGGTATGAAATTGGAAGTAAAAATTTTAAAAATGATCATGCTTTCATTTAAGTTATACTCTAAGGAAACAACAACAAAAAAAAATCAAATAAAAAGCATTAAAAACTGAAGAGTACATTTCCAAAGAAGCAAACCACCAAATGAAAACCTGTGCATGTCTAGTGACAGGGTGTCTAGGAGCTGGGTGAGGAGGAAAGCCTTCGAGTCAGTGGTTCTCAGTCTGAGCTATGGTCTCCAACCATCAGGAAAGCTTTTAAAAGTTAAATCAGAAGTTCTGCTCTAATTGGTCTGGGGCAAGGCCCCGACATCCAAATTTTAAAGTACGATAATATAACCTACAGTTTATAGTCAGCCTTGGTGGCCCCTGCAAGAAGTCAGTTACATCAAGAAATTCAAGCCTGTCTCTGACATCCCCACCAAAGGAAGAAAGCAGGCGAGGAGGAGGCCTGAGTGTCCTGTTCCATGTCTTTATGGACACTTCTACAGTTTGGTGGTCATTAAATAACTGCTTTAAATGGTCACTCATTGACGGTTTTAGTGAATTTTTAATCTAAAAAGAGGGAGATGTTAAATCAGCAAAAAGCTGAAACAGTCACAATCTTTTATCTTACAGTTGCACTGAAATTTCAACATAGTCCTTTTTGACCAGTGGTTATAATATTTGAAGCGCAGCAAGATAAAACACTTTTAAGCAAAAACTAAGGAATAACAGAGAATGCTAAGAGTTTTAGATATAACAATAACCCCCAAATTTCTAAAGATTGTTTTCCTGTCTCCCCTTTTCTTCCTGTGAATGCAGTTTGTCTCCATTATGTACCCCAACCCCATGGTCAACATAGAGCATTTTTGATGAAACTCAACCTCCTTTTGATATCTCAGACATCTTGCCCTGCGGAGTAAAAAGGGCTACTTTTATGTTTCCTTTGGGTTGTAGTTGTTGTTGTTGTTGTTGTTTTTTAAGAGTTCTTGCTGGGCACTGTTGTGCACGCCTGTAATCCCAGCAGCTCCAGAGGCTGAGGCAGGAGGATCACAAGTTCAAAACCAGCCTCATCAATTTAGCAGGACCCTGTCTCAGAATAAAACAAAAGGGCTGGAGATGTGGCTCAGTAGTTAAGTGCCCCTGGGTTCAATTCCTGGTACCAAAAAAAAAAAAAAATAGTTAAGTGCTGTCCTGTGTTAGATGACAGTCTTTGTCTAGGAATGGTGCCACATCCTGGAAAGGCCCAGGAGAGGCAAAGATGTCTCATCTATTGGGAGAACAGAGGGCTCAGGATTATAGCATGATTGCTTATATCCTGTGGAAGAGATGTGTGAAAGATGTCAAGTGAGCCCCAGGGGTTGGGAAAGATGAGGCAGCACCAAGTGGGTAGGGAGGGACTGAAAGCACCCAGAAACTACTCCAGATGCAGGAACTCACACAAGAGATTTTATTAGGCAGACGAGTGTCTGCCCTGAAGAGAAAGAGTAAGAGAGTGAGAGTGAGAGTGAAAGAAAGAAAGAAAAGAGAGCAAATAGCAGGAAAATTACCCTTAAATAGTGAAAACCTGCAGGCTAATTGGACCAATGACTAACAAGAAAGTTAACAAGCTAAATTAAAAAATGGTGTGTGGGGAGTGGGCAGAATCAGGGGAGAAATGGCTGCAGCTTGCTCCTTACAAGGACCACAAGGCTTCCATGGAAATTGTTATTGGGCTCTTGGCACAACCTGGAGAGTACTGCCTGCTCACCAGAAGTCCCCACAACTAGAATGTGACGGAAACAGCCATGCCAGATTGCTGGGCTTCAGGGTTGAGCTCCAGGCCAAGGTACCACTGTTGAGGATGACTCTGGGGCATGGGAAGGATGCACGCTCTCAGTCTGTTTACTTCATATATAGACCAGTGACCCTCTTCTGCATGTGTAAAGTTTTTCCTGAATGGTGTCCTATAGGGTCATCTGCACAGAATGGCAGCGCATTGAAGAGGGAATTCTCTGGAGGAAGCTACAATTCAAAGCGGCAGCCCATGCCTTCCCCATCAGAGGGTTCTTTGTCTTCTGGAGGCATGGACCAAGGAAGCGATGCCCCAGCAAGGGATTATGATGGAGAGGTGAGTGGAGCATGAGTGACTGCTTCTTCTAGAGATGGGGGTTGGGGCCATTTTGTATCAAAGAATGAGTGCAAGTACCCAAGTACTTCTACCACTTTGAGCCTGCCTTAGCTGCAGCAAGGTCCAGCATTCACTCCCAGCCAGGGCCAGCAGAGCCCATCACTTGAGCTGCAAACTGCAGTTTTCCTAGGGATGTTTACTTCTAATGGCTGTTGAATGAAAATACCTACATTTCTATTTTTTTTGTACTGTTTAGATATACATGACAGTAGAGTATATATATTCTAATTAGAATTCCATTCTTTTTTTTTTTTTTTTTTCTGCGGTGCTGGGGAATGAACCCAGAGCCTTGTCTTGTGCTTGCAAGGCAGGCACTCTACCAACTGAGCTATGTCCCCAGCCCTAGAATTCCATTCTTGAGGTTGTATATGATGAGGAGTTTCACTGATGGTGTTCATGTGTGAATCCAAGAAAGTTATGTCCTATTCATTCCACTGTCCTATTTCCTATCTCCCCTCTCTTCTCTTCATTCCCCTTTGTCTGATCCACTGAACTTCTATTCTTCCCCTCCCCTCCTGTTAGCATCCACATATCTGAGAGAACATTTGACCTTTGTTTTTTTTTTTGGGGGGGGGGGTTGGCTTATTTCACTTAGCATAATAATCTCCCAATCCATCCATTTACCTTTCTTTACTTTGGTCCTTACAGGACTCTGATTCTCCGAGGCATTCCACAGCTTCCAACAGTTCCAACCTGAGCAGCCCCCCAAGCCCAGTTTCACCCCGAAAGACCAAGAGCCTCTCTCTGGAGAGCACTGACCGCGGGAGCTGGGACCCATGATCCCTGGCTGGCCTCATCCAGCACCCCCCACTGCCTCTTCCCTCACTTCCATCTCCTCCCTCCACCTCAGCCTGGAAACAGCCAGGAGCTGGCAGCAGTAGCAGGGTAGGGACTCAGCAGTTCTGAAGATGCACCTGGCATATTATGCACTACCTAACAGCCGCAACAGGCAGGCTTCAGCAAGCAGCTGAGGTCGATGTCCATTCATTCCATATACTTAGAGTTGCTTTCAGTAACATTTCACCCCTTCCCAAAAGGTAGCTTCAGTAGACTACACAAATATAAGTGATAAAAGTAAGAGTAGACAGATCTTGTTTTCACAATAGCACCTCACTGTAGCCTCAGATAGCACATGGGATTCTGCACACCGGAGGGACGGTGTCCTTGGAAAGGCCTCTGAGCAAGGGAGCACCAGTCCGATTATTGCCAGGAAATCCTCACAGATTAAAACAATGCATATTTTACTACAATACAGAGTTTAAATAAATACATAAATGTAGAAGTTAAATACTGAATGTATATAGTCAAAAGAAGCATCTTGTATTCAATGAAAGATGGATGCATATATAAGAGAAAGAGATCATTTAATTTAAAGCAATGTGTTGTTTTTTGTCTGTTTCCCAGCTAAGTCACGTACAGGGTAGAAAGGCCTCAAGCTGACATTTGTGGAGGGAGAGTGAGAGAAATCCCCATCCTCATGGTGCCCTATCCTCAAGACTCTTGGCAAGCTGTGGTCACCTGGAGAGCTACTAGGGAACATTCAGAAACTCTGGCTCTTTGGTTTAAAGTATAACCTGGGCACCAGTGTTTTAACATTTAAAGCCCCTTTAGTTTCAAGACACACTCACCTCTACCCAAAACATTTCTTTTTCTAGTAATAGTGTGAACCACACTTTCTGCTTCTTACTCTATTTTGATATCTTCTGCATATGAATGTAGAAATGTGATTCTGTCCCCATCTGATCCCTTCCATCTGAAGGACACAAGGAATTTCAGTGGCTTTTGAAGGTCCATAAAAAGGTTCATAGGAGTGCTGTGTTTCCTGGGCAAATTTGGTCCCTCTCAAGGGTATATGGTGAGATGTCTATCCCTGGGATGGAAATGGCTTCCTAAGGAGGAGACTGGTTGAAGGTGGGTGACAGAGTCCTTAGGTAAGCCTGGGGGAAAAGGCTTACAAATAACATGAAGCCTCAAAAGCAAGAACTTGCACAGCCTCAAATACTCTTTCCCTTACATGGTGGAGAATGAGCAGGCAAACCAGTATGCAGGCAGGAAGCTGGCCCAGCAGGCCTTTCCACTGAATTCCTCCTTCAGTTGCTGTGCTGTTATTTTGTTACATTTCCTTTTGAACTCCTGCTGTTGTACTTGCCATTAGGAAAAGAGATAAAGAATTTATTTCTACACATTAATTTCACCAGTTAAGCACATGAGTAGAGAAAGAGATAAAAATAAAAATAGCTCATGGAAGCAAAGAAAATCTGCCTCACTTTTGCTTTTCACGCAGGTTTCTGGGAGAAATAGAAACAGAATTTTCTCCTCCCTTTAAAATTCAGCTAAAATGCAGAAAGTTCTTCTACATTTGCCACTCTGGGATGGCATGGCTAAGCCCTGCCATCTCAGCACTGGTACCTGGCACTTCTGGTCCTTTTCCTCAGCAGAACTTGGGCCAGCCTGCCACAGCCTGCTGCCCAGGCTGTGCTGTTTGTAAGTGCAAACTACTTTAGGGAGAAAGGGCTACTGAGATGAAATGAAAGAAGGGATCCCATTGGAGGATTAGATTGAAGTGCTTCTGAAAGGTCATTTAAAAACAACTGCTTTAATACTGAAACATTCTGAATTTGCTGGCTCAGATCTGATTATATTTTATTTTGGATGGGCATAAGTCAGTGCATAGTTCTAATCTTCCAAATCTTGCTTTTAGAAAAGAAGTGTCATATAAAAATACTTGTTCATCCATTTATCAAGTGTCAGATCCCAAATGTGGTCATAGCCATTGTCTATTACTCTGATAGTTGCTTAAACTTGGCACTTTGCATGAGAGAAGAGAATCAACTAGCCAGCAAGTTGTGACCAGCTCCTCCTCACCCTCACTAAACAATTAGTTTGTAGCTTTGACAACTAATTGTGAATTTTTGTTGCCTATAGGTACTTATTTTTCAAAGGATGCTTTTAGAATCAAAATTAAAACCTACCTGAAGTTTAGGCTCTACTATTATCAGTCCTACTACTCCTCAGCCTCCCAGCAGGGCAAATGAGTGAGTGAATGCTCCTGAAGGCTCATCTCAGCTGCCAGACTGACAGGCAGCTGGTTCATGGTAACCAGTGGCTTGCACCACAACACTTTGTCAATTTCCCACTGCAGTCATAAATTGTCTCTGCCATCATGAGAGAGGAGTCCCACATACACTTAGACTCAAAAGTCAGGACTTTGAAGGAGAAACTGCCAGTGGAGTAGTTCTTGGGGAGATTTTCCCAAGATAATAATCATCCTGGTATACTTATCCCACCCTTAAATATGAAGCTGGCTACCTTCAGAAGCTTCTGAAAAGAATGATCTGAAAAGACCGGAAACAGGCTCCAGGAAATGGAAAACAAAGATCATTCAGAGGGGTCCGTTAACAAAGATCATAGGGAAGGTGTTTTGTCACTATCTGAACTTATCCTTTTTTTCATGCAGGACATTTGAAAAATGTATATGGCAACAGAAATAATTTCTTCATAGAAAACAATGCATTCAGAGGCATTTCTGGCACAGTGTCTACTTGTTGGTATTTGGTGCTACTGATGTCCAGCCAATGTGTTTCCTACCCTTAAATTCTGGCAAATCTTGTCCTATGCTTTTTGGGTCTACAAAATTACACATATATATTTCTTTTTGCCAAAAACAAAAGCCTTCCTCCTTGTGAAGTGATTGCTAAAGCAGATTTCACTTCTTTCATTAATAAAACACACACACATATATACACGATATATGTGTGTGTGTGTGTGTGTGTGTGTGTGTGTGTATGTATGCATATTCCATTACACCTGCACTTAGCAACTTAAATTCTTTCCGAGGGAGCACAGCTTTAAGGCTGTGAGATACAACTAAAAAGGGCCCATCTATTTGGTTTTCCAACCATTTCTTACACCTAGGCTTCAGGGGAGAATACAACAATCTCATTCCCCACTGGCTCTCAGCCTCCCTCTCCTTCATATGGTTAGAATCTTGTCATTTTCTTACTTAGTGGCCGCAACTATTTCTAAGAAAGAACAGTTGGTTCATTTGGAATCTCAGGTATCATTAAGGAAGAGTGGGGGTGAACAGATGACCTAAGACCCAGGGCCATTCACCAGCCTTGGCAGTGACCACATACTAGTCTCCCAATTCAGTGGGCCTGGCAGAGGCCACAACCCACTCTAGATAGAGGGAAACTCGAGCAGCCTGATCTCCTGCTGTAGGTCGCGCTTTGCCGTAGCCCAGGTCCATTGGGCACTTCCCTCTGCACCTCTCCTAAGCCCAGCCCCTGGATTAGATGAGCTGCACAGCATTTCCTTGAAAACCTCTTGTTAAGATTTTCATTGTCGTCAAATCCAGAGTTCTCTGTTGAGTCCTGCTGGATAAGGAGGGCCCTGCTTCAGCAGAGCACTGTCTTCCGCCAGCACCAGCAGCAGGCCAGCTGCTTCTCTACCACCCCAAGGACGACCATTACACACGAGGCCACCATTGCAGTTGCAGAGCGGACTGACCACCACAAATCAATCTTGATGTCTCATGAAAGCAAAATTACCTGCCTTTTTGTTAGGATAATGTCATTTATTTTATAAATTTTTAGGGGTTTTTTTTCTCATTGTAATATTATTGTACAGTTTTGCATGGCCTAGGTGTAATCATTTTTGTTTAGAATATAATGCTGACTGATATGTGTGTATGGAAGGGGAAAAAATATTGCTTTCACCTATCACTTATTTTGTTTTTATGCCCCAAATGTCTTAGGGAACTTTATAAGAGATTATCTGCTCCCAAACAATGATGTGGATTCTTTTGCACAGAAATATTTAAGGTGGGATAGTCAAAAATGTTAAAAGACTTCTCACCAGTATTTTATGTTGGTATCACTTAATATTAACCAGACTTTGATGTACTGCAATAAAACAGGGAACTGTTACAACTGAGTGTTTTGTCTTTTTCTTCACCCATTTTAAAGTCTGAGGAATGGAAAAAGCTGCCTGATTCTTGCTCTCACTTGCCCCTGCTTTCTGCTGGTCACTCATCCAGGCTGTTAAGCTCCAAGGACATGGGGTTAGTTTGTCCCCATGGTTTAATCTGGGACTTTCTAAGTTGTCCTTGTATATCCGTAAGAATAATGTTCATTTCCCTTGAAACTTTGACCTCCCCTTTTCTAGACCAAACTTCCTGAATTTTGTTGCTTCCATCTGTGTCTGCAAAGCCATACTCCCCTGCAGGCAGCTCAAGGAATGGCCTTGATGTTATAAATGTGTGAGCAGCTCCATTTCAAGCCTGCTTACTGCAGAGAATTAGCAACCACAGAGGACAAGAGTGAGTGCTCCTGCTTTGGGTAAGTTAGAACAGTGCATCTAAGGACACGCAGGTAAAGCTGGGGGTTGTCCTAAAAGAAAGCTGAAACCCTGGCTGCTGCTAAACCATTATTCTGAGAACCCTCCTTGTTTCCATTTCCCATGTAATTGACATGTTTGTTATTGATAAGTTGGCTTGTTACAATGTGTGCTGTGCTTTAGGGGCAGCAGAACAAAGGTTGGCAAACTTTCTAGGGAAAATTAATACTTTTGGCTTTGTGGGCTATATTGTTGCAGCTACTCAACTCTGCTAGCGTAGTACAGAAATGACAATATGTAAATGAACAAAAGTGTCTGTGTTCCAGTAAAACTTGAATAATGCAGTGGGCCATACTTGGCCAATGAATTTGTAGTTTGCCAGGCCTTGGTTTAGAGTGGGCTTAGCATGGACTGTAAGACCAGACTGTCTTGTTCCAAATCCTGGTTCCCACCACTTGGTGACTGATGTTCAGCAAGTCACTGAACTCAAGTCTTAGTTTTCTCCTCTGAAATGCCAAGTGTCAGGAGTTAGTACGTGGAGTTAGACTGTCTTCCTATGGCTCAATATTCTGGTGTTATTTACCACCACCACCAACAGTAACATACTTTTTGCAATTGTTAAGGTGCAGCCCTCCACTAGATGTTAGGGATACAAAGAGTCTTTTGGTGTGAATGCAGGGGCATGGGAGTCATTCAGTCTCAATACTGTGAAAAATCACAGTAGGTATAAAAGATGAACAACTGTGTGACCAGGTGCAGAGCAGACTTTGCTCAGGGATCAGGATCATTATCTACAGTTTAGTGATTTTCACTGTTGTCTTAACCAGGAATCTTCTGGTTTTCAGCTGGCTCTCAGACTTGAAGTGCACAAAACTTCATTTCCCTTTCAAAGCCCTTTTCTCCTAGCAGTTTAGCTTAGTTTTTCTTCAGAAACGAAGACTTGCTTTTTTCCTCCCTCCTTCCCCTGCACATTGCTGCCTCGTTTGTTTAGGTTATTTTTGAGGAAGAGGCTGGACCAGGCTGAGACTAGCTGGGGCCCTGCCATGACCCCTGCAGGGTGGCTGCTCCAGGTCTGTGGAGGTGCTGAAGAAAAACTTGTATCTTTAAGAGGATGCTGCTGGGTACCAGTGATATTGAAAGGCCTCCTGGGGACCACCCTGACCTCTTCATCCTCTCCTGGAGGCCAGCATATCCAGTACTTGTCAATCCCAAATTTCCCCCAGGAGAAGCCACTTTTCAGAGTGTCCCTCAACTGCACTGGTCTCTGGGTTTTGCTGTGCTTTGACCTGGCACCAGCCTTACTGGCAGGTGTACGTGGGCACAGTGGCTTCAGGGATGGTCATGGGGGGAGGGAACCACCTCCCCTCAGCCCTGAATGTGAGCCCGCCGCAGGTGCCCAAGGCCTCAGCTGGGAACAAGTGTGCAGACCCTGCCAGCAGGCCCAGAGGCACACCCATCTGAGAACCCCCTACATGGAAAGGATCACCATGGTGATGAAAGATGGGGGTCCCCCATCACTCCCCCCAATTCTTTTTATGCTTTTTTTATTGTTTTCTTTTAATCCCAATTCTTAAGCACATAAAATGGTACAGTTCCTAAAGCACTTTTCACCAGCACTTTTTTTTTAATTGAACTGAAATTTGATAACAAGACTTGTACAAAAAACAGCCTTTGCTGACCGTTTTGGTGTATGGGTGGCAGCTGTGCACCTCCTCTCAGAGGCGCTAGCGGGGGATGGCAGGCACCTCTGTCTCTCTGCTGCTCCTGGCCCTCCCCATGGCAGCAGTCCCAACTTTGTAAGGCCCAACCAGAGCAGGCCCAGATGACATGGCTATAGTCACTGGCACTGTTCAGAGTGGCACTTCTCCAGCTCTGGCTGGAGTCAGAATGGGTAGAAACACAAATCTCATCTAGAAACACACACACACAAAATCCAAAAGTATTTTGTGGCAGGGATTTGAAGGAAGTACGTGTACCCCCTCTTTTCTGGTTAACATTCACTTTAGGAAAAAGGAAAAAAAAAAATTGCCTTATTTCCTAGTTGTTTCAGAGGCTGAATTTAGATGACAGGGAGATTCTGATGGAACAGTGGGGGTCTCGTTTTCCTCCTTGCACTTACCCTACACACCTCTAGCAGTGGAAACTGTGGAGCACTGTAGGGCTCCCCATAGCTCCTCTCCTGCTCAGACCCACCCTCTCCTCTGGGCAGAGGAGGGAGCAGAGTACCAGCACACCCACACTGGCTGGCCACCAGCAGAGGATGAAGCTGCTGGCTACTGCTCAGCCTGCCTCCTGAGATAGTTGCTGTAGGCCTCTTCAAACATGGCTTTGCAGGGAAAGCGGGCCTTCAGCTTGGAGCAGATAAGGAAGGATCCACCCATCTTCCTATGCAGGGAGTAGGTCTCCTCAGGCGGGGGAATGAGGCGGTGCTTCAGCATGACAGGGATCAGGTTGTGGATCTTCTCAGTGGTACTCTGGGTACCAAAATCAAAGGGCTCATCAGAGGCAAAGGCCTCACCTAGGATGAGGATGGCATCCAAATGGGCATCTTCCATGGCCTGGGAGAGAGAAGAAAGGCAAATAGGGACAACACTTGAGATCCCTCAGCCCCAGGGGGTCCTACCATAATGCCCTAGAACTGAATTCTCATAAAAGTTGTTAGCATACAAGACTGAGGGTTTTGGTTGTTTTTAACTAGATTAAACATGCATAAACTCAAACCCACAGAGACGGAAACCATTATTGTCAGCTGGGATTAAGAGGAGACCAGAGGGAGCTTGGGGTCTGTGGCAGAACACAGTATAATCCCTGACTGAAGGCACTCAAGTTCAAAGGTTTTACAGAACTTTCTAACCAAAAAGAAGAGTCCATGGGCCTGAGCGAGCCTGCCAACACCAGCCCAGCACGCAGCCAGCAGTCACCTGCCTAGTGCAGGTCTCCATGCTCTTCCCCCGCCCCAGCAGGGCACGGGAGAGAGGCAGACCAAGGTGGGTGGGGTAGGCACCACAAATAAGAGAAAATGGGAGCTACTGTCCACTGAAAGCTTTTGAGGTAAGTAGCTCCACTTTTCAGAAAAAAGAACAAGGCTCAACCATACTAATTTGCTAAAGTCACACTCTTACTAAGCATGAATCCAAGACTGGACTTGGATCTCTATCCCTTTTCCCAGCATTGAGGAAAGTGCTGCACCCAAGGTGACTTCTGGGTAAAGGAACATAGCCCATACCCCTGTTTAGAGGGCTGGGGCCTCCTCCCAACTTCCCTCATAGAAACCTCCACCCCCACTTGACTGAGACACTGCCCTTGGTCTCTCAGTGGACCTAAGTACCCCAACGTGCCTGCCTCAAGAAGCTCATGCAGAGCACAATGACCCAGGCCTGTGTTTAAGACTGCCCAATGAGGCTCAGTTTGTGGAGACCCTGGAAGGCAGCTGTCCCCTGTGTTTTCATCCTTTATGTACTGAAGTTCTGCTTAAGATTTCAAAGGAAAACACCAGTCCATGTCCCAACCCAGACCCACCCCACAGGAAGCTATGCCCACATGAGCAGGCCCCATGGAACCCCCACTAACACCACTCACCTTGACCTCATAGCCTGTGAGGAACTTCATCTCTATGGATTTCTGCTTCACAGCCTCCCTATCCCTGTCAGCAGCAGCCCTGATGATCTGGGCAGAAGCACAGAAATGATTCTCCTGAGCTCCCAGGGAGCCAAATGCCAAAAACTGGACAACCCCATGTTCACCCAGCTACTCTCCTTCCACAAGAACCCCAGCCTTGAGGCCATAGCCTGTGCTGATGGCCTCACAGGGCCATGGTGGACTCCCCATCATCCAAAATAGAAGGAGGAGCCAAATCAATGCTTCTCCAAGTCCCCAGCCTCAGAAAAACGTGGGGCAAGCCCAGGCCCCTCTCCCAACTTTACTTGAATATAGAGGTCAGTGAAGGATCTGTCATATTCCCGCGTTGCCCCAAAGTCCAGAAGAGCCACCTGGGGATGGAGACATAAGAAGGTTTGCTTGGATGGGCATGGGAGGAGGATAATCTCTTAAGGACCCCAGAGCCTCTTGCTCACTGATGGTGAGCAAGGCGAAGGGCAGGCTGGGACTCACCTTGTGCTGCTCAGGGTCATAAAAGAAGTTGGACCAGTTGGGGTCTGTCTGCATGAAGTGGAATTCGAACAGCTCCCTCAGACACAGGACCAGGATGTTGTAGCAGATCTGGAGACAGGGTGTGGGGCTTGTATCAGGTGGCACCAAGCCACCTGGTGACCTGTGAGTCCAGCCTGAAAAGTTCCCAACTCCTACTTTTCACCCCAACTTCTGCCAGATAATGGATTCCCAATGAACCACCCAGCAGGAGATGTAGCTACACTCTGGTCACCCATCCAGAGGGAGCACCTTGGGGGTTCTGGGGTAACTATTCACACGTCAATAGCCAGCACAGCAGGGACAGCCCAGCCCCACCCTGTTTGCTAGCTCAGGCTCAGACACACCTCATTCCGAACCTCCTGGCTCAGCCCTTCAGCCTGGTCCAGGGGGAAGCCG
>JAJEJO010002213.1:175262-264858 GCA_020662805.1 Glaucomys volans | reverse complement strand
CCCCCCAGAAGAGGAAGGGGCCCAAGGGTAGCCAAGTGGATGGTGAGGCTGTGGGTCTACTGCAAGGTGAGTCTCCCTATCACTCACTCGCCTCCACCTCAGAGGGAAGATCAGAGCTCCATCTCAAACAGAGGAGCGGAGACCTGCTCACACAATGGCTGGACTCTGGGAGAGGAAGTGACCCAAGACTAGGTAAAAGAAGGAAGGCAGCTCCCATGGGGAGCCAATAGGTGGCAGACCAAAGCCACCTACAGCTTCTCAGGGACAGAGAGCTGGAAACCCAACTCCAGTCTCCCCCTCTGTCCCCTGGTGTAGACGACAGGAAGACACTGCTAACTCTCTATGGGAACCATGAATTCAAGAACAGCCCCCAGAGCAATTTGAACATATGTCCAGATGAAACTGGGGTCCCAAGAAGCCCCTAATTTAAGACACTTCCAGCATCTGTGTGGCCTACTTCTTAGTACCACCCACCTACTGCCTCCTGCCACCCCACCATGGTGCTGATGGACTTGCTGATGGGCCTTCCCACCACTTCAGTAATATGTCCCTTGTATTCTGAGGCCCAGTGTTTAAGGTGGTCCAAGGCCCCAGCCTCACTCTGGGAAGGATGGGTCATACTCTAGGGGTGGCCTAGGGGTGCAGGTCTTAGGAGAGACTCTGAGGCCAAGATTTTTGGACCAAAGTGTTTGGGAGGCCACAGGCCACATTCCAAATGCAACTGGACCAGCACACTAAGGAGACCCCATGGAAACTGGGTGTATGGCAGGTGCCAGGCTGCAGACACGGTCTTAAGATGCAGCTAGGCCACCCTGGGGCACATCTGCATTCTGCCATGGCATGACAAGATGGCCCTGGTGATACCCAGGGCTGGGTATCAGAAAGCTCCTGCTTAAACTAGAGCATGGCCCATCTTCCAGGCAGGCTGTGGGCTACAGTGAGATAATGTGAAGAGGACAGGGGTGGGGGCATGTGAAAGGGCTCTTTTAGGATTTGTGTGCAGGGTAGATGAAGTTGGGGTTGACCTGCTTCTGGGGAGGCCTCCCTTTTCCCTCTTGCCTCCCCCTTTCTTACCC
Organism: Glaucomys volans; assembly: GCA_020662805.1. NCBI lineage: Eukaryota > Metazoa > Chordata > Mammalia > Rodentia > Sciuridae > Glaucomys > Glaucomys volans. The sequence goes on along the minus strand of JAJEJO010002213.1, from coordinate 263,782 downwards.
ACCCCAGGTCCTTGCCTGGCATGGGATTAAATGTGTCTTGGCTTTCCTAGTCCCTCGAGGTCCATCCCTCCCTCCTGAGAGCCCTAGGGTGCGATGGGAGTGATGCTGATGAGTCAGGGGCTGGGGGTCGCCTGGGCTGGGAGATGGAGCCCCTGTGCCCTGTAGTCTCTCAGGGAGCAGACGGCACACGGGGCAGTCTGGCCCTGGGTCTGGATGCAGTAGGAAGCTCTCGGGCTTCTGACTTCCAGGAATAACTAGCCCCAAATTCATCACACAGAGTGCACTTGTTTGGGCATCTGAGTGAACACTAAATAGAATATTTTCCATGTGTTCGTACAGCAACTTGAAGCCCCTTCCCTGCAGGCAGGCTGAGCCCTCTGCTGTTTGGGTTGGAAGGAAAGGCTGCACCTCCCCTTGAGAAAGCACATCCTGGTGTGCCAAGGAAGGGTCTTCCAAGGACAAAATAAGACTCTGGGAAAGAAGAGCAGCCATGTAGTAGCTGGAGGGACATTTTGCCTGCTCCCCACACCCAGCTCCCACTGGGCTGAGATAATGAGGGCCTTGGATAGCGGTAGGAGGTGACCAGGCACAGTGTAGAAGCAAACAAAGAGGCCTGTACTTCTCTATGTCCCTGTCCCTGCCCTGGAGGGCAAGGGCAACGGAACACCAAGCAGCCAGCTGGTGGGGTCTGATTTTAGGACACAACTCCCAAGAGAAGCAAGGAGGAAGAACAGGAAACCTGGCTAACTTGGCCTACTTCTCCCCTGGCCTCCGCCTCTCTCTCACACACCCCTCTTTCTCAATCTCCTCATAGAAGAAGTAAACCATTCAAAGCAGACACAGGCTTCAGCTTTGAACTCTGCTTCTCAGTGCCTGGGAGTGGCATGGAGGAGCCTGTGTCTGCTGTCCAGCCTGGGCATCTGCAGCCAGGGACAAGCCTTCAGGGTGAGCACAGGGTGCTGGACACCTCGTGGGTGGATAATCTCAGGGAGGTGGCAACAGTCTCCCAGGGAAGAAGGAGCCACATGGTGCAGGGTGGGGGTCTTGGGATGGAACAGCCAAAGTTTGAGAGGAAGTAAGAAACCCTGCTGCCAAACCAGGGGCTCAGGGCTGCCCGGGTCTCAGGCTTCCCGCTCTGTTCTCCACCCTGCCTCCTACAGCCCCTTTTCCTGTCTCCTCTTCCTGCCTGGGTTCTCTCCCAGCTTATCTCCCTGGACAGAAGGCAGACTGAGCCTGGACCCTGCTGTTGGGAACCTGGAGGGCAGGGGGTGCCAATTCTGCCCACAAGTCCAATGACCCTCCCAGTCTGCACCCTACTCAGGGCTGGGGCCATTTGTAGGCTGATCCACAATGGAGACCTCTTAAGCTCCTGGGCTCCCTCCCCAGTCACATTCACTGTGGACGCAAGTTTTTTTTTTTTTTTGTTTTGTTTTTGGCAAACCAACATGTTTGCCAACCAGCCCTCTCTCCTCCTCTCTATTCCTGTACCCCCTGCAGCTTGCATAATAGGAGGTCACCATCTTCCTACCTCCCTAGTTGGTACTCCCTCACCTCCCACCCAGGAGCCATCCCACCTGTCAGGAGGCAGTTTTTTCTGCCCCTCCCTGGGGGTTCGACACCCAGCGAGGGCCTCCTCCTGGCACCTGCAGCTGTTGGCACCTGCTTCAGGTCAGCTCATCGGAGTGGGGAAGGAGCTGTCACTATAAAACCAGTGTCCCTGTGCCTTCTACACATAAGGGGAGCTGACTTGGAGTGGGGTAGGTTACAGTTGGTCAAGCAGACCTCCTGCCCCACAAGAGGTCTCTGGGATGCCCTAAATGCTGTCTGGTATCTGCTGCATGGCCAGGTGTGGTGGCTGGGGCAAATACTCCTACAGCAAGGAGTGTGGCTCACCTGACGCCCATCTTGCAGTCCATCACACAAGGAGAGTCGAAATCAGCCAGCAGGTCGTCCATCTGGTTGTAGCGCTCCCCATCCTTCACCACGTCCCCGTGGTAGGCAGGCACAAAGGGCCTCAGCACATCGGCCATCAGTCGATCCAGGCAGCGTTGCTCCGACTCACAGTGCTTCTTTAGGATCCGACCATTGGCAGCCTCCTTGAAACTCCCTGCAGAGCAAATGAAGGAGGTCCTTGGTTCCCAGCTATAGCGCACACAGGTACCCTCCAACCACAGGACAGCCCCTCCATCACAGCACCTGGGTCTCCCTGGGATGCTGCAGTGCTGGTTAAGCCTGGGACTGAAGATATGCCAATGTCCCCTCTATGGACAAACACTTAAGGAGGTGGATCAAGTCCAGTTCCCCCACTCACCAAATGCAACCCTGGGCTGGCTCTCCAGCATTCCTGACCCCAAACTCCTCATCTGAAGATACAGGCTATGAGTGCTCACAACTGGAGGGTTAGCAGGGCTACAGGAGAGATCCCTTCATTTCTTAGTATCATTAGTAGACTCCCCACCCTCATGGTCAATCTGCTTCTCCAGCATGAAGGTGTCTCCCCGTCTCAGTAAAGGAAAAGCCCTGAGAAGACAGGATCCAGTGCCAGGACAAGGGAGACAGAGTGAGCTGAGAAGTAGGGGTACAAGGTCTGGGGTACCCAGGCAGGGTTCCTACCAAGTCACACCTTGTATTTTCAAATAAGTATTTTAAGTATTTTCAAAAAGTATTTTCAAAAAGTGTCTCTCCCTGTGGCTGACTTTCATTGGGCCAATGCAGTTGGGAGACATTAAAAAAAAAAAAAAAAAAAAAAAAAAAAAAAGGTCAGACCCTGTGCTGGCCTAAAAAGAATCTGAAGACCAATGAACCCTAAATTCACAGGCTACCACTAAAATGTCCCCCAGAGGACAGTGTATGTCGAGGGGACCCCAGAAGACTAGATGATTCTGGAGATTTTGGTTCCAGAAGTCCCCATCTTCTGTCACTGATGGGTATGAACTTGGACCTGTTCATCTGGACTCTAGCCAAACTCCGTGGCCACTTCCACCAGGTGCTGGCAAGCTGCAGTTGTGGGGTGCCCTGTCCACATCTTCTACCAGCTTCCAACTCCTTTGGGGCAGAGACTACATGTCTGTGGATAATGTAACCCTTAGAACCATGATGGTACAAGCAAATAATAGGTGCTCAATGAATTGGTTAGCTGCTCTTTGTCCAGAGTGACCACTGGTGCACCAGCTATAAAGATTGGTGACTTCATCTGTTTTACTGAGTAAAAATGGAAGAGATTGAAAGAGAAAGAAAGAGATTGGAAGATGTTAGAGACAGAGAGAGGACAGAGGAGGGGAGGGTGTGAGGAACAGGGTGGCATGGATTTGAGAGAGTCAGTTGTCCATGTTCATTTGCAAAGCAGTGTCAGAGCCACATCTTCCACAGTGGTGGCTGTGACTGAAGACTAGAAGGTCTCCTGAGTGAAGCTGTTCTGATGCTTTCTGTCTCCAGGAGCCTCAGGGCCAGGCCCTCCCCTCCCACATCTGGAAGGAACCTTTCCACACACAGAACAAGTCCAGGAGAGCCGTGTCTACCTGCATGTCCCGCCAGCTGGATCCAGGGATACTTCTTCTTGAAGGACATGACAAAGGGAGACCAGTGCACCATGTTTTTTATTTTTCTCCATGATTTGCTCTAGAAACAAGCAAACAAAAAGTTCTACATTAGAAAGACAGCCACGACTTTCCCGTTAGCATGTCACTCACTGTCTGTGGCCACAAGGCCAGGAGTGACTTCCATAGCACAGGTGCCTTTGGGGGGGCTCCAAGCACCTTCCTGCTATCATATGTAGTGCAGTTACATGTGGCATTGTCCCATTTTACAAATAGACTGAGTGAAATGCTCAGGGGACCTTCAGGGACAAGGGTCAGGGACAGGGGAAGGAGGAAAGCAAAGTGCTCCCAATCCAGTGCTCCCCTTTCTGGAGCCTTCCCCAGTATATCCCTTTCTTCAAGGTCCCTCTCAGGGCCTCAGTTTCCTCTTCTGTCTAGTGAGAGACAGACAGCTGGTCCCACCAGGCTTCTGGGATGAATGGACAGCAGAACTGTGGAAAACACCCTCCCTCATGCCAAGTGCAAAGCTCCCTTCTGAGGACGATCAGAGCAGTCTACTGTCACCCCGCTGCAATGCTGCACTGCACATTTTATTTGCAGATGTGGTAGCAACAGAGGTAGCTCTTGCCTGCAAGTGGTCTAAAGAAAAACTTTAAAAGGACTTTATAGGGACAGCGCCTCCCACCCATGGCCTCAGTGTCCACAGAGGTGAGCAAGCCCACAGCTCTCTCCTCTTCACTATACTTTCTTCTCAGGATGTTTCTTGAATCAAAATGGTCAGACACATCAGTGTGGCAGGGGTCCTTTGGGCAGAAAGGAGAACTAAGGTTTATTGAGCACCTTATTTTGTTTTGACCACAAGCGTGCAGGCAGTTATTACTATCTCCATTTGCTCCTGAACCTCCAAGTCATAAGAGAGAAAGCTGTGATTTAAATTAACCTCATCTTGGACCCAAACTAGGTGCCCTTCAACAAATGAATGGATAAAGAAAATGTGGCATATATTCACAATGGAATATAAGCCATAAAAAGACTGACTTTATAACTTTTGCTGGTCAATGGACGGATCTGAAGACTACCATGCTAAGTAATAGAAGCCAATCCCCAAAATCCAAAGGTGGAATGTTCTCTATAAAATGCAGATGCTAACTCATAACAAGGGGTGGGGATAGAAGTTCAATGGATTAGGCAAAGGGGATTGAAGGGAAGGCAGAAGGGATGGAAATAGGAAAGACAAGGAAATGTATCAGCCATAAATTTCCTCTGCTCGTATATGAATACACAACCAGTGAAACTCCACATAATGTACAACCACAAGAATGGAATCCTAATTAGAATAAGTTATGTGTGCATAATACATCAAAATACACTGTACTATCCTGCATATCTAAAAAGAACAAATTTAAAAAACCAAATAATTAACCTCATCTAGCTACTTAAAAAAAATACCTTTTCCCTCTCAGAAGGAAACATGTCCACAGGGGGAAAAATCCTTATGTTAACTTTAATAAGAATGGGACTACAGTGGTGGGTCAAATGTCCCCCAAACACTCCAGCTCAAAAGGGAGGGAGAGAACCTGTAATAAGCATTTCAAGGTCCTGAAAAAGTGGATCCCTGACCAGCCAAACCAGAGAGCAAAAGCCACAAACGAGGTTCTGAGCTGGGAAGGACAAGGAACTGTGCAGAACAGGAGATGATGCGGGGTGGGGTACACTCTTTTCCTGGCCCCCAAAAGCACCCAGTGGAGCCCTGTGGAAAGAGTTTGGAAGCTGCTGAATCTCAAGGCGACATCAGCCTCCTTTGTGTGTCTCTGGTGAGCCAGCTCGGTCATCAGCTGCTCTGTGCTCAAGTTTTCTAGTGATAATCTGTTGAAGGAGAGGATGTCTTCCCCACTGAACCTGGCAACTTCCGTCCCCTTCCCAGAACCCTCACCCTGCCACCAAGAGGGACAGGGTTCTTAAGTGAGGGCAGCACAGTGTGAGACCATGTTACAAAGGGCCAGCCTCTGCTGACCAGGATGTTTTTCCTAGATGGTGCTGATGGAGATGGACAAAGAAGGCTGGGGAGGCTGCAGGGCTTCTTATCTGAGCTCCCAGAAGGCTCATAAACAATCAGGGCAGACAATGCCTGAGGGCAACAATGGAGGAACCAAATTACAGGAGGACAGCCAAGCAGGGGCTCCTCCATAGGTCCAAAGGAGAAAATGCACAGTCCCTCACCACCTGCTGGGCACCTCCCTGCAGCAGAACTCAGAGGGGACAAGGGTCTGACAGGCTGTGGGCTGGGAGGAGGAAGAGGACAATGTACTCCCACTACAGTGCTCCCCATCCCTTCCCCAGTAAGGAATAGCTAAGCCCACACTACCCTCCTTCATGGTCCTTCTCAGGGCCTCCATTTCCTCATCTGTTAGAAAGCTGGTCTACCAGGCTCCTAGGACTAATGAACATGCTAAAGGACCCTGGAAAATAACCTCCCTTGTGCTAAGTGCAATCGTCCCCTCCGAGGCAGATTAGAGCAGGCCACTGTCACCCAGTTGCAACAGTGCACTGCACATTTTATTTATAGATGTGGTGATAAACAAACAATCCTGCAGGAAGGATCTCATGACCTTGGAGGGGTCATTCAAAGATGACTGCTGGGAGCTGGGTCCTGTGGTCCCAGCTGCTCAGGTGGCTGAAGTGGGAGGATGCCTGGAGCCCAGGAGTTGGAGGCCAGCCTGGGCAACAAGGCAAGACCCTGACTCAAAACTAAACAAAAGATAACTGCCAGAAAGGGAGGACCTTCTGTGTGGGGTCCTCAGGGGGTCACAGGTAGTTTGGGGAAAGACTCAAGAGAGAGAAGGAGAAGACTCCAGCAGGACAGACTTGAAGTAGTTGGAGCCAGATCTGCAGGCAAGGAGACTGGGAAGTGGTGGGAGTTGAGTGCAAGCAGGTGAGGAGGTTGTAGATGCCCCATGGAGAAACTGGGACTCCAGAGAGTGAGACATGGGTATGGGAAGGAAGCCAGGACCCTGCAGCCGGGACCCTGGCCCTCCACACTGACGGCCCTTGAACAAGTCCCTGGCCCTCCTCTTGTCTGTTAAATGGGAATAATGCACAGACCCCTTTCTCCCGGGAGATGGAGCTATTAGAAGATTGGGCTCAATCTGAAGGCTCCTCCACATTTCTGTGTTCATGGAGGGGACACAGGGGCCTCTGAATATACCCTAGAAACAATCATTCTGGGCTAAACCGAGGTATTGTCATAGAACTGGAGAATAAAGACCACAGTGCCTCAGATTGGTTCAAGCCCACACTGTTGGGAAGAAGCTTCCTGCAGTTCCATAAGGACACTGGGCACAGTAGACCTGTGACCCCAGAAGGCTGAGGGAACCAATGCTGGACAAGGGAGCAGGACATGGGCTCAGCAAAAGCATTTGAAGCTGTGAAACCTCTCCTGCCCCAATGTTTCTTCCAAGGCTAAAGACCAGGGGTCCAGAACAGAGAGGGGTGCTCTAGGGTGGGGATCCCCTGACCTGTTCAATGTGTCCAAGAGCCTCCCAACACTCCCAAGTTCTGAGAAGGTAGGGCAGGCTTCCAACAGATTTCCCCTTTCCCCTACCTCCTCCATTTGGAAGTACTTCTTCACCATGAGAATGGGCAGGTGGGGCCATACCCACAAGAGTCCGGCCATCCCAAGGCTGCCCTGCCTGGACAAGGGCTGTGGAATATTCCACTTGGGAGGAATGCCATGCCTCTGCCCTGGAGACTCCTGCCCTCCTCCTGGCAGCAGCACGCCGGGGTTTTCTCGGGGGGTTTAAATAGCAGCACCCAGGCAGTGTCCAGGTCACTGCCAAGCATTAAGTAGAAAAAGTTCTTTCCAGATCCAGGGCCAGGCTGCGGAGAGGAGGGCAGCAGAGTGAAACATACCCTTCTGTCCTAGCCCTGAGGGGCAGAGAAAAATAGAAGGATGAGAGGACATGACAGGATCATTCCCTTTCCATGGTCCTGAGACCACAGCATCCAGGTCAGAAGTCAGAGCTACTTCTGGTAGAAGCTGCTTTCCAGCAGTGGGTGAGGGCAGGTTAGGCAGGCAGTCTTGCCTCCAAGCCCTGTGCTGCTGAAGGAAGCCACAGTCTTCAGAAATTGATTCTGGGCCTCTTCCCCTGGCTAAGACAGGTGTCAAGGCAAGGAGGAGAGCAGCTGGACAACCTGGAGGAACTTCGACCAGAGGAACGTACTGCTGTCAGTCAGCAGCCTCCATGGCTTTCTAGTCTGAAAACAGATTATAGACTCAGGCTTCTAGCTTCTCAACTGAGCAACCAGCAACACCAAAGTGCCCTTCAGATACCTTCAACATGGTGTGGAGAAGGGCACCTGGGCACCTACTGATTTCACTGGCTTGGCTCCTCCATCACTCCCAATCTTCACCCTTCCCAGTGTGCCCTCAAAGTTCCATATGCATGCCCAGTCCCCACCGGCATCTTGGGCTTCAGGGTCCTCCTATGTGAATCCGAGGCAGTCGGGTAGCTGACTGATCAGATCTACTGGGTCACATTGCTGGCTGGCATGCAGGTCTGGGACCTGCCTACCCAATGAGTAAATGGGTGGTCTTCCTAAGTCTGCTGAGCTCCTTATAGTGCAGGAGGACTCAAAGATGCCTGGCATAACTCTGTCATCTCACTGGGAGATGAAAGGGCTCATTTCCATAGACCCATATATATCCTCCAACCCCACAGCCAGCATAGGGCCTGGTGTGTGCACCTGTAACTACTGTTATTTACCAAGCTCTGGCTATGTGACAGGCACTGGGCCAGGGGCACATGACTTTGTTCTGACCTTCACAACAACCTGATAATTGATAGAGGAACATTTTCTCCATTTTACCTCTGGCCCTGGGCTCTGAATTGCCCAGAGTCCTTGAGAACCCAGGCAGAAATGATCTAATCTCCAGTGGGACTGCCCCAGCCCAGGCTGAGCTCAAGGGAGGAAGCCTAGACAGGGTCTCCAATTTCATGTGGTTATGTAGGCCAAATTCCAACCCTCCCGATGAGGATCATGGTTCCTGGGGACATGCCATCCTCTAGGTGGTTCTCCTAGTCAGGCATCCCCAAACATGCTACAGGGAAACACTGCCTTTAACAAATAAGAAGGCCGCCTGATGTAACCTCCACGTCTGGCCTTTGTGTTCCATGAGGTAGGCAAAAGAGAAATGGTAGGGAGCCGGAAGAGAGGGAGGGGAAGCAAGGAACCAAAGCCATGAGCTGTGGGGATGAAAGGGCCTCAGGACATCCACTTATGTGTGCTTCAGCTATTGTCAGGATCAGCCACGTGATATCCAGGTCCAGGCAAAATGAGCACGAAGGGCCCCTTGTCCAAAATGTAACAAGAATGTCCAGATGGGGAGGGCAGGTGTTAACCACGTATGGGGCCCTTTGCCAGGCCTTCTGCACTGCATGGCTCTCAAATATGCCCAGGATGCTGCCCTGCCTCCTGGGGGCAGGGAGCTTTGGAAAAGGTTCCACTGTTTAGTGGTGGCAGGTGACTTTTGGTCTTTATGCCTCTGACCTGTGTACTTTGCCAGTGATCAGAAGCTCCTCAATGCTGGGGGAAGGGAGAGAGCACAAGGTTAGGTACATTCTGTGGGGTACAGAAAAGACCCCTGAAAAAACCTAGCAGGAGAGTCAAGGAGTGTGGCACATCCTCAGCCTTCCTGACTTATTCGTCCTGTGCATGTTCATGTTCCTGGGCTGATGAGGTATGTCTGAGCCACTCAGTGGACACCCCTCCAGTGCCCCCTCAGGAGGACCAACCACACAGGGCCAGCACTCTCTTATCCTCAGTTCAACCCATATGCCCTCGGGGTCTGCTTCTGTCTCCTAGCTACCTCCAGCTCTTCCCAAACAACATGATGATTCCCAATGCAATGGGGTGGGCACTCACTCAGGTTAGTGGTACTCACTCCTCTGTTGTGAGGACTGAAGGATCATTAGCAGCCCTGACCGGCCTCATCCCCTATCTGCACTTGGAACTATCTGCAGTTCACTAAACTTGAACTCTATCAGATCTGTAAGGTTTTGCAGGCAACTAACTTCTGGTTCCATATACCCCTCTCCATCCTTGCCTCAGAACCCCAAAGGTATTGGTTTCTGTTATTAAGGATTTTTACAAGAATGGCTGCAAATGCATGGGATTTTGCTAACCCTTGTGAGTACTTAAGGACTATTGCATGTACGCATGTTCTATACAGCTCTATCCCAGTTCTGGGTTTTGGTTTTTCTTTTTTGTACCAGAGATTGAACCCAGGGGTGCTCAACCACTCAGTCACATCTCAGCCACTTTCAATTTTTTTACAGGGTTTCACAAAGTTGCTTAGGGCCTCACTAAGTTGCTGCTGCTGGCCTTGGACATGTGATCCTCCTGCCTCAGACTCCCGAGCTGCTGGGATTATAGGAGTGCACCACTATGCCCCACCCAGTTCTGGGTTTCTGGCTGGGAAGTTGAACCAAACCTTAACCAGTTAGGAGGAGGGAGACCAAACCCAACCCACTGGGAACCTGATCAGAAGCACCTGAAGAGCATTGCATTTCCAGGTAGGTGTGGGCTTTGCTCTATTTCTTGCCAGAATTCCTGACATTCCTCTCCCATCAGCCACAGCAGACCTCCTGAAGACACTGACTTACAGTCCCAACTACCTGAGGCAGGCTGCCCCTCCTCCAGTTACCCTTCTGAACAGCTTTGCCGGGCCCAAGGCTGGTTCACCACCCTGTAAACTAAGGACATCTCTCTCCAGCAGATTCTGTCCAAAATCCTCTGCCTCTGAGCTGGAAAGGCAGCCCATAGCATTGGAACTTGTTTTTGGAAGGCAGCATCATGAAGCAGAGCACAATTCCAGTTTGCGGGTTAGAATGAACCTCTGCTCTAACATTTCCCTCTGTGGCCAGGCCCAGACCTGAGCATCCTCATCTGTAAACTGGGCATCCATACAGGGAGAACCTGATGAGGCAATAACCATATACAGGTGCTCCGCAAGCAGTGGTGGTCGGGCAGACCTTAGATGCTCACTTTGTTTTTGACTTCTATGTCTTTTTTTTTTTTTTAATGCAATGTTTTTTTCCTCCAAGGCACAGGGAACTGGCAAGAGTCCAGTGGAGCCCTTCCAGAAGACCAGATTTGCCAGGTGGGAATCAGATGAGCTAACTGTGCGATTAATTGATTAAAAGCTTCCCCTCCAATGATAGGCAGCTCCAGAGATCACAGGGTGGCTTCAACCCTCTGAATCTATGACTCCAGGAGAGTCAGAGCTGGTTAGAGACCAGCAGTGTCGCTACCAGTTTCTGGTTCAGAAGGTCAAAGAAGTTGCAAAAAGGAGAAAGAATGGATTCCCAAACTACCATTTCAGGTACATGGAACACTGCTATGCACCACTAAAGAGCAGTGTTCTATGGTCAATTGTCAGAATGCTCAACAAATTTCATTTCATAAGGGGGTAATGTGCCCTTCTTAGCCCCTGTCCCAACTGGCTTGTTCCTCCAATTTGCTACTTTTTCCTCCAGCACTTCCCTTTTCATTTAAATAGGTTGATGACTTGACCAACTTCTATTTTTAGATAATTATAAAGAAAGAATTTCCATTTACTTAGAGTAAAAGAGATGATGGGAAAAGCTCTCAAATATCAGAAAATGGAAATAATCTCTGTACCCTGTGACTCCAAAATCAAGACTGCTAGAGTAACTCTTTGCTGTGTGTGTATACACAAGAATCTGAGTCTGCATGTGCAAAGAAGTCACATTTAAATGCCTAATGCATTGCTGGGTATTGTGGTAACATCTCATGGACACCTCATAGCACTGATAGACTTATTTCCATTTTGTCAATGATGAAACACAGACATTAAGTAACTTGCCTGAAGTCACACAGCTTCCAAGTTTTATGCCATTTAACTCTGAAGATTTTTGTTTCAGCCAACAGATGATTGGGCCCCTGACATTTCTCCTGGTTCTTAGGACATTTATAAAATAGTGTCACATAGCACACCTATAATCCCAGGGACTTGGGAGGCTGAGGCAGGAAGATTCAAAATTAGAGCCTCCAACACTTAGTGAGACTCTGCCTCAAAATGAAAATAAAAAGAGCTGGAGATGTAGCTCGGGGGTCGAATACCCCTTGGTTCAATCTCCAGTACCACCAAAAACAAATAAATAAAATAAAATAAAGCCTCACATAAACAGCAAGCACTTTGTCACAAGAGTGACCTTTCAGATGGGGGAGACCTGAATAAAGACCTGCCCTGCCCTCCTTCCAAATCTGTTCCCAGAAAGTCCTGGCGGACACATGCTTTAGAGAAGGCACATTTGACAAAGCGCTAAAAGCAGAGGAGGGAGGGTCCGTTTCATGTCAAAGCTCCTGTTCTGCTCTTGGAAAAGTCTGAGTGAAAGTCATTGTGTTTTCCATGTTTGGAAAAAATGCTTTTTTATTCCTCCTCCTTCTTCTTTTGGTCTTTCTAAAAAAGTGGTTAGGGTTTCCCTAGTGATCAGTGCGACCTTCACCAGGGAAAGGCCTGCTGCCTCTCCCAGGCTGCAGTAGCCAACTTTGTTCTTTGTGCTCTCCCCTGGCAGAGCTGCAGTGACGCGGGGTGCGAGCCCAGGCAGGTAGGGCCCTGACTGACTCAATAGCTCCCTCCTGGGCCCTGGGTAGAAACCTGGAGGCCGCCCAAAGAGAAACCTGCCCTGCCAAAAAGGAGCCCAGGGCTGGGGAGAGGAAGGCCAGGCCTTTCAAACCCAAGACACCGAGGATTGGAAAAATAAAGCCCAGGGACTTGGCAGAGCAGGTAGCTCTGGTTAAAAATAAAAGTCTGGATTTAAGACTAACTGTTTTCCCCCTTTAGCAAACAAGACAATCCCCCTGAAAAACAACTGCAAAAATGCTGTGCGAAGAAGACCTGAGTCTATGTTTTATTTCATTACCACTCTGACCCGGCCCTCTTGCCATGTTCCCACATCCGGGTGGCCCAGAACTTACTTTCAGAGCTGCCCACCTGGACGGAGCCTCTCCTCACTCTGCTTTCTAGTCCCATCAGTGTAGGGGAAATTATACTGCAAGCTGCAGGCTGGGCCTATACAGGTTGAGTACAGTTTTCCAAAAGCTTAGAACCAGGAGTGTTTCAGATTTTGGAAAATATGCAAATACATAATGAGCTATCTTGGCGATGGAACCAAGTCTAAACATGAAATTCACTTCTGTTTCACATACACCCTATACAGACAGCCTGAAGGTAATTTTATACAAATTTTCAATGCACCTGTGTTTTGACGGTGGCTGCCATGTGAAGTCAGCTGTGGAGTTTTCCATTTGTGGTATCCTGTAGGTGTTCAAGAAGTTTCAGGTTTTGGAGCATTTTGGATTTGAGACTTTTGGATTAGGGATGCTCAACCTACACCTCCTTTAAAAAATCAGTGCTGGCCTGGGGCAGGAAAAAAACGATGATGGGTCCTGAACCAACCCCTGCAGGCCAGGACACCCTGGTTACAATAGGCACGAGAGGCACAAACTGGCTTTGTGTCATCTTGAGGTGAGTGCTCTGTCTTCTCCACTCCTCGCAGGTCATCAGGGCCGCTGTACTTGGGATGTGGGGTGTGTGGAGCTGGTCAGGTGGGAGGTGGGAGTTCCTAATGTGTTCAAGCCCCTGCTAACCCTTACTAAGGGACACCTCCAGGCTCAGTTCACTCCTAGCAGCATATTCTGGTCCCATCCAGGAAAATCCTAAGTGGCTGCCCAGTTGTCCCCTCCTGATTAGTTGCCTTTTTCCTACTGCACCTTACAGTTCAGTTTCTAGGCTATGGGCAGCACCCAGACTGGCAACCAAGGGTCCTCCCACCTGGTCACTCTCCCTTCTCCACCATCATTCCAGGGAGGCTGTCTGAGACCCAGGTGGCAAGGACAGAGCTGCCCTATAGAGTCTCATCAGTGTTCCCTGATCACACAGGAGGGCACAGGGTTCCACCAGGGCCACAGGGCCAACCTCAGATACCTCCCTATGCTCACTAGGCACCCTCACTTTCTCAGGTACCCCCTAAGATCCAGCAGGGCAGGCCATTTTTTTGTACCACATCTGCCCACCTCCAGGTCCCTGCTCTGCAGTGTGCTCTGCCCCACCTGCCCACTCTCCCTCCTCCTTTCTGTGCATCCACATCCCTCTACAAATCCCTCTGAAATTTGCAAGCTGGCCCTGCTTTCTTGGTGAAGCCTTTCTCAGGGTGTTCCAGTCCTACAGCATTCCCAGAATCCTCTCCACAGCTCTACCCTTGAGTGCAAGTGATTCTTGTGTACCATATCATGCCTCCCAATGGTGGGAAGCCTCCTGAAGGACTGGGAATCTGTCCTAACCCTTCCGTATGCCCCCAAGCTCCTAGTAAGAGTGCAATACTCCTAAGAAAATTCTTCAGGGCCCAACAGACAGTAAGGGCTCAGGCCTAGAAGATAAAACACATCAAAACCAATGCTCACAATGCTGTACCCTCACCTGTTCACATCTGAATTTTTCCAGAGACACCTACAGGTATCAGGAAGGACATACATATGCAAACTTCCCATTCTGTCTGACTGGGGTTATCTCCAAGTACCCCATAGTTTGGCAACCCAGCTGGCCCTGGTTCCACGACACAAGAGGATTTGGAGGACCACCTTTCACTCAGGTTAGTTCACTTTGCTCTCCTGCTGGCTCTGAGATGTCCTTGCTGGTGGGTAACATGCACAGCCAGGACACAGGTGATACCAGCAAAAAAAGGCTCTTCCACTAGAGACTCTTTCACCCTCCATCCCTTGTCCTCATTTTCCAGGAGCTGGCATCAAAAGGGCCTGCAGCCTTGCCAAACCAGTCTTTTTCTGGTTATCCAAGAATGGAGGTGTCCTTCACCCAAAATGGAAATGTTCCTAACCCTCCCCACCAGGCAGGGCCCAGCAAATGCTCCATCTCTGGTTAGAAGGTCACTGACTTGGCTCTTCCCTCCTCCTCCCTCCTGGAGTCCATCCTCTTAAGAACTAAAAATAATGGAGGGTGAGAGGAGAGAGGGGACAGTGAGGAGGATGCAGAGCCCTAGGAAATGCCTTGGTCCACACAGAGCCCAGTATGGCTCCCACACCAGGAGGCCATCCGGGTGGGAACCAACAATAGGCGGAAATGGGGAGCAGCAGAGGAGGGGGCCGGGAAGAGAGCCCGAGGGTGGGCAGACTCACAGCAGACTTCCTAATGGATAAAGCCCAGAGGACAGAGCGCCTCAGCCTTTCCTCTGGGAAAGGGCGCCTGGGGCTCTGCCCAGCTGCTGAGAGCCACCCTTGCAACATGCACCAGCTCCCCCGCCCTCTGCCCTGCCATTGCCCTTCACCTCTTCCACTCCTCTCCAGAGATTTTATTTTTATTTTGGTAAATGCAAAAAACAAGACTAAGTTACATAGGGTGGAAATCTACTGAGGGTTTTTCACTAGGCAACAGACAATCAAGGCTGATGTTATGGGATGCTGAGCAACCCAGAGTTTCTTCTGGATTGATCCCTCAAAAGGACCAGCCAGGATATGAGACCTCAAGCCTACCCCCAACACACCTTGGGATGGCTTTGTTGGCCTGGGAGGCTGGAGCTGCTCAATCCTTTCTTCTCGGTCCACAGAGATGTAAGCCCAGGCAGGAGTGAAGTAGAGCCAGAGCACACGGGTTGTTCGGGTAACAGTGGTGACAGCTGATATGCATTATATGCCAACTACAGCCAGACGCAGCGCTGAGTATTTGATAGGCATTGTGTATGTATAATAATAAAAGTACCTCAACCTACCACAGAGCTGTTCTCGTTACCCATTTTACAAATGGGGACACTGCAACACAAAGAGATTAGAAAATTTGTCCAAGGTTCTACAGACAGTAAGTCTAAATTGGAATCTGAACCCAGGCAGACTGGTTCCAGGGTCCAAGCTCTGTGTCACCCTGCTAGGCTACCTCATTTCTTGTCATCTGTAATAAGTAACTTTATAGCCAGATTAAACCCAAGTTTAGATTCTGTTATGCCTAGCCAATTAGGCAGATTACCAAACCTCTCTGAGCTTCAGTTCCTCCTCATCTGAAAACGGGAATACCACCTATCCAGCAGAAATGCTTTCAGGATTAAATGGGTCCAAGTGCTGCGGCTACAGAGTGCTCCACCTCTCACGTTACGGTCTGGCTTCTGAGCAGTCAAGGGCAACAGCGCAGGTGGGATGAGACCTAGGGGATGCAGTTACACCTAGACTAACTCAGTAGACATTAGTGGTGGGGCCAGACCACCTCCTCCTCTACCTCACCCCTGGGTCTTTGAATTCCACCTTTCTAGGAGGAAAGTGCAGAGAGTGAAGGCCACAGCCAACAGGAAATGGGTTCAACCTAACAGTCTATTTCTTGACAAAAGCAGACACTTGCCTTAATCAAACAAGGTTTGTCTGAAACTTCAAAACACCCAGGAGCCACTATTTCGTTTGTTTGTTTGCTACCAAGGATTGAACCCAAGGGCACTTAACCACTGAGCTACATCCCCAGCCCTTTTTAAATTTTTTTAATTTTGAGACAGGGTCCTGCTAGGTTGTTTACAGCCTCGTTAAGCTGCTGAGGCCAGCTTTGAACCTGGGATTCTCCTGACTCAGCCTCTGGAGTCGCTGGGATCACAGATGTGTGCCACCACACCCAGCTCAGGAGCCACTTTTAAGGCAGGAATGAGGGAGTATGCACATCATGAGGTAGCCTGGTAATCCTGCAGATCTGACTCCCCACCGAGTGTTCCCCCCAGGGATCTGTGTGGCCTGCAATAAGTAACTTGGTTAGTTCCCCAGCGAGACTCGGCCAGGCAACAGGACATAGGCTCTGTGGGGTGGTCACATGTAGAAACACTACTTTATTGCTTGTGGAAGATGACATTTAAAAATCCAGGAATCTGAAAGGGAATGTTATGCAGAATGCTGAAGGATCTGAAATGTCACCTTTGCTCCCCTGGCTCTCATAAGCACAGCACTGCTAAAGGAAAGCAGCTTCTGAGCTAGTAGTTCTTTGCCAGGCATGGTGGCACATGCCTGTAATCCCAGTGGCTCTGGAGGATGAGGCAGGAGGAGCACAAGTTCAAGGCCAGCTTCAGCAACTTAGCAAGACCCTAAGCAATTTAGCAAAACCTTGTCTCAAAATAAAAAATAAAAAGGACTGGGAATGTGGCTCAGGGGTTAAGCACCCCTATGTTCAATCCTCAGTACAAAAAAAACCAAAATATAAAAAACAAAATTCTCTTGTACCTTCTCAGGAATCTCCTGAAAGGGGAAAAAACTTTCAAGTTACAAATTTTAAAATCCAAGGATACAGCTGGGCATGACAAAGGCACTAGAGTTCTTCAAGGTCCAGCTTACTAAAAGTTCACCTTTCTAGGCTACAAACATTCGTGGACAAAATACTACCTTTTAAGTTGTTTCTGGGAATGCAGAAAGTGCTTGTAGGAAATTTGGTTAAAAGGGTAACTGGAGTAACTCCAAAGCTGGAATTTTGGAAACTCCCACCTAAGGAATTTCTAACAAGGAAACTCTTCAGGAAGGACTTGAGAGCTTGCAAGTGGTATCAAATAGTTAGCTATATTTAGAAAATTATATCCAAGCAAGATACATTGGTGCAATTCAGAGAGATAAAACTGATTTGCCTGTGGCTAACTGGCACTCAGCATATGGCAGTATAGATTTGCAGAGAACCAGAAACCCCAAGCTGTTTTCCGAAGAAGGTTGGGTAGCCCAACCTTGAGGTTGATGCACAGCTCTGAATGTGCTATGAGTCACCCGGCTTCCCTCTCCCGGCTGGCTGGAGCTTTGCAGGCCAGAGTCCCCGTCTCAGATCAGCAGCCATGCATCTGTTCACGTGTAGACGGCTGGAGGCACAGGAAATAGGTTGCCAAAAAGGCACACCAGTGAACCCCTCAAGTATGAACAAGCGCCATCAGCCCTGGGAACAAGGCTGTCCCCGGGGTCGTGGTGACATCTGTGTGGAGACGTGTGATTTTCATAAACAAGACTGACTCATCACCCTTCCTCGTGCATCTGCCAACTGGGGCCTGGTAGTAGCAGCAGGGTGCTTACTTAGCATTATCCCCTGCAGCATAAGGATCTCAGGGCCCCCCAAGAGGTAGGAAGCAACCTGCCCTCCCTTTCTCAGAGAAGCAGAGATCTCCCAGCCTAGTGTTTCCATCTGGGGCAGACCTGGGGGCCCTGCCCAAACTCCTAACCCTGGAAGCCCCCATGCCCAACTGCTACTGGTTCTCTCACCCAGGGGGAACAGGGACAACCTGCCATAGGTCCCCTCATGTTTTGCATTAAGCTACATTTTATATTGCAATATTATACAGCAGTTCTTGGGATCATTACAAACAGGATATGTTTTCACAAAATGGAGGTTGGGCTCTCTAGTGTAAAAGATAGGGGCAAAGGGTTCCATTTCAGGCCCTCCCTGTCCTCCTCTCAGACAGACAGGGAGGCAAAACCAGCAAAAGTAGCAGCAACATTCTTATATGCCATTTATATTTTCTATCCAATGGGTCTTCAAGCTTTAATCTCTTGCCTACATGGTTTACAGAAGCTCTTCTTAAAATGGAAGGAACTTGAGAGCGTTATGTTAAACAAAATAAGCTAGACTTGGAAAGTCAAGGGTCATATATTTTCTCTTATATGTAGAAGCTATTGAGAAAAAGTGTGGGGGGCAGGCAGGAGGTGCAGGGAAGAGATCTCATGAAATTAGAAGGGAGAGCAGTTGAGTAGAGGAAAGGGACCCTGGGGAAGGAGGAGGGGAGGAAAGAGGAGATAGCAGGGAATAAAACTGACCAAATTATGTTATGTTCATGTGTGCCACATAGAATTCTTTGCATGTCACAAAGAATCCCACTATTATATATAATTACAATGCACCAATATAAAATAATTATATATTAAAAAGGCTCTTGGTTCTCTTAGACCATTCCATGTCCTTCCTACTGAGTAGGGGAAATGAAACATTACTAAGGGACATACATGTGTCCTCTGAAGAATGAATTCTAGAATGGCAGAGGCTGAAGAAAGGGCCCAGTGACCCCTGAGAGTCCTCATAGCCAGGGAATCTGAGCTGAAGTCACTACAGAATCATTGGAAGGATGGTCTGCTATCCACAGGCAGTGTTTCAGTCTCTTTTGGCTCCAGGCCTCCAGGTTCAGGAGGCAGGATTTGAATGTGTGCCTTTGACAATCTATGAAGCCAATGAACATCCTTGGCAAGTCTACCTGCCATCTGCTAAGCACTGTACATATCCCAATGGAAGTCACAAATCAGCATCTGAGCTGAGAGTCTGGCTGGGTGTGAGAGCTGCAGTGGGTGAGCAATGCATCTCACTCAGGGACTCCATCCTAGAGAGAGGGACTCTGGACTTTCACAGTGACCACAGCCCTCTTGTAGGCTCAGCCCCTCCAAGATCTCTGGGGATTTAAGAACTGCATTTAAGAACTGTAACATCATTTCTAGGGAACAGAACCAGCTGGTTGATTTCTTCCCCTTAACTTCTGATGCTATTATTAGGGCACATCTGTCTCTGAGTGAAGTCACCAAGGAAAAACCCAAATGGAGAAAAATATTTTTAAGCAGTCGTCATTTCAATTTTCGGAAAAGGAAACGAGTCAATAAACTGCCAAAGAACTCCAGAATTCAGGGTGACCAAAGAGGAAAATGGAAAGTATGTGCCCTGGGAATGCAGGCAGCTGAGCTATGTACACACCACTTGGCCAGCAGGATGCAAAGGGACCAGAAACCACTCACTGTTTCCTCTTCCCTTTCCTCAAACTTACTTCTTTCCTTTCCCTTAACAGGAAAACCAGCCAGCAAACAAACAAGTGACCAGATGATAGAGAGAAGAGGTGCATGCCAAAGACCAGCAGACTTTCTTTGTTCAGTTTTTTTTTTCCTAAATTCATTGCCAACATTTTAAAAAATCCAGATTTCCAATGTCTCTTTGAAATACTGGGTCTACAATCTTGGCAGCATCCATGGGCTTAGGCTGAGCAGCAGCACCTTGGGATGCTCTTCCCCTGTCAGCTGGCCCCTGACAGCATCTGGAGTTAGCTGCTGGATTCAGAGACAAAGGAAAGTGCTGAGGAAAGTCACAGGACTTCCACTATAGTCTTCGCACAAGCCATATAAATGAGGTCAAGTCACCTCCTTTGCGGGCTGAAAACAGAGATGAAAATGTACAGCAATGCAACATCTGTTAAACTGTAGGGAGGATTGGGCAGGAAGGCAAGGAAGTGCTTGGAAACTGAACAATACACCACATGCAAAGTCAGATGTGACCATTTGGGTCTACAGGATAAAGCATGCCAACTACCAAAACCATCTGACCTGGTCCTGCCTGCTCCACTGCCTGCTCAGTAGGGGAAGGGAAACCTCATCACATAGCAGCTGCACAGGGCACGACTCTGACCTGCCTCCAATGTGGGAATTTATAAATGGGGGCACCTGGCATTTGGGATTTCCAGTTATGGCCCAGCCTGGGCAAGAAGATTCACAGGGGAACATTTAAGGCAGGGCCAGGAGAAAGCCGAACATGTTGGCCATGAAACTCAACACTCAAAATGCCAGGGGAAAGTCTTGGTATTTCACAGTGTGGCAGCCAACTGTATTTTGAGTGTTGACCCAAAGGCCTGGCCATCTTCTCTCTTCTACAACGTCCTGACAAAAGAGAATGAAATGACAGAAATGACCACAGAGGGCCACCTACCAATGGGCTTCTCAGTAGAGAGATAAGGAGAGAATTAAATGAAAGAAAGTCCATATCTACCTCAAAGTCCTCTATATATCAATGTATAGAAAATGGGTAGCTGGGATTGATATAAGAGATGGGAACACATAATACTGATGGGATCCAGCGTCTGTGGCCCAGGGGTTGGGAAGGCAGATATGATGGGGCCACCCAATCAGTGCACCACCCTGCCACATCCCACACAGACAAAGAGCCCAGAAGGGGAAATTTTAAAGGTCACTGCTCTCAGGAGCAATAGGTCTTATTGCTTCTTACCAGTTCCTTAGCAAAGCATCACACACAACAAACTGGGTTTCCTGGTGGCCGGGGGCTGGAGTGGGGGGTAGATAAAGCATGGGCAGAGCCCTGCCCTGCACCCAGACCTATGCCCTTGCCTAGCAGATCTGATGGGTGGTGGGAGCTATGCTGAATAAATTTGGATCATAATTTTTTTGAGAGACCCTAAGATCCCTGCTCCAGGAGATAGCTAAGGAGACCTTGGTACCAGGCTTCCAAAGCATACAGGAGTAGATCTCCAAAGTCCCCTGATTCTACCACCCTAACAACTCTCTCCATCCCTATCACCATGCCACCCCTTGCTCCTACTATCTCTGGGATCACTACCACCTGCCCTACCTACCATGTACCCCCCTGCAATGTGCTCTCTATGCCTCAGTCCTGGAGATCTTTCTAAAATGTAAATGTAATCATGCCAATTCCATCAGGTCCCTTCTGTTTCAGGCCTCCAACAGGCTTCTCTAAACACTGATGATACAGACCTCCTTCAGGGCTCCTGTATCTTGAAGGAGGCCCTTCACTAACTACCCTGCTTCAACACTGACCTATTTGCATTTATTGTTGCACTATACTGCTTCATGCTTCTGAGCTTTTGGGGCAGGCCCCTCTGACTGGAAGACCCATCCCCTAACCTGCCCAGAGAACTTGAATTCAGTCATTAAACCATGCCCAATTATCACCTGTACCTCCCCCAGGTCCTGTTTGCTGTTGCCAGAAAGCACTAAAAAACCAAATCCTTTCCCCCCTCTGCAGTACTGTTCCTCCACACCTCACACATTCCTTCATTGCTCTGCTTAGAGCTCATTCACATGATCTGGTTATACCATTGTTACCTCACTAGAGTGAGCATTCCTTGAGGGCAGGAAGTGGCTAACTCATTTCTAGACACTGTTTTTCCAGGGTCAAGAATCAATGAAAGCAAGTTGAACTAAACAGCTGGGAGACAACCCCCTATGCCTGCCAAGACCTAGAGTCTGGCTGAGAAGGCAGAAGAGGAAACTTGTTCAAAATCCTTAACCTTAAAGTAGGGTCTGGCTTCAGGGTGGGGGTTCAGAACCAGGAAGGGAAACTTCATGTACCCAGAAGCAAAAACCAGGGACAACAGCCTCCAAGGCTCTTTGTGAGGCCCCATCACTGGAGACAGCTCCTCAGCAACAAAAGTGGACAAGGAGAGCCCCAGGACCCCAGGGGTTACCAGGCAGGTAACCCTAGGATTGGCCCTGGAGTCTCCTTCCCTCATTAGCCCACCCATACTTTGTGACATCAGTGCTATGCCTGGCTGCAGACAATGTGGTCAGACAGCTTTCTCCCACAGATCTGAAATAGGGCTGGCTAGGGCCTGGAGCAAATAAGGAAGGTAGAGTGCCCAAGGCACTGTGTGTGGTACTCTGAACATGAGGGCAAGAAGAGCTAGAGGAATGATCACCCTGTTGTCCAAGTTCATGATGGTAGAGAATACCCAGGGGGTAGAATGGACTTACCTAGGACCACAGTTCAGCAGTGGAAGGATCTGGGGAAGAACCTCAGGGCTGCCTGCACTCAGGCCTGCTCTTCCCTACCCTTTTCCTCCAAAGAGGTCTACACCGAGGGAGAGCAAATCCATCCTGCTAGGTTCTACCCAGGCTCCCAGCCCCTTTCAGTCTGTGACAGCCTTCACTCATTCTTCCTGTCTAGGAATTCCAGTGGCTCTTCCTGCCCACTACCCCCTCCTTTTGCACCCTGCCACCTTGCATAATTTATCCATTCAAATCCAACCATAAAGACTGTGTTTTAGGTTCAGGCCAAAATCCAGGGAAGCCCACCGTTTGCTAAAGGGATGAACATGGGCCTCAAGAACTGAAATGGAGGGTAGAAACTAAGAAATTATTTTTATAAAGACAAGTGCAGATATTGGGCTACAGGAAGTCAGAAGAGAGGGATAATACTTCAGGAGAAAGGGAGAATATTAAGAAAGTTTCATGGAAAATGTGGTATTTAAACTGAATCTTGAAAACTGAGAAGATGGATAGTGTGTGTGCACCTGGGTAGGCTTTCAGGCCTGGAAAAGCAAGAGCCAAAGCAGAGAAACAAAGTCACACACAGAACAACAAGCAACAAGCTCAGCTCAGCAGGGAGGGCTAAGGGAGCAGGTGGCTCTAGAGGCAGGTGATAAGAGGGTACACTGCCTGCAGGGAATTTAAAACAATAATAAAACTAATAGAGTTTTATCATCATGACTAGCAGGCAATTCTGATTTAACATATTCCACTCACCCCAATGATTTGACTAATCCTCAACAATTACACTACTTTCAGCTTTTCATCTTTCTCTTTTTAGTGCCTCGCCTGTGCTAAGCAAGCACTCTATCACTGAGCACATTACCAGCCATAAACTTGTTTTTAATAACTTTATTTCCTTATTTTTTTATGTGGTGCTAGGATCAAACCCAGTGCCTCACATGTGCTAGGCAAGCACTCTACCATAGTCACAACCCCAACCACAGCCATAGACTTTTAATAATACATGTAAGGTTTGAATTCACATGGACTTATTACCTGTCCTTGAACAAATATTATATTCTATACCGAAGTTCTTTCAGAGAACTCCCAGTTACAGTCAGCTGCTAAGAACTCAGTTCTCCATGTTCAAGAGAAATTCACAGGATTCAGTATCAATGAAGCTCACTCCAGGGTGGCTTGTCACCCAGATCCTGTGCTTGAAGCCCAGATCAGAGATAAAGGTGGAGGCACAGGCATTGTAAGAACAAAACATTAAGCCTGAGCAACTTCCACCTATCCTGTCAACTGAGGAGACCACTTGGGAGTTTCAACTTGTGTTTTAAACTTTTCAGTATCAGAGATGGTTAAAATCTTGATGAACTAAAGACAGGAACAGTATGGCAATATCTGGATTTTATTGTGACATGGCATTCTTTGTGAATTTTTGCCAGATCCTTTATGTTTAAGATATTGTAAGTCTATTTGTGTATCTGTTGCTTTTGAATAAAAACTTTTCAAAATGAACATAAATAAAAAGTGCTTTACAACCAACTATGGGAGGAGATTGACAAATCTGGTTCTCTCTACTGAATGTGATGAAAACACAAAGAAGACAGATGTTATGGTTTGGATGTGAGGCATGAGCTCATGTGAGAGAAGATGCAAGAAGGTTCAGAGGAGAAATGATTGGGGTGGGAGAGTCTTAATACAAACAGTGAAATAATCCCCTGATAGGGATTAACTGAGTGGTACTTGAAGTGGTAGGGTGTATCGGGAGGAGGTGTGAATTTGGGTGTGGCTATGGTGTGTGTGTGTGTGTGTGTGTATACATACATACAAATATATATATATATATATATATTTGTATCTGGAGAGTACAGTCTCTCTCTGCTTCCTGATGTGAGCTGCTTTCCTCCACCGCACTCGTCCACCATGATGTTCTGCCTCATGTCGAGTACAGAGAATGGAGCTGGCCTTCTATGGACTAAGACTTCTGAAACTGTAAGCCCCTTAATAAACCTTCCCTCCTTTTACAGTTGTTCTGGTTGGCTCCTTTCAGTCACAGCAGGCAAAAAGCTGACTAAAACAGCAGACTTTCATTAAGTCTGACAAGTTTACAGAAGACGCAGAAACAAACTGTAGGGTTCTTACTCATTACCACTATGGACCAATATATGTAAGTGTAATTTTCCCCCTTTTCCCAAATAACATAATGTAATTATCAAGCACTAAATCCATTACAAACCCTTCCCCCTTTTTTACTAGCATGATCATATGCACAAAATTCAGTAAAAGAAAAATTTCACTGTCTGCAGTTCTTTTCTAACCATTATTATTATTTTTGTTTTATTTTTCAGTTAACTCCTAAAAATAAATTCGTCATTAGAGAAGAAGGGAACATTAAAATCATCTACCTCTGATGCCAAATATGTGAGATACTCTGCTGGCTCAAATTTCTGATGAAAAGGTGTTCATAGAAGAACAGAAGGGAAGTTTCTGGAATAACTAAGGGAAGATCACCAAAGGCCTTGACTATGGAGATAAAGAACTTGAAACTATAGTCTCTTGATACAAAATGACAAAGAAAAAAAAATTACCAAGAACTCTATCCAAAATTGTAAAACTTTTAAGAATCAAAAGAAAAAAAAATCTGCAAACCAATGCAAAAGTCAAATAAACTGAAGAACATTCTTATAAAAATGTTATGATTGAAGGGTTAAGAAACTTTGAATACAAAGAACTCAAACAAATGCATAAGAAAAATTGTAAGATGCCAATAGATAACCCAAGAACATCCATATAATATGTATGCTTCAACATATAATGAAAACAATAAACTGTCTATTAAATTAGCAAAACAGAAAAGTAACAAAGACTGTCAGTGGTGAGGAGACTATTGCAGGATGTACGCCAATACACTTCTGGGACATATCCCAAATTGTACATGATCTTTTGGGAAAATAGCCCAGGAATATGTTTCGAGGCCCATAATAAGTCTCAACCTTTCATTTACTTATTTTACCTCTGGAAATCTACTTAAGGAAATACTTCAAAATATGGAAAAAGTTACAAGCACAAAAATGTTAATTAAGCCATTGTTTCTAGTAACAATGGTATTGAAAATAGCCCAACATCCAACAATAGAGGAATGATTAAATAAATTATGGGTACATCCTTGGGATTGATCATTCAGTCCTTAATGATAAAGATTAGAAAGAAACATGGAAATTTTTGCTTTAGTCGGGGAAGAGAGGGATGGGCTATGAGAAATGGACATACTTTATATTTTAGTTTTTGCAGTGTTGGGAATCAAACCCAGAGTTTCACTAGGCAAGTACTCTTCCATGAGCTCCACCAAATGTACATACTTTGAAGGTTGAATAGAATAAACCAATCTATGGTTGAAGTAGTAGTTATTTCTGCACATTAATTTTATACCGACTTCAATAAGCCATTTGACCTTTTGATTTCTATTGATTTATATTCCCTTGTACTGCATGCAAGTAAATTTGTAAGCATCCTCAAATCCTTTTTGAGTAAAGTACAATATAAATTGAACAATTAATTAATAATCAACAGAATCAACATGCTTAGTTATATAGGTTTATGCTAATAGATGTTCTTTCTCTTTATTTTCAAATTGTCTGTACTATGGTCAGCTTTTTTTTACAATTTAAAAAATTATAGAGCCATGCTTGGTGGCACATGCCTTTAATCCCAACAGCTCAGGAGGCTGAGACAGGAGGGTCACGAGTTCAAAGCCAGCCTCAGTAAAAGGAAGGTACTAAGCAACTCAGGGAGACCCTGTCTCTAAATAAAATACAAAATAGAGCTGGGGATGTGGCTCAGTGTTCAAGTGCCCGTCAATGAGTTCAATCCTCAGTATCTACCCCCAAAAACAATTGTATGGATCACCAAATAAACAGGTGACATGAAGAAATCGCAGCCCTATCTTACCCAGCTGCTTTGGTGCCTCTTCCTGTATCTGTTCGGAGAACACAGCCACTTCCAAAAGCTCTCTGCATCTGAGGGAGCAACAGAGCTTCCTTCCTCTCTATGTAGGTTCCATAAGGTCAAGACTGAAACTTCCCTGAATGGGCTGACTGCTCTAGACACCCAGGAATATCAATGAAGGGCCATTTTTGAAGACAGACAGCTAGAACCATATGGTGAAATAGACTTTCCAACATTCAAAAGAAGCATGGCAAGAACAGGAGTGGGAAAAATACTTATGTAGAAAAATCTTCCACAAAAAACAGATCAAAGCAGTAAGCAGTTTGGGAACAGGGATCATGATATCTCTGTACCCTTTGCTAGAAACTCAGCACTCAAGAAAGGGACTTAATAAATGTTGTTTCTCAAGGATTTGTTCATTCATTCATTGCTAGACAAATATTTGCAGATATGCCACTGTTCTAGGTGTGGAGGATGTAGCAGTGAGCACAACACAGTCCCTACCCTTGAAGCAGCTTCCACTGTATGTGGAGGGAGAATATGATAAATAAGCATATATTGCATCAGGTGGCAATAAATATTTTGAAGATAAAGTCAGGAAGAAGGAAAGGGAGCAGCTGGAGGACAGGGGAGAGAGGTATGAGGTCTGCCTTTTCTGCAGGAAGTGTGGGGCTGGGCCATGCACTGAAGAAAGGAAACACAGTAGAGGGAACAGGTAAGGGCTTGGGCCTTGAGACTGGGTATGCTGGTAAGTTCAAAGGGTGGCAGGAACAGCAAATGGTTGGAATGGAGTGTTCAGTGGTGGGAAGGGGAGGGTGTCGAATAAAAAGAGGTCAGCACCTGCACAATTTTCCAGGCTTTTGGTAGGATTTGGGATTTTATGTGAGGTAGAGAGCCACTGAAGTGTTTTGAATGAAGGGTGTCATAATCTGGCTTACATTCTACAAGGATTCCTCTGCCTGTGTGTAGAGTGAACCTGGGGAGTAGAAAGTAGATGGGAAAGGGTGAGAACAACAAAGATCAGATGTGAGGCCAATGTAACTGCCCAGATGAGAGAAGATAGATGTTTTTTTTAACCCTTTACTTTAGACCAGCGCTCTTTCATGAGGAGTATGTTTCGTTTTAGTAATCCTCCAACCTGGAGGTGTGATCTGTTGAAAGAAAATGCCTTCAAAGGCCAAGGTATCTGGACAATAAGGAAGTGGGAAGAGCATTTTGTGTCAGATAAAGAACTGGTCCATAGGCAGGGATGGGGAGCACAGTGCCAGGTATGCTATGAAGAAATATATGTCCTTCCTCAGTGGGAGGCAGTATCACTGAATGAATCTCAGATTTGTTTAGGTGGGGCAGCCACCTCACTGTCTTCACACTGCAGCTCCTAAGACAGGTGTGAACTTGGGTGGGCAAACAGGCCCCAAGTAGAGAGCCTACCCTTGGTTTCTGTGCCTCAATTCCAGTAATTAAAAATCAAAAAAACCTGCCACACCCAGAATGATGGCCCTTCCTCACTGGAATGCAATTTGTGACAAGTGATAAGCATGCATTAAATTGGACCAAGTGTATTTCAAGGACATTCTTCTGGATAGTCCCATTTAAAATAGATAAATTGGACAAATGATGCAAACACAGACTGTCTTCCTTAGAGGTGGAGACGAAATAAGGAAAGCTAACACAAGGCCACGGGTTGGTCTAAAGACAATCACAGCAACCAGGTGGAGGTACCAGAAACTAGTGTAGCCAAATCCCAACCTGTGGTCAAAATGATAAAGAAAACTTTTCCAGTTCTGAAATATTTCTGGAAAAAAGTAGGCCTGTATCTCTGTCCAGATCTGTGCTTTCACCTATGAAATTCTCACTTATAAAGGTATCCTCTGAAATTCCCTAGACATCTTTGATAGGTCTGTTTGAAACTTCTAGATACAGAACAGATACAGGAGGTAAGGTTGGCATAGTATAAATACATACTGTAGACATAGATACTGTGTAGATAAAGATCAACACATACATATACATTATATACAGCTATATGTCGACGTTTCTTGGCCTTTCAGCTTTATCATCTGTCTTCATAAAGTAAGAAATATTACAAGTCTGTTTGTAATGTAAGTTTCTATATCTGGACAGTCTTGTAAATCCGTCAGAGCTGCAGGAAGCTCCTGCTTATGCTGATGAGAGATCTCTGCCAGATAGGCTCAGTGGCCTGCTCTTTAATTGTTCTGTGAAATAATGCATAAAGGTTAAGCACAAATACACAAAGGGTGGCTTGACTTACTTCCCCCCTTTTTGGCTGAGAGACAGAGGTGGAAGGTTTGTATAGCTCATGTATGCTCCCAACTCCTCCATTCCCCAACTTGATCTCAATAGACACCCTAAAAATTCAGAGGTAACTAGTTCCACACCACAATTATTTTCTGGTGATAGCATCCCATGGACTCCAAGACTCTAAGAAAAACTGGGATGGATTTAGAAGAGCTTTTTGTGTCTTCCCCCTACCCCCATTACAAATGAGCAATGACAAGTAGTTTTTTAAAGCATGAATATATTTTTAAATATCTAAAATTAACAATGCTCTTCAAATCTTTTAATGACCTTCTCCCAATATCCCCCATGCCCTTTCAATTTCTTCACAAACCCTATTTGTTTCCTTTTCTCAGTACCTGCCCACCAAGCCTGCTCTGTTCCCTGTATCCACTTTCAGAACCACTATTCTAGTTGTTCTGATCATTCTTAATGACCCGCCAAATCTGTGACCTTCCTGTTTACCCACAAGCCTTTGGCTGATCCAGTATTCCTTCAATGGTTAATGACTCCACATTCCTACCACGGTGAAGTTCCCTCCCAAACAGAGCAGGATGACAAAACAACTGGGGAACTGCATTTGACCTCCGTGTGGGTTTTCTGTTTCCAAGGCCACAACAGAGGTCTGTGAAAACTCTAAACCAGAGGGGAAGGAGACTTGTCCTACAGAACCCACCGTGTGTTTAGACTTTTTAAAAAGAAAAAAAGGAACCCAGTGAGGTTCTCAGAAGGGAATACTCTGCCGTAATGGGTGTTTACCACGTCCCACTGGGTGCTGAGGAGGAAGTGGTTGCTATAACCCAAGGGGGAAATGCTTGCTTGAAACAGGAAAATGGAACTCTTACTACTTTCCATTAGCAACCTTCAAGAAGCTGGCCACACTTGGAAACTTGCACAAGCACTCTCAGGGGGTCCTGAGCCGAGTATCAAGGTTCAGTCCAATCACCCCCACATCCTAAGCACAGATTGGGACACAGATATGGGTTCACTTGTTTCCAGAAACATCTCCACACTGGAAAAATTCTCTTTATCATTTCCCTTACCACTAGCCGGCTGGATGGCTAGGAGCCTCTGGGGAGCTGTGGGGAGGAGGAAGGAAGGGAAAGAAGGCTGGATGGCATCCTGGAAAGAACAGTAAGGGCCAGCAGACCTGGGCTTTGGTGCCAGCTCTGCCATTACTAGCTGTGGAACCTTGGGCAAATTGCTCAACCTTCCTGCTTCTTGATGTCTACTTCCTTTGTACAATAGGATGGTATTTGCTGCTCTGCTCACATCCTTGAGCTGCTGTGAGGATCACATGGAATGAGAACAGACAAAGCTCTCATGTGCTGTACAAATGCTGGCTCATCCAATCACTATGAGTAAAGAATGTACATAGCTTTCTTGAGTCCTGACCTGGCTCCTCAAAATAGTTCCCTCAGCTACAGTTCCACTCAGGAGCTCTCCTAGTTACCCTTCTGAACCCTGTCTGAAATTCTGCACTTTCAGTAGAATATCCTCCAGTGTCTGGTCAGAGGAGTACAAGCAAGTTGAAATAACAGAAGCGGGGAGAATTCAACCAAACCACTATAACCTGGGCTCCCTGCTCCTACATTCTCTACAATCCAAAGGCAAAGACTTCATCCTCACTGGCTAATTTGCCTGCTTGAAGGGTCAGACTGGCCTCAGTTCTGAGTCATACTTTCCATTTAGTAAAATGAACATCTGGCTGCTGTGTGATGCCTTTTGAGTACAGTCTCCTAATTCAGTTACTTGCAAAGCAATGCAGAAAGAAAAATCAGGTACACCCCAGCCTACTTCATACCACTTTGGCACTTTGCGAAAAAAAGGGTAAGTCTGATGGGTAAAAGCCAGCCATATTGGTTTGAATATTAACATGCCAATTCTAAGGAAGCAGAGAATGGCAGTTCAGAAAAGCGACTCCCAGCATGTGCACATAAACTCACTAAGAACCCCTGAATTCTCTAATACAAGAGTTCAAAGGCATCACAAGTCCCAGAGCCTCCCTGCTATTTCATCTCAGTGTGGGGCAAGATGATTTAGGGAAGACAGGTGAATGGCCCTCTCTGCCACCACCACCCCACACACTCCTAAGTGATTTTGAGCAGTGGCTCAACCTTCTAAAAACCTTGGCTTCCTCATCTACAAAATAGGGATAATAACAAGACATGCCCTGCCTGTATCCCAAGGTAATTATGACAACCAAGTGAGAAAACAGATGTGAAAGTGCCTTGCAACCACAAAACAGGGTCTAAGTGCAAGTTATTGTTATCGAGCAAAACTGCCTTGAGAATGGCCCAGAAATCTGGATGTATTTTATTCTAATTCATTAGAAGACTTAAATCACACCTTGATTTAAAAAGAACTTAGGTAGCTGCTTCGGTATTCTTAAATAATTTCCTGCAAAAAATTTTCCCCTAGCAAGTTGCATAATCAATCTCCATTGAATTGGGTAGTAGGCTTGGGGGATAATAGGAATATTGCAGGGCTTCTACTCTTCTTCTTTCATTCTTCTTTTGGCTTTTGAGCCCTGAAAAAAGAACTAACATAACTGTACCATGTTGCCTTTCAGGTATGAATTAAACACAACTAATAGAACCCTCCAAGTTCTCACCAGAGAAACTTTCTCTCCAAATCTGCAAGCCCTCTCTTCCCTGTTCTGGCGATGGTTTGGAAGCCTAGAGGTATTTGAAATGCTGTGCAGCTAAGATTTTGAAGCCAAAGGCATCCCCATCAGCCCTTCCAGTTCCAGGACACACAAAGACTTATTCTACTCACAAGGATATTTACCAACCCAGCCCACAAATGTCTGCCAGGATCAGTGCAAAAGAGCAGAACTGGGATGGCCTTCTGCTTCATTGCCTGGCAGATGTACCCTTCTCTATTATTAGCAACCCAGGCAAGATGCCACCAGGGCTGGGGACAGCCCTTTGTGTCAAGGGAGGAGGAGGGAGAAAGAAGTACACAAAAAAAGCAGGTGAACTGTGAGGTTTCCTCCAGAGAAAGAGCAACCGAGTGAGAGCACAGGGGTTTCAAGCAACCTCTCCTTTCTGTCTGACCCCATCTGAATCTCAGACATGCCTAGCACCAGGATCAGAAGTCCTGGAACTCAGATCCACCCTGGATGCATCTCCAGGTGCACCGGTGCCCCTTCTGGGTCCAGCTCAGAGTCACACAGTACCATCCCTGCCAACACCCTCAGGCTTTGGGCTGTACCAGAGATTGCAAGCTAGAGAAACCTAGAGAAACAAAGTGAGGGGAAAGTTGGAGAATCCTTCTTTCATGCCAAAGATGCAACTTACTGCAGCTGTAATGCACTTATGCTTCTTCTACCTGATGACAACCATTAACATATACCTGTACATACATCACCTTCAGTCTTGTGCAGAAGTAGGTGCAATCCTCCTGTTGCACACAAGAAACAATCTTGGAGAGATTAAGTAAATTTCCCAAGAGAAGAATGTAGCTAAAACTGATTAAGAAGGTCAGGATTGAGGGGGAGATGTGTAGCATATTTCATTTGTTCAGGTATTTCACTTGTACTATTTCATGTGCTGTAACACATCTATGCAGGCAATACTTAAATACTTCAAAAAAAGAGAAATGAAGGAATGGAAAGGAAAAAGAGGCATGTTGCTAGTTAATAATGGAGTTTAGATTTAGATAGTTTTGTTCAACTCCCGAATATACTCTCTGGTTACATTTGTCCAAATGCCAAACCAGGATATGGAAGCTAACAAAGACTAGTTTTAGAACATCATTCATGTGAAATTTTTTTTTTTTTTTTTTTTTTTACAAAAGATGGATAACTAAATGGCAGTTATTAAACAGGACAAAAGGCCTATGGAAATCAAATAAAATGACAGAAAAAAACTATCAGTCATACACCTTTAGGGGAGACCCCAGACTCTTACTCAAAAGGCAAGAAAATAAAATCTCTTGCAGATGGTTGTCTCTTAAGAGTATGCTGCGACAAAGGGCCTAGGGCCCTGGCGGGAAGCCAACTAATCTAATCTAGTCTAAAGGTTAGAAACAAGGTCTCTGGAGGCCAATGCATTCTGCCTCTGTCATTTCCTAACTGTGTGACTTCAGGTGAACTTGTCCCTGCTCCCATCAGTTTCTACATCTGTAAAATGAGTCTGAGATACCATGAGGATGAATAGGTGAAGTGTTTAGTTCTTAACACTAACTAAGTGTTCATTATTATCATCAGGATCAGTTCCTGTTAGGGGGAAGAAAGGATGAATTATCTATTCCTAAAAGAGCCAGCACTGCACAAATGTTTTGATGAGGTTTTTATATGGTTTCAACAACTACATTCACAGCAGACTTATTCTAGGTCATGCTCTACTCTCAGGAAGGAGGTTTCCTGTGTGAAGTGTGAGGCCTCCCCAGAAGAAGACAGAGGTATCAATCAATATACTCCCAGCAAGAGAGATGGGGCAGGCAAAGAGTAGACGCCAGGAAGCGAATCCAACCCAGGGGGCAAGTCCCTGCTGGGTGCTGCTGACACAGGAGGAGAGAAAGTTGGCTGTGTAGAGAGTAGGCTTCTAAGGGAAGGCATACAAGTGTCAGCACTTGACCCCAATCACAGAGCTAACATCTTCGGGGACTGGTAAATCTGTCCCAGAGATCTGGGTCCCTCTTTAGGGAAGAGTTCTTCGCGTCTTAACATATCTACTTGTTGGTGTTGCTTCCAAAGGTAGCAAGGTAAAGCATAGGTAAAGTGTTTAGTACTAAACGCTACCTAAGTGTTTATTATTGTCATCAGGATCAGTCCCTGTTAGGGGGGAAGAAAGGATGAATTATCTATTCCAAAAAGAGTCAGCACTGGGCAAAGGTTTTGATGAGGTTTTTACATGGTTTCAACAACTACATTCACAGTAGACTTATTCTAGGTGGTGCTCTGCTCTCAGGAAGGAGGTTTAGTATCTCTCTGATCAGTATTTTAGAAACCATCATTCTGCTTCATTTGTAAAAAGGAATTGAAAATGTACCAAAATTCCAAGAAAAACTTGACTGCTTTGTCTCCCCTCTTCTCTGCCTTTGATCTTATTTTACATATGACCTAAGAAGTGAGCTGTGTTAATCTGGGTTCCTAGAGTTTGGGGAGGAGTCTGACTTTGGAGGCAGAAATATGGGTTCTTCTGCAGCTAATTCATCAACCCCAAGAAAGTCACTTCACTTGGGTAGAGGTCCAGAAAATGGAAGGATTAGCTACATAAACTCAAAAATATTATTGGGCTCTGAAATTCCCTGGTCTTGGGATGGTTTAAAAAAAAAATTAAATTGTGAGGATTAACCTAAGACAATATTCTATTTCCCTTTTCAACTGGTGTTTGAAGGTGAAAGATGTAAGAATGGACATATTCTTCATTATCAGAGTAACTCAAAAAGCTATACTTAAGATTGAATTTTGACAATATAAAAGCAGGGTTTTTTTTTTTTTTAATGCCTAGGGGAAAATCTAAGAGGGTAAGTATAGGTGATTTTCACTTTATAGTCTTCTGGATTTATCCAAATATCACAATAGACATGTAACATTTTAAAAATAAAGGTTATTCGTTTTAAATGCTGTTTTGCCAGGTCAGAGTTAAGAAAGCGTGTGACTTCTGAAAAACCCCAGCCAGGGAGAAAACCTGAGAAAGGTTAAAGCGATGGCCATGCAGGGGAGGAGGGTAAAGTTCAAAGATTCTATTGTTTTCCTACTGATGCTGCCACCTCAGCCACGTGTCCGCATCTCTAATGTGTTCAGGAAGATCCACCACCTCCTACTCTAACAAAGATCACTGACAGCTTGGGGTCAACCCTCCCGCGGTCCGGGACAGGGTTAACGGGGAGCTTCTGCAGGCAGAGGGATCACTCTGCAGGCCTGGTAGCGCCCACGACCATTACCGCACAGCCCCGCCCCGCTTTTCCGTGACGGAGGGCGTGGAGGGCGGGGCGGAGCACAAGAGCCGAGCTGGGCACGGAAAGGAGCAGGTGGGAGCCGGTCGGAGCGCTGGGAGGATGGGGCGGAGCACTCGAAGCAGGGTGGACTGAAAGGCCCAAATCGGCTAGACTGAAAATACGCCGAGCTTCCTGAAATTTAATTCGCCTTCTTTGAGATCTGAAAGGCAGTATAGTCTTAAAATCCATTTAAAAGTGGGAGGTCCGCACCAGAAAACATGAGGAACACGAATGTCGCCTCTTTCCCTAAGAGAGGAAATGCTGTTTTAGGGCTTCCCCCCCACCACCACTACCACCCCTGCAACAGCTGGGGAACGAGTCACTGAAAGCACCTTTACCAGGATTAGTTGTATGAAGTTATCCACGATTATGGAAAAGGAAAGCAACAACCCCACAGTAGGGAGAGGAAGGAAAAAAAGGTGTACAGGTTTTTCAGCAAGGACAGGTACAAAACTACATCTGTGATTGGAACATCTCAGAGACCCAGCCCAGTTTGAGATGCAACTCAACCCAAAGAAAAGTCAAACTGAGATAACTAAAAAAAGATATTGCTGTCCCAGAGACATTTTAGGTGCCTTTGCTCACCTGGAGGATTCATCCTTCCCACTGGCTTTGAAACCCTCTGGGCACAGAAGAGCTAGCCTGTCCCTGGGGTAAACGAGGGGAAAAGTTCAATCCCATTTTGGTTAATGCCAAGACCTCTCTTCACCCTCAAATGCACACAACTTGTGAATAATCTAAGTGCCTGTGTTATCTCATTTTGCCAAGAAAAAGGCACCAGATGCTAAGTGGTCAGTCTCCCAGTTGATCTACAACTGCCAGGGCCTTCAGATGCACTTTCCTCCAAAAACTCCACTTAGCAAAAATTATTCATGCCGCTGATGGTGGTCTTTCAAGATGAATACCTTGCCCAGAATATTAATCATCCACCTCCCCTCACCACATCAAGCCCAGTGGCCTAGAAAGAAGACCTAACAGTGTACTTCTCAGCCCACAGTCCCTGCTGCTGGTTCCCAGGGAGAAGCTAGATGGCTCCTTTCTTCCCAAACTGAAAATAACACCCCTATCTAAAACTAGCCCTTTGGCTCTTAACAAATTATATTTTGTTGTCTTTAGGTTAAACTGTTGCTGATATCTCCATCTTGAAATTGGTGCAGAGGAAAAGGGGAAAGAAATTAGTATGTGATAGGTACATGCCCTGTGCCTGGCATTATGCAAGAGAGCGTGTATCCATTTTCTTAAGTTATTCTTCGCAGATACCCTGAGTGACAGAGTCAGAAAGTGAGGAACATTTGATGAATCCAGAGCCCACATCCAAAAGAGGCCTGAAGGATGTCAGGCTGCTTTCCTGCAATTATCTGGGGCATACAGAAAAACAAGTACATCAAGGTGAAAGATTTGATTCCAAAATTAAATATAATCTTTTATTTTAAAACCCAATTTACATATTTTTGCATTGGACAGATTTGGAGTTGGGCTTTATCGTTTCCCACCTGCAACAGTATTTAAATGCTTCACCTTGGGCACTGGAAAAAAAAAAAGAAAGAAAGAAAAAAAAGAAAAAAGAGCAAATACAGGTCTACTAACTGGCCATCTTTTTGGCAACCTGCAGAACACAATAGCTAAGTTTCCAGGCAATACCTCCTCCTCTCCCTTCAAAACAAAGGCCTATATTCCATTATCTGTCTCTCAAAAGTCTAAGCTGGGAGGTCTAAGCTGTTTGTAATTTCCAAGACCAACAATGTCATTAAATGAAAAGTTAGTCACAAACTATCTGGAAATGGTATAGCAGTGATGTAAGTAGGCCACCTAAAGGGCTGGCTGGATTCCAGGCAGCTCACATGTCCATTAGCCAAAGGAGCATTATCAGCTAAAGGCCAGGTGGGCAGTACAGTGATCCTTGGTTGTACATCATCATCATCTAGGTGTTTTACAACCATTGTTGCCTGTATTCCAGTTCCAGAGATTCTGACTTAATCAGCATGGAGTACAGGCTGGCACAGGAATTTGTAAAAGCTCCTGCACGTTCCCAGTGTAGCCTAGGTGAGAGCCACTGGGTTGGTGTTTGGTCAAAGTGCCATAAGAGAGCTAGAAAAACATAAATAATATTCACAAGCCATTCTGGTTCTTGAGAACAGGGAACACCCAAAGGAACTGTGTGTATTGGCAGTGAAAGGTGAAATGGCAAGGTAGAGCAAAGCCTTGAGAGCCAAGCAGGCAGAAATTTGAATCCTAATTCCAGCACTTTGCCTACTCTGTGACCTAGTACAAGTCACTTAATCATTCTCATCTGTAAAATGGGAATGATAATAATACTTGCCTGGCAGGACTGTGGTAAGAATTAGCTATACTAGGACATTGCCTGATACCATACTAGGTCCTGAGTAAATGATGCCTATGAATGTGAATAAACAAAGTGCCCCTGGGATTAACTTGTGTTTGAAATAGGAGATGCTATGGGTTGACAGTACCCTTTAGAGGGAACCCCTTCAGTAAGTGAGATTCCTTCTTCCTTGCAAGGAGCTATGGGAGCTAAAAGAAACTAAAAGTGGTGTGGGAGGAGGTGAGGCAGCTACTCAAACATCCAGGACACCTCCAGCCTTTGTTCCCCACCTCCAGTTTACTTGTGAGTGCAGCTTCAGGAGGAGGTGTATATTTAGAGGGTGAGTCCAACAGTTCTACCTTCCAAAGTGGGTGGCAGTCACACTGGATTGTGCCATCTTATGCAGTTCTGCCCAAAACAGGTCTGTCTGCCCAAATACTCATGCCTACCTTCTTCCTCCTGCTTTACCATGATGTACTGAGGGAAGCCAGGCCCAGAAGGGGCAGCCAGCACTGCAACCTGTTACCCGTTCTTCATAAATTTGTGTGAACCTGGCTGAAAAAGACATACTTTTGGAATCTGTGATAGGTGTCCCAAGGTAGAGGAGGATGAGGGAAGAATTCCAAACCTGCAACAATGGCTTCCCATTCATGCTCTGAATAGCTCTGCGCAAAAAAACTTGGCTGCCACCATGACTGTTCTCTTACCCTTCTCCTTTTACATCTACAGAGCTGACAGAGTCTTTTTGCATACATTATTTCTTGTGATGTTCAAAATAGCCTTGTGAGGCAGGGGATGGCAAAGATTAAGATTACCCTGGTTCACCAGTAAGGAAACAGAAGCTGAGGCAGGTCCCTTGACTTAGTCAAGGTCACAGAATTCATCACGGGCAGAACCAGGACTTGAATCCATGTCTTAGTATGGAGAACCCCATTGCCCCCTTGCCCTTTACCCATTTTAAAGACCTTACTGCACTGCTGTATAGTATAAGCCATCTGTTTAATGGGGAGTGGGGGAGGGGGACGGTGATCAAGGGAGCATGAATTTGGAACTAGTCTAACTTCTAGCCAAGCTCAAATTTCCCTTGGTGAGTTTTCAGTTCTGAAACTGTGATTTTTGGGTAACACATCACTCCCCCTTTTCAATGCCTCTCTCCTTTCCTCATCTGAGAAAAATGGCAAAGCCACCAGTCCAAGGAGGGTAAAGAAGGACCAAAACTCAACCATGAATCATCTTACAACACCTGTGCCCCAGAACATAGCTTTCATCTTATCAAACTTCTTTTTAAAAAAGTAAAGAAATGAGGGTATCGTAAAACATTTTGCAAAGATAGCTTATTCATTGGTGATCCAAAGCATGCAATGTTGAATTCCCTTCAAAGAAGGTACAGATATGCTGCTAATGCCCCACAGCATGTCTCATAAGGACAAATCATCTCGTTTTCTGAGTAGCAGGGAAATTTCTAATCCAAAGAGTAAATGAACATGGAAAAGAAGAAAAATGGCCCCCAGTTCTCACTAACTGGAATTCTCTTCCCACCCTTAGGATGACGTACTGATACTGAACTCACTATGAACAAAACCAAGAAGGCAATGGACGCAGCACAAATATGACCAGAAAGGAGCAAGGCAGAATGACCCCAGAGAACTCAGAGCAGGCAAAGCACTTGTTTATCTGTTACCAGGCCCTCTCCAACCACCCTGCCTGGCATGATCTTCCAGGAGAGAAACATCAGCCTGTGAGCAGAGCAGTCAGCCTGCAGGTCCCACTAGCCTCTCTCAGGGTCTTTATGGAATCCCTACATTTGGGTTCACGGAGCACTCTTTCTTTAGTGAACATGGGAGGAAAGACAGAATCAGTACTATTTTTTCTATAATCAGAGAGGGGCACCCACAGTTGAAGGGGGTCTTGTCCCAGACACTGGATCTTGAAGAGTCCCTCTTCTCAGGCAGAATACTTTCCACAACAGAGGACAATGGTAAACAACTCCTTGGGGAAATCAGTCACACGATGCAGAAGAATGCATGCAAGCATCTCAGGCCTGATGCTTTGAAAATGATATTCTCCTCTAGGATTTCATTTGTAAGCTTAACCACTGAGGGTCCCAGCAACTTGGCCTCTGCCAAGGCCACTGGGCTGCCCACATGGCACCCAGCCTCCAGATCTCCACCATTCACACCCATGGGCCAGCAAACCCCAAGGCAGCAGAATACTGAACCCAGAATCAGCTGATTTGAAGGTCTCCCACAGGTAAGGAGAAGCTCTTTGTTTCTTTCCCCCTCCTCCTTTTAAAAAACATTTTTGTTGGGACTGGGGTTGTGGCTCAGTGGAAGAGCACTTGCCTAGATGTCTGAGGCACTGGTTTCTCAGCACCACATAAATAAATAAAGGCATTGTGTTCGTCTACAACTAAACATATTTTTTTTTAATTTTTTTTTGTTAAAACACAGGGTCCTGTTATGTCGCCCAGGCTGGCCTCCAACTTCTAGGCTCAAGTGATCCTCACACCTCAACCTCCAAAGTAGCTGGGGCTACAGATGGGTGCCACTGCACCAGAATTCTTTTTCCCTTTTAAGCCCACAAGGACATTGAAAGGTGGAAAAGGTGGAGAAGGAAGCAGGTAACTTTCTTCCCTGTGCTTGGAAGGAAAAAGCCCTTCAACAAGGACAACACAATGTGGGATTCATCCAGAAGTCATGTCACCAGAGTTACCTGTTAACGTGCCTTTCAAAACTTGACATGTCCTCTTATCATCCAAAGAATATTTTAACTGCCTTAGAATGTGGCACTTCAAAATTCAGTTCATGCTGAGTTTAATGTTCAGTACCCTGCTTCACACCACGCGTGCCAGCTCAGCCCCACCCCTGCCCCTAGGTCCTGGCAGCACTAGCCCACTCACCATTTCCCGGTCCTGTCGCATTCTCTCAGGTCTCTTGGCCATTGCGCACACAGATCTTTCAGTTTGGAATTGTATTTACCCTCTGTGTCCAGCCACTGAAGTCTAACTCAGCAGCGCACACCTGTCCCTTCTTCCACAGAGCCTTCACAGATGAGCTTTGCCTCCCCGCAAACCCTGGGGCAGAAGTCGCCACTCCCTGCCTATGCCCACTCCACCCTGGCCCTGCCCTCCTGGGCCTCCTTGCATCCTCTTCCACTCAGTAGTCTATGGCCAACAACACCTCCAGCTCCCCAAGGGCAGGTACTAGGACTCATTCAGCCTGGAATGTTTAGTATGTAACAGGTGTTTAGTTCAACGTTTATAAAATGAACACACAAGTTAACTAACTAAAAGCCTGAAGACATATACAGTTGAGAATCCCTTATCCAAAATATCTCGGGTCAGACCTGTTGAATTTTGGATTTTTTTTTGTCTGATTATGGAATATTTGCATATACATAATGAGATATCTTGGAAATGGAACCCAAGTCTAAACATAATACGCATTTGTTACATGTGTACCTTATGCGCATACCTGAAGGTAATTTTATACAATATTTTTAGTGTGCCTGTTTTGACTGCCACCCATCACGGGTATGGAATTTTCCACTTGTGGCATCATGTCAGTGCTCAAAACGTTATAGATTTTGGATTTTTGGTTTAGGGATGCTCAGCCTGTATATTAAAAATAAAAAATTCCTCTTTGTTGGTCATCAAACTCTGGAACTAGAGATGTGAAGCAGCTTGCTGCTCAGAGCTTCAAGGAGCTATAGGACAGCAGTAAGATTTTTCTCTTGGTACGGAGATGTGGAGCAATTTAAGGAGCTGATGATGGTGAAGCATGAGGACGGGGAAAAGAATAGGGACAAGATAAAGATACCAGTGGGAAACATCATTGCTGAAGCCAACCCCAGATTAACAAGGCAAGTTGCTACAGGAAAGAGAATGGCCCATCCAGTATGGAAGATAAGCAACCCCCCCACACACACACACACATACACACACACACACACACACACACACACACACAGACACACACACAACACTTACCAGGGAACTTAAGGAGAACCCAAGGGAAAGCCATGTGGGCCAGCAGGCTTACAAACCGGTTTTGTCTGCTCTAATGAAGTGCTGGAGGTGGGTGGGTAAGGGGAAGGTCACAGAAGCATCTACCCTTGAATTAACAGTGAGGATCTCCTGACCAAAGAATATCTCCCAATTCTTTAGCTACCTAGTGAGCCTAATTTCACTTCTGGGCATGTCTGGTATTGATTGGAAAGGAGGTAATGATTAGTTTCAAAAGAAAGTGGAAACATTCCTTGGGGTTCACAAAGTTACCATTACTAGATTCAGGTCCTCTTGAGCATTGTGCAGTGGTAAGTGACATGTTCCAAGCTGAGAATCCGCTTTGGCCTTTCGGAAAATGGGAAAAATTCAAAAGGATCAAACTACTCAAGGCCCCTTAAGCTCAGTAGGAAAACCCCAAATATCCTACACTACCTCCCTTTATCCTATGGGGCCCTGACCCTTGTCCACCCCAGCACAGACTTAATACAACATAAGCCTTACAAAAGACAACCAGCCAGAAACCTCTATACCTAATCAGAGGTAAAAGGATACCTTCTGGCCATGTGCCTCCTGTCCGAACTGGGATTCTTTTGTAAAACAATATGCAGCTATGCACAATGTTGAAAAAGGATATCCCAAAGGGTTTGGGTGTGTGTCCATTCTTCCTAAGAGTTGTCCTGGGGTGATGAGTGCTTGGCCATAGTGCCCTGGGGTTACATGTGGCTGGCTTATATGGTGATGAGAAGGAAAGAAGCAGACAGAGCTCAACATCTCCAAAGACTTGCAGGGAAAGTAAGAGTTACTGCTCAGGAAAATTGACAATCAAGCCCCCTGAAGCAACTAGCCTCAGTCTGAAACCTCCTGAAAGTGACATAACCTTGGACCAATTCCCTGTCTCACTGATGTGATATAAGTCATTTGTTTCCATGGGCTTCTAGTATATTTGTAGACAGTGAGCAAAAAGGAATACCTAAAAAAGGAATCTTTCTATAGCGTCATTTACACTTGAACTGAAATAAGTTCAGCATGGAGCAAAATAAACTCTGGTCAAGAAGAGAAGGCAGAAATAGTGAGTGCAGAATGCTGCCAAATATTTAAACCATGAGATCCAGAACCATAAATTACTCATGAACACAGCACTTTCAGAGTCAGGATCTACAGCTTCAAATCTTGGATGAAAACAAAACTCTTACCCACTATCCACAAGGAGCTACCAAAAGTGAGCTTAGGAAGCGGGCACAAGGGCCTGGAGTCTACCCTGATTCCATGTCACACAAATCCCTTTTTCTGGTCTCCCAGCTCAGGTACCAACATGGGAGTCACACTCTGCTTTCTATCCCTAGAATATCTCTGAGCCCAGATACCCACTGGAAAGGAACACAAGCAAGCATTGCAACAGATCTGCCTATGAATTTGCCAACTTGGAACTGGAAGATTGAGAAGTTCCTTGAAATCCCAGACCTAGCAGCTCTAGCATCATGCTAAGTACTTACCTAGAGACATGGCATCCTCCTCCCCTTTCCTGGACCTACCTGGCACACAGAGGGCCACACAGATGCCAATGGTGGGAAGGGGCAGATCCTCCAGCCTGGGCAACACCACAATTGCTCCTCATTTTCAAAGTGCTGCCTACACATGACCCTCTTACCAAACCAACAGATTTGGAGGTAAAAGGACACCCACCAAGCTCACAAGTCCCACAGACATTTGAGAGGAGCAAAGGGCTGCTCATCTGACCTCAGGGCTCTTTGCCAATCTAGCTAAGACACACTTTACAACAACTTCCCCGCCCCCTATTTTTATACATATTACATTTACTGTCTGTTTTACTGTATGTTTTATGTGAATGCCATACGAATGGCATTCACAGAGAATGGGTTTCTGTGTTTTTTAATCAAATTTATTTTAATTGGTACATAAAAATTGTACATTTTAATGGGTTACCATGTGATATTTTGATACATATATGCATTGTATGATGTTCGGATCAGGTTAAACACATCTGTCTCCTCAAACATGTATTATTTCTTCAGGGTAAAAACTTTCAAAATTCCTTCCTCCAGTTTTTTGAAATGTTATTGTTATCGATTAGTTTATTATTGTTATCTATAAGTTTCCCCTATTTTAAATAAGAAAGTGGAGAAAGTCTCCAGTGTCCCTTTGTTTTCCTTAGGAAAAACAGTGAAAGCCAACATCAAGTCTCAGGCCCAAGCCAAAGTAAAGAAAAAAAAATGGACATAATATTTCTGATAGAATTAACACCCCCAAGAAGTTCCCGAATCCCTCTGAAATGACAAACCAGGCTGGTGGTGGTATTGTAATAAAAGTTCTCTACAGTCGTTCACAGTTTCAGAAAAATAGAGAACGTTCTTAATTGCATTTTCCTGTATGTGACAGGTGACATACTGGCACTGGTAATGCAAAGACAAAATCAGACAACATCCCTTGGGGAGCTGCTTTACAGAGCTGTTTTTAGAGACCCAGGATGTAAATCCCCAGGTCAGCCAAGACTGCCCATTTGTTTAGGATCACATGTAAGCCAAGAGAAGAGTCATCCTAGCTCTGCTCTTTGGCACTGCACAATAATGTGAGCCAAGGGGAGAAGAGAGGAAAGGAGGTCTCCATCACCAAGGCAACTGCAAGAAGGCAGAGGCTGCCCAATGCTAATGATGCCCATCAAAATTAGTAGGCCGCTCAGGGGCAGTGCAGACTGCAGGACTGCTGTGATACTCAGATGTGCTGGAGCAATATGCCCAGTCCAAGGCAGAGCTTTGATGCTAGAGCTTTCCCCTCTGCCTTTCACCTGCTATTTGGAACTGCGCCAACCATTTTCATTCCCTTCTCTCTGCCTGAGCCATAAACTACCTGTGGAGGCTGGTATGACTCTCACTGGCTAAACCACAGGCAGATGCATGGGTGTAGGGGTGGGGACCAGGAAGCCAATAAAAATGATTTGAGCATCTCCTTGCTTCCATTCATGACCATTCAATTTCCCCCCAACATACAAAGCTTCCCCCACTTTACTGATATCTAGAGTCTACATCCTTCATTTGGGACTAAGTTTGTTCTGTGACCTCCTCAGGGTATCAACAAATAGTGATCAAAACAGTTCTCTCCAAGGAGAGATGTTTAGTTTTATGAAAATTCCTAAAGCCACTGGGATATATTCTCTTGCCAAAACATCTGACAACTGGCCTATTTTAAAAGTCCTAACCAATGATCTCTTAAAAGCACTCTCCACACAAAGAGGCAATGAATGACCAAAAAAGTAATGGGGCCAGTATTGTAATTTACCCATCCAAAAAATAAGGTTTTCTTCAAAGTGGTCTCCCCTTATGCGACTCTGCACTTATTGCCCTGGGGCTGGATCTGCTTGGAATGTTTTTGGAAAGTCCTGTTATGGAACAATCTTTGCTTCCCATAGCACTGTGTAGGATAAAGTTAACAAGCTTTCAACTGGCAAGCACTTTGGCATGACAGGCACCCTGGTAGGCCTCAGGTGGAGGGCTCCCAAAGGGGAATGAAACAAGGTTTCTCCCACAAGACACTCGCAGTCTAATAGTGGAGAGAGGAAAAAGAGAACAAGGGCTTTTAGACATACACCATAAGCCAGGTAATGGGCAAAATATTTTGATGTTATATT
The DNA here is from genome assembly GCA_020662805.1 of Glaucomys volans. Taxonomy (NCBI): domain Eukaryota; kingdom Metazoa; phylum Chordata; class Mammalia; order Rodentia; family Sciuridae; genus Glaucomys; species Glaucomys volans. The sequence goes on along the minus strand of JAJEJO010002213.1, from coordinate 219,518 downwards.
TAATAGGCATCCCAAAATCTTAAAAGCAAAGACTGAGATCTGGAGAGGCTAAAGTGACTTAGCCAAAGTTACACAACGAGAAAATTATGGGACTGGTCCTGGCCCCAGCTGTCATGGGAATGCTAGTGCTGCTGTCACCACACCAAGGCAGCACCCAGCAATAAACAGATCTTCCAGGCAGGAGGCTGACTCAGGAGAGGCCTCAGAGCAGAGCAACCCGATCTGGGTCGCTTGCCACGTGTCTTGTCCTGCGTCAAGCACTCGCCTCCTGTTTACCTTTCATCAAGAGTCTTTGACAAGCCTAGTGGGCAGGGAGAGTTTCTTCAGATAAAAAACAGAGCTTTTTATACTCCTACTATTTACGTCAGCTGAGAAAGACAGCCGGACACACAGACACGTTTATACACACATCTCACTCACACAGAGAACAGTCTATTCAGCTTGTTCACCGTCTTGACATGTCAAAACTAGTTTCTTACAACAGCCCAAAGGTGGAAGCAACCCAAGTGTCCACTGATGGATGAATGGATAAACAAAGTGTGGTACATACATACAAGGGAATATGATTCTGCCTTTTCACAAGGAACAAAATTCTGACACATGCTATGACATGCATGAACCTTAAAGACATGCTAAGTGAAATAAACCAGACAAAAAAAGGACAAATACTACACAATTCCACTTGTGCAAGTACCTAGAGTAGTCAAATTCATGGGACAGAAAATAGAATGGTGGCTGCTAGGGGCTGGGGAGAGGGTGAGTGGGAGTTATTACTAAGGGTATAGTTTTTAGTTTGTTTGCAGTGCTGGGGATTAAACCCAGGGACTTATGCATGCTAGGAAATACTCTATCACTAAGATATGCCCTCAGGTCCCAGAGTTTCAGTTTTGTACCATTAAATGAGTTTTGAACATGACAGTGTCAATGGTTACATGACATTATGGATGGATTTAATGCTACTTAACTATACACTTAAAATGGTGAATTTTGTGTTTATTTTGCCACAGCTTAAAAAAAATTGTTTCTTTTCTTCAAAAGAACCTTAGACATATTCAAACAATCAGTTTCTTCTATTTCCCAACCTGAGGTGTTAAAGAAACAGACAAGAACCAGGCTGGGCAGAGGTGGGTCCCAGGTGAGCTCCTCACGCACAGTAAACAGGTTTTCTAAAATCAATCCCAGAAAAATCCCCCAAATATATATGGACACCTTAGCCTGAGCCTGAATCAGGACTAGGAAAGAGAGGACCTAGAATTAGCAAACACCCCCTCCACCCCAAAATTTGTAAAACAGTAGTCTGGATAGTGTACTTGGCCCAATATAGAGCAGAGCAAAAAACAAAAGAAAAAATTTATGAAGGAATAATGAAAAAAGACTGTTAGTCCTAAGGTTGGTGTTTTTTAGGAGAACTTGCTCCTCTGACCAATTTCAATGTAATATTGCCAACCAATTGGTCATGACATCTCAACAACTAGATTTTGCCTCCAAAGGATGTTTATATTGCCATTCACCTCTCCCCCAACCCCATAATCATGCTTAATGGGTTCAATTTTAAACTACCCCAGAACAAAAAGCAAACCCATAAGAGCTCAGAAAGCAGCACTATGTTGCATAGCCCTAATCAGGAAAACACAGGGTCACCAGGGTCATGCCCAGTGGCCCCTGGGAGTCTGCAGCATTCCCAGGTACCTGCTGAACCCCAAATGAGTGACCTATGGGCCAGGATGAAAACTAATAGCCCTGGGGAAACAAGGCAATCAGTATTTACTGAGAGTCTACTACGTGCATGACACTACACCTCTATTTTCATTGGACCTTCAAAATCCTATAATGTTTGAGTACTATAAATGAGAAAATGGAAGAATTCAGCAATGTGCCCAAGAAGCAGAGCTAAGATTCAACCTTAAGTCATCTGACTCTTTCCATTACACCAAGCTACTTCTCAGAATGAATTTTTTTAATCCTGTTTGCCTGGCTTCTCAACTTTTCCAAGTTTTCCATAGGCCCCAGCCCAGCCCAATTTTCCATCTGGATAAAAAGAGCATTATCCCAGCTGCTGTGTCTCAAGTCACATGAAATGGTGGGAAGATATTCCAAAAACACAAGTCCCAAAGCCTCCTTAAACAGATAGTAAAGTGGAAATGAACGGTAATGGAGTAAGCTTCTAAAGAAAGCCCTCTCCATCTACAGCCCTGGGCTCCTCACCATAACACGCTTCCGGTTCTCACCCTGCACTGCCACAGAGCAACAAATGCTGCACTTGGGCCCCAGTGCTTACGACCTACCTGCACAGCCTTGTGGTCTCTGCTGGCTATTTCTGTAAGGAAAAGTCACAGCAAACCATTATCCTGCTTACTCCCAAGAGTGAGAGCTGCAGGCAGCATGCTGTTCAAAGGACTTAGTCTTCAAATGTAGAATCACTAATGCCCCAAATTTACTGTCTGAGGAGCGCCAAAAGGAAGGGAAGGAAGGGAATGGAGACCTTTTTGAGTTAAAGGTCTGTGCTGACATCATGGGCCAGACAGAAAGTTGATTTGTATCTTCTCCTGTCCCGGATAACTCAAGTTTACCCAAAAAGTCCCCCCACTAATGCTTTTAAGAGAATTCAAATTATTCAATGGTCTTAGCCACAATGGGGTCTCACCAAGGGCAACCCTAAAAGAATTTGACTGTGTTCACAAAACCATTGCTAACAACCTTTTTTCCTCTCCCCCCACCCCACAGTAAAGGGATTGAATCCAGGGTTGCTCTACCACTGAACTATATCCTTAGCCCTTTTTAACACTCACTAGGTTGCCCAGGCTGGCCTTGAATTTGCAATCCTTCTGCCTATCCTCCTGACATGCTGGGATTACATGCATGTGCCACTGAGCCCTGCTGTTGCTCATAAATTTTAAGACACCACAGAGAATATGAGAAGGGTCAGAATGTTAAAGATGGTAAATATTTGCCTAATGTTTTGTCAAACTGGATTCTGGCAGATTGGCAAATGTAGGGCATGATTATACAACACGTGATTTGTGAGTACTTATAGGGAAAGGTAGAAATCACTAACAGTCCACGTGGTTTCACTGAGAGTCTCAGCAAACCCATCTCATTTCTTCTGATGCAGACTACAGGATGTTTTCAGATTTCATCAAGCTGCATAAAAGACTAAAAAAATAAAATCTGCATCAAGTGTGGTTGAGTAGTTTTGAAACTGAACAACTATACTCCCAAGGTCTTGAGAATCTTGAAGACTGTTTCTTTTTTTTTTTTTTAAATCTTTATGTTCCTTTATTGGAGCAAGATTCCTGACCAGTAAACACTGTTTCTAATAGGACCTAGAAGGTTCCTTCCTGAGTCCAATCCTAGTCAACCTGTTTATCAATGACTTAATTTGTGAAGAGCAACAGTACTAATTAGCATAGAATGCTCTCAAGAAAAAGTGATGAGTGGGTGACATCTGGGCACCCAGAGAACACTGTACAGTTGCATCAAGTATTTCTATATCTTATCTTATGTGGGCCTGTTAAGTCACAGAGCTAGGGATCATTATACTCATGTTACAGCTGAAGACACTCTGACTCAGCCACCAGCATTTCTCAGCTTTAGCAATATTGATATTCTGGACAATTCTCTGCTGTCCTGTGCATGGTAGGATGGGTAGCAGCAGCCCTGGCAGTTAATGACCAGTAGTACTACCCTTATAGCTATGACAACCAAAAATGTCTCCAGATATTGTCAAACATGCTGTGGGGGCCCACATCATCCCAGTTGAAAACCACTGGATTAATCAAGTAGTTTAATCAAGAGAAAGCTGACTTGATCAAGGTGCAGGATTAAAAAGTTGCCAGGGCAGTATTTGTAGGCCTCCTCATGTTTCCTTCCCTTGCAAAAAGTTGGGAGGGACAGTGAGTACGGTAAATCACAGAAGCAAGAGTCAAAATTGTCTTGATCGAAATGCAAGGCCAAAACCTACAACAGAAGAGTGCAAAGGTTCATATTCTGGTTTTAGAAAATCAACTGAGCAAAGGGAGGCTGGCACTGGTTTCACAGCAGTTTTGTATAGGGTGGGGGGCCCAATGAACCTCAGCCTCATGAGCAGCAGCCCCACATGACTCTGCAGATGTGAACATGATCTTGTACTGCCCTGATGGAGGATGCATCTCCCACACTCCAACCCAGGCCAGTCACCAAGCATTCCCTACCACCTCTTCTCCCTTCTCACCCATAGCAGCAGACCCTGATGCCTCCTATGAAGCCTCCCACCACTCCTACAGAATGGGGTGTTGCCCATCCTCACTGGCCCTTCTGGTGGCTGCAGCACATGGCCTATGGCAGAATTAGAAGACAGAAGGCAAGAAGAAAGGGAAGGAAAAGAAGGGAGATGAGAGAAGTGGGGGAGGAGAAGAGGAGGAAATGCAGTAACTATGAAGAGCCCACAACACCAGAGTGAACCCCCAACATGCAGTAGGATGAAGGTGAAGAGGGGAGGGAGGGAGGGAGGAAAGGGATAAGACCAAGAGAGGGAAGAAGAGAGAAAGATAGAGCCGAGGGAAAAGACTGATGCCTCTCATTCCTCCAATATCCATTTCCACTTTTATTCTTCTCCTATCCAGTTCCTTCTTGCCTCTCATCCAGGGCATCCAGTGCACCCAGCTTAGCCTACAGCCCACCATTAAGCCCCTAACCTGGGAATCTCTGGAATTCAGTATACTCAGTAAAAATCCTGGCTCTACCAATTACTAGCTTTGTAAATATGGGTCAATTATTTAATCTCTCTAGTCATATTTTCCACATCTGTGAGGCCAGGATAATAATACCTTCCTCACGGTTTGGGCATAGGATTAAAAGAGAATTAAATTAAAGTATATGTATGTAATGTATACATATACAATTGTTATGCTCTACATGTGTGTGCACATACACATAGAGTGCATGGCACACAGAAAGTACTCTGGTAGCTTGTATTAGTTATAACATACAATACTGGCAGGTTGATAGTAACCATATATTTTATATCTTAAGCACAAGTTTCCACCTCTGATAAGACCCAGTCTTAGAGGGGAAACAGCACAGGCCTGGCCCCTGAGGACAGTTTCCTGAAGGCACCATTTCCTATTTGGAGCTTTACAAGCTTGCAGCAATACCAGCTGCCACTTTTTCTTAGGGGTGGTTTGGAGACAAAGCTAAGATGGCTGACTTCCCCCAAAGAATTCACAACTGGCATTAGGAATGGAAAAAACATTAAAAACACAATACCTTTGTATCCAATTAGGGCTCTGAATATTTTCTAAGCATCATTACTTTTGCTAAAATCCCAGCATCTCAGAACTGAGACACTGCAGAGATGATTTGGCTGGAGCCCTGCCCTAAGGCCTGACCTGGGGCCTGAGTTTCCTGCATTACTATACTAGGGGGAAAGAGAAAAATCACACAGGGCCAGGATCAATCAAGATATCCGCTTTCTACACGTACAGTAGGTAATTAAAAAGAGAGGACATCCAGGAAGTTCTTTACTCCAGGATTCTTGGGAACAAATCACACCAGCAACCATCAAACAAACTGGTTCACTCTACTCTGGAGGTGTTATGATCTGAGAGCAACATAGTATTGTCCACCAAACCAGAATCCTGGATGGGCAAGCATCAAATAAAGTTGGTAGGACCAGAAATAAATCCACTGAATCAGAGTACAGTGCCTGTTGCCACTTGGTTAATCTTCCTGAAACCATTTCCTTGTCTGAAAGGTGAAGGTAATAATAGTTGTTGTAAGGAAAAATTAAGACATGATGCGTTTAAGAGCATGGTACATGGTTTGGCAAATATTCCAGAAATGTTAAGGTTTTTTCCCTTTCTCAACCAACAAGCAAATCTGAAAAGATCACAAATACATACTGCAAAGAAAATGAGAAATAACATTTTCCCCTTTAAGACAAGTAAACACTTTGAGGCAGGCAGAGCTCCACAACAGACATGAAGGGGCCTAGTTCCTGTTTTCCTCACTCCTAGAATGACAGAATGGGTACCTCAAAGTCAAATGGGGGAATCTGTGCCTGATTCTCCAACTCTGCAAAAAATGGCTGCACATTTCCACTGAAGGATAAGCAGAAACTGAACACAACTTTCACGTGAACACTGGACTTTATGCAGTTCCAAACACTTTGATGGGCACTTAATTTCCCTCACTGTGACTACAGGAGCTAGAGGGAAGGTGATCCCAGGTGAAGACACTGGCAACCTGCTGCAAGTGGCATTAGTACACCAGAGAATCCTCTAGTTTCCTGGGCAGAGAATCCAAAACTGTTCATAAGAGCTACCTCAGGAACACCACCGCTCTCTGGCCTTGCCTGTCATATGTGTTAAAGGGACCCCGAGAGGAGCCAAATCCTTCTGGGGAGGGCTTGGTCACAGCCACAGCTGGCTGCCTGCAGGTTGGGAGCCATCAGACCCAGAGATAGGTTCTCATGCACAGTACTGTCCAGACAGACAAAATCACACCACCCCAGGCACAAAACAGCACTGTGGTCTGAATGGCAGTGTCTGCCTGACCAGTTTAAATCTTGTTTTCTGTCCTCTAAGTGTCAAGGGTATAACTGTCAAGGAGCCAAAGAGAATCACCCAAATTGGACAGTTCCTCAAGGGCAGAAGTTCTGTTTGATTTATCTTTGTTTCCACAGCACCTAGTATGGTGCCTGGCATAGGGCAGATGTTCAGGATATTTCTGTTGATGTGAAAGATGAGAAAGGTCACTGGCTCCTTAAGATCACTAAAGCAGGAAAAAAAAAAAAAAAAGATCCCTAAAGCAGCAGCTCATTTCTGGACTGAACAGGGCTGACCTCAGAGGCCAGAAGGGCAGGGCTCGGGAGCCAACAGCGCAGGTGTTGAGAAACCTCCTGTACAGTACAGGTGCTGTGGGCCAGTTAGTGGAGGATCCACTGCTCAGAATCACAAGACTGGGAAGTGTTAGGCCTTAATATTTCATTCTGACTCTCCTCAGACTCAGAGCAGGCTGAACTAAACCATCCTCAGAAAAGACAGAGCCCCAAGCCACAGGTATTATTCACTTACATATAAGTGGGTCATTACTAAGTCACCAGAGGCTGGAGAAGAATGAAAGGCTTTCAGGGAGCCAAGGGGCAACCCCCAAATTAGGTAGCCGCTGAATAAAGTCAGAGCAGGAAAAGGACAGGCAAGGTACGCAGGGGGTGGCAGAAAGTTGCGTCCCAGATGGGGAAATCCCTCCCACTGGCTGCCTGCCCGCCCCGCACCCTGCTAACTGCATACTCACAGATCCACTGGGTCTCCAGGAAGAGCCCTGGGCAGGGCCACCTCTGCTACTCTGCTCATCTCTCAAGCTGGTACCCACTCCAACCTGTTGTACTTAGTTGCTTAAAATTAAGAGGGCTGAGCTACTGCAGCTCAAGAAAAAGCTAGAAAACCAGTATCAAACCGGTCTCATCTGGACACTAACAGCTGCTGGGAAGGACAGGGAAGAGCTGCTGGGTAAGGAACAAAGCCTTAAGTTTTCCCTGGGTTCCTTGAACTCTCCATGGCCCTCTGGCCTCTTCTCGCCCCCACCACCTCCCATGAGGAAACAGCCCTGGCTTTCTAACATGCTGATAATAAGGGCATATGGGGCCAAGAGGGAGGGAAAGGTCTCAGCCAAAAAGAAAGTAAAGCGGGCCACTGGCAGGATGGTCAAAGACAGCAGCCTCCTAGTCAAGCAGCACTGAGACAAAAAGGAAGGATGGAGAAGGCTCAGGCTATGGACCTGGAGGATCATCTCTGAGGGCCTCAGTACTACCAGACATCCCACAGGCTGCTGAAAACAGTTTCCCTAACCTAATCACTTATACCAGAAGTGATGTAAAGGACAGTCGTAAGAGCCCAGACTCTGCAGCCATACAGCCTGTGTTCACATACTAGAATTTTCTTGTGCACTTGAGAAATTACTTAACCTCAGTTTCCTCATCTTCAAAATACACATATGAATAGCGCTTACCTTACAGGGTCAGTTTAAGGATTAAATAAGCCAAAATACTGAAAGTTTACAATGAAGCTTAGAATAGTGCCTGGCATATATTAAGAATTCAAGAAACATTAAGCAGTATCATTTTTAATGGCAGCTTTACTTTTTGTTTGTTGGTTTTTGACAGCACTGGGGACCCAACCCATGGCCTTCAATATGCTAAGCAAGTGCTCTACCACTGAGATATATCTCCAGCCCTTAAGGGTCTCACTAAGTTGCCCAGGCTAGCCTCAAGTTTGCCAATCTCTTGCCTTAGCCTGCCAAGTTGCTGAGATTACAGGTAAGTGTCACTGCACCCGGCTATGGGCAACTTTTTATAGTAGTCCTTACTGGGATTCTCCAGAGCACCAAGGGTAACACAGCCTCATTAATCAAAATAATGATAATAATAAAATAAATAAGTACCATTCACACTTCACTTACTCAAAAATCCAACATGGGAAATATTTTTACAGAAGGTAAGTATCTTACCTAAAATGAAGTTGTTGATTCGCCAGGCTGGGATTGGAACTTGGCCTGTAACCCCAAAGCCTGCTTCTTCCCACAGGTTGCACTGCTTGACTGCTGAACCCCACCTTCTGAGTGCCACTACCCTGAATAGTGAGATGGGAGCAAGATGGAAGAAAGATCCCCAAAAGAATTCAAGCAAGAGAGGAGACTGCAAAAGAGATATGGGGATCTCCTGAAGACATTCACTATCTTGTCAAAGTCTGTGGCCTTGTCATCATTTACACCTTTCATTTAACTCTGATTTTAAGTTACAAAGAGCACAAAAGGCAGCCCTGCAATGAGAATCCAGCAAGTCTGAAACTGTTTTTATGAATGTGGGCTTGAATAAGACTTCTACCCATGTTGCCCAATGACGTTGCTCATGTTAACATACTCCTAAGAGCTACAATGCTTTTGAGACTGATAAGAAGCAGCCACACAGGGTCTGTGTGAGTTGCACTGAGACTCCCTGCTGAAAAAGCCCAGAATTTCTGTTTCTGGAAGGAGTATCATTTCTACAGAACAACAAATAAAATCCCAACAGAAGCATTCCTCTAAGGCTTCCTGTGCTCTAATATCTTGCTAACATAGCTCCACTTAAATAACTTGACTTTTCCCATTTTCTCTAAGGACCTTGACTCTAATCCTTCAAAGATCCAAAAGAAATCAGCTCAGTTAAGAGTCAGCCAGAGGGAGATGGGGGGAAGATCTCTTCCAAGCCTGCTACTAATAAGGTCTGAAAAGAGCATGACTAAGGGGCACTCATTAATCACCCAGGTGTGATCAGAGGACTCCACGCCATGATCAGCTTCTGATTCCTCACCAACACTGGCACTCCTAATTTCTGCAAAATGATTGGTACCAAACAGCCATTTCCTGCTCACCAAAGGCTCTTTAATAATACCCTTCCTCCTCCTCCTTCCCCTAACACCTAACAACACACAAGGAGAGGACCAAAAAGGACAGAAAATGTTTGCCTAAGAGCAGAGAAAATGCCAAAGAACAGAAAACAGCAAGAAAACTGAATCAGGTCTACGTTGAGCTGGGTTATATTTCCCAAGAGAAAGAACAATTTGATGGCTCCCCCTATTTCGTTGTCATGAAAAAGATTCCTTTTTCCAGGGCTGCCTATCCTCTTCTTAGGGAGTCATTATGTCTGTTACCAAACACCTGGCATTATGCCTACAGAGATGACTGGATTTGGCTAAACTTGGCATTCAAAGGGTCTAGATTTAATTCAACCACTCAGTCAATTACGTGACTTAATTTAATCATCTGCCTCCAAGAAACCCATGAAACGCATCTCCTAGCAGTATGGGCAAGTGGTAAGGAAGACTCATTAACAGGGTGCCTTAACCATTTTATCAATCTAGAACCTTCCAAGACTAGTAGGAGGAAGTATGCCAAGATCAAGAAAGTTAAGCTTAAGGAAAGTCCATTCAGGTTCCCCAACAGATACTGCAGTAGTGGTTCATTTGGCCCCAGGTTTCTGGGGGGGGTTGTTTTGTTTTGTACTTATCTTTATTTCTTGTCCCTGCTTCCTCCAACCTCAAGAACTAGGAGTTAGAATTTTATTCCTTTCTACTTAAGTACTCCCGTCCCCCCGCCTGTCACAGTAGAGAATCTGCACTGACCTATCGAGGAAAAATCTAAGCTGGTGTAACTGCAAGAGGTGGTTTATTTTCATAACAGTAAAATATCTAAACCAAATATGCCCTGTGTTTCAGCAGCTTAAACATTGAGGTCTAACAGGACCCGAGATTCCACTTTGCTTGCCAAGGGCTAAGTGTGTATGTTTAAGTGAGAGAAAGTGATTATGAGGAAAAACGGGGAATGTCTGAGTGGGTGAAGGGGAAAAATATGTGCAGATACTGCTAGAAAATCTGACTGCACTCATACGCCTGGCCTCTCTAAGCATGTGAAAGACCGCGTGTCGGCACCCTCGGGTGAAGTGCTACGCCTCTCTGAAATGAAAGGCATCCTGAGAGCCAGGGACAAGCCTGCACTTCATCTCTCAGTTCTCTTATTTACAATTAGCCGACAGACCCACCGGCCTTTCGCCCTCAACTCAGGCCCGATTCGCACCGCGCAGGCTCTGCCTTCCGCGGCTTTTTCCCCCCCTAGGCCCGGCCGAGCTCTGCAGGACCCTACTGATTTCTGCGCTGGCCCAGCCCGCCGCACCGCCCACGCGCGGAAGCCCGCAGCCGGAGAGGAGGCACCGCCTCCCGGCATGCTCGGCGGCTGCGGCGATCACGTGACCCCGAGGTGGCCGGCCCGGTAACCTAGGCAACCGGGGGGCCTGAAATGGTCTCTTGGCGCCTTCCTGGTGGGATGAGTTCAGCCCTCCGCTGCACCTTGGAGAAACCATCCCAGGGCGCCTAGTGCCAGCTCCCTGGTCTTGGGAGAACAAATGAGCTTAAGTCTGGCTTTCCCCGTTTGTAAAATGGGTATAATAGGTTATAGGGCTTTTGTGAGAACTGAAAGGGACATTGTACAGTCAGCAGGCTCTTGTATCTTAAGTCACCTCTACGCCCCTGCACCCCAGGAGCAACAGTTTTTGGTCCCACTATTTGATAATTTTGTGCAAGGGTTGATTTTTTAAAAAATCTGTTTCATCTTTTGAGATGCCGCAATGTCCAATTCCACCGAAAACTCAGCCCAAAGTTCTATTTCCCCATTTATGAGGGTCCGTTTCTAAATAGTATTTGTTAGAATGCGGAGAACCTCTGATAATTTAATCTTAAACTGAATTAAACTTACCTTTGCATTATTAAAAATAAAAGGAACCACTAAACTAATTAGTACAAGCATTAGTAACACAAGCACTTCAGAATGTTGGGCATGTCATACTACATACCAACTACAAATTATTAACTCTTATTAAATATTAGATCCCCAATGTAATTATACATGACAAGAAAGTAATAACACAACTTATCTTTTAAAAACTATATAACTTGGGCCAGTCACGCCCCAACAGCCAACATAGCTGGTCAATGCTGTGAGAATATCCTGTATGAAATGTGTGTGTGCTGATGATGTATGAGGCTAGAGAAGAACCCTGCTAGTTCCTTTCCTGGGTCATTATGAAAAGTCGAATGCAGCGGATGACAATGAAAATGGCCTTTTCTGGAGCGTGTAATATTTTCTCTCGAGGGAAACAAGCAAAGCGATGTGACAACAGCACTGGAGGGAAAAATGACAGAGGAAAGGCTTTGCAGCAGCTTGAAACAAAGCAGCGCATCATTCTGGCAACCTGACAGCCAAGCTTTATTCAGAGCTCATTGGCTACTTAAACAGTAAGTGATGGACAGTTCAACAGTGCTGTTCCCTGTCGAGGAGTAACAAACTTTCACCTTCACAGCCCATAGGAGAAAACCAGTAACTTCACCCAACTTCACATTCCTTTAAATCTTGAGCTGGAATGAACTTTTGTGAAGTCATAGGCTCTTTTGCACTGTGGAACAAACTCCTCATAAAAAAAAGTTTGAAAGGAGAATTACTGGCAAAAGTATGTGCTTTATAAAAGAATCACTGCATTGCTCTTGCTTGGCCAAAAGTATTAAATGTTCAGAGATGAAGTCCAGAATAGGTAACAAATAAGAACAGCATGAGCAACCATGGTAGAACCAGAAGGGTCTAAGAAAAGTCTAAGGTCAATGACCCAAATGACCCATATTTGAGGTCACTCACATAGCAAAATCATCCAAAAATTTCATAAAATATTAAAAGCTAATTCCTTTATTACTCATTACACATTTTCCAGAAATAGTCTGGTGACAAGAGGGAGGGAAGAAATTCCAGAAAAACAAAACTGCAATTGAAGGTTCTGATTCTGTCCCTCCCACTCCACACCCTGCCAACTTCTGGCTCAAACCCAAACATGTAAAATGCCTGTGTGCACACACAGGCACACATACCTTAATCTCCCACCAGAAAGACTTCATATCTATGTCTGCCTCCACTCATTCCAGAAGGGTAGACTGGCCTCCACAGCAGGAGGCTGCAAGCATCTTTCCCTCCAGCAACATAAACTTACACTGGGAGTTTCCTCTTGACCTCTGAGAACATATCTTTGAGACTGAAGTCATTCCTTAGGATCCCTGTCCAGGTCATTTGAGAAATTCACAACTCTGAAGTCTCTGGGAACTGAAGCAAAGCCTCTTAAACAAGCAAGCCCAGAGTGCTAGGAAAGCAGTCATGGAGCAATTGGAAGGAATTTTTCTCCCATCTTCCAATCCCTAAGCACTCATCTGCTCATATAAATATCAACTCGACCAGCCTGTTCTCTCTGCTCCAAGCTGCTAAAGGGCTTTGAGAGGAGGCTAAGTAAGAGACAGAAGGCAGAGTTGTCAGGAGCACCTAAGCAGATGTTCCCTCTTTCTGTGAAGTGAAGGTGAAAGGGCATATCAAGCCCATCCCCACCCAAAAAAAAAAAAAAAAAAAAAAACTGGAAAATATCAATAGCTTCAATCAGAGGCAGTACAAAATTTAAAAAGAATAAATTGAAGGGAAAGAGCATAGTATAAAAAAGTTTAACTCAACACTGAAAAATAACGAATGATAAAACAATATATAAAAATATCTGATAGTGAAACCGTTTGGCCTGGACAGTGGTTTTCTCCAAGTTAAGTACAAAAGACTCTCTTTTTTTCCACTTCCATCCCTAGGTTCCTTGATGGGAAACTTTCTAGAACGTGGATTTTGGGAACTGAGAGGGATGTCACAAATCAGTAAGTCTTTGAGTTCTAAACCCGCAGACTGTGGTCTGGGATGGAAACAGGATTCTAATTATAAATGTCCTGAAAGGGCAGAATGGCCTGTGAAGTGCTTATTTCTCCAGGAAGAGGGCGTCTGGCTCTCAAGCATTTTCCAAGATGGTACCAGACCCAAAAAGAGTTGGAACCACTAATCTGGTTCAGCTCTTGGATTTCACAGATAGGGCCCAAAAAACTCAATTGAGTGCTCCAGGTGACAGAGCAAATTATATGTCACCTTCTAAAGCTGATTGGGGCTCTGTGGGAGGAGGAGGAGGATGCCACATGAGCCAACAGGCCTTTTCCATTTCTAATTACAAGATTCCGTGAAGGCTCCAGCCGCCACTCTGTCTGGCTTTCTGGGCCTGGGCGTGTCCATTGCCATGCTGTTGCCGAAGTGTACAGATGGCCAAGGGACTGGGGTGGTTGGATATAGCCAGAAGCCAGTCAGCTAGCACCCAGTCACCAGCTCTTAGCCAAACTGCTTCCAAGGGCTCACCGGGGGGTTCCAAAAAGCTTAGTCTTCATAGGGTGAGGCACAGTTCAGTGCTCCAAGGACACTTCACAAAGGTCAGTTGCATAAAGAAAAAAATCAGTAAACACCATTGCCCTCCAGTACCATATGGTCTCTATTTCCAGGTCAGGCCAGGCCAATTAGGAACAATTTCACAAGGGAAAAAAGGGACTTATTAGAGTAATCCAGAATAAAAATTTTGTTGCAAAATGAAGTACAATTTTCAGAGATTATCATAAAATGGGGAAAAAATTGTAAATAATGTAACTGATAAATTACCATACAAAAATGCTGTCAATGAGCAGTCAGTGGTTGCTCCATGGCGATAAATAGGCAGTTAACACATGAGTAATTAAAGACCATTGGCACAAGGAAACATGTAGAGTCCTCCTTGAAAATGGAAGAACTACAAATTAAAACTTTAAGGGACAACTAGACAATTGCAAACTACAAAGAAGTTCCAATGGTGGCAGAGAAAAAGCAGCGTTTGGACTTTGCAGATGCTGCTGTAATTAATTGGTTCAGCCTTTCCAGGCAGCAGCATGGAAGCTGCAACAAACAGAGCTATATGATCTTGCGCTTTTGATTCAGTACTACCCCAAGAAAACATTTCTCAAGGAACAATCCAAATGGAGAGAAAAAGGGGTGATTTTTATGAATATGCTTTTTGCTGCTTATGGCAACAACTGCCACCAAAAATGGAAGGCACCCACACAGTAAAAGAACACCGTAAATGATGTGAAGATTCAAAACTCAGAATCAGAATCAGATCACAGTTCATTACTGAATACTCTGCCCTTCACTACTACATGAGGAATGTGCAGTTCCTGTCCTGAAAATGGGTTGCTATTAGGATTAAATGAGATAACCCATGAAAGGCATCCAGAATGAGGCCTGGCACATAAGAAGTACTTGACCAAGGTTAGCTGCAGTTATTATATGTTCATTTAAAATTGCAAGCAGATTTCCCAGTACTGCAAAAAACAATGCAAACAGATGACCTATGTCAATATATGAAAATGAAAATGTGAAATGACATTAAACTGATAACATTAACACATAAAACTAGTACAATACAATTGCAATTATGTAAAACAAAATTAGTTTATCAAAGACTGAAGTGCACATAGAATTTATTCATTTAGTCATGGTTCTCACCAGCTTCTTTCCATGCAATTTATTTGTTTTGTTTTTTTGAGTGCTAGGAATAGAATAGAGGGCCTCACATATGCAAGGCAAGTGCTCTATCATTGTGCTATATCCCTAGCCCCTGCAATGTCTTAAGTTTTCATGATAAACCAAAAATAAAAAAGAAAAAACCTCAAAGACTTTGCAGAATGAGACAGGGAACAATGCAAGGGATCTGATTTTGTTAGGGTGTCTACATCTCTCCCCAAGGGACTCAGCAAAAATGTATGCGCCATCGAACTACTCCAGGGGTAAATACTGATTATTGTAAGTCACTCCTACACCATAAGCTGATTTTGGCACTAACTGTGACACCTCTGATCAGTGACACATAGGGGATGCCTGCTGGGAGCCTTCTGAGAAAGATGCCCTAGTCTTATGCATCAGGAGAGCCATCTCCTCTTTTCCTCCATGGTATGTTATCATGTCCCCAGAGGACACCAGGATCTGAGGCAGCCATCCTGTGACCATGAGAGGAGATGAGTCAACATGCTGTGGGGACCAGGCAGAGAGATGCAAAGGATGCAGGTCTTTGAATAACTTTTCTATGCCAAAGAATTAGCCAATGTTGGAGCTTCCTATGCTGGGACTTATTAATTAAGGTGAAAGAATATGTTTGCTTTATTGTTGAGTCAGTAGAGTTGCAGTTTTCTGTTTCCTACCGCTGAAGGCATCTTAACCAATGAGGCAGGGATCCATGCAGCCTGATGGAGGCCTGGTAGGCCAGTCCAACCCAGGAGGGGACCGGGATTCTGCCAGGACCCTTCTTTGTCTCCCATCCTGGGAGAGAGCCTAAGAGGTGGAAGAAGAAAAGGCACTGATATGTCCACCCCTAGTGTATGAAGGAGCTATGCCCAAGCCTGAGGACAACACCAGACAGC
This sequence comes from Glaucomys volans, assembly GCA_020662805.1. Taxonomy (NCBI): domain Eukaryota; kingdom Metazoa; phylum Chordata; class Mammalia; order Rodentia; family Sciuridae; genus Glaucomys; species Glaucomys volans. The sequence continues at coordinate 203,676 of JAJEJO010002213.1, read as the reverse complement.
AACACTAGGCAGCAAGCCCCAGATGTCTGGCCCCTCATCAGGGGATCTCCAGAGGCCTCTTGGCCACTAACACTCTCATTTCTGGATTTACCCATTTCACAAAAGTGACAACTAAAACTGTCCTCTAAGGGAAGTCAGAAAAATGCAGGATACCCAGTTACACTTGAACTTCAGATAAACAACGAATACCCTCTGAGTACAGGCATGTCCCATGTGTGATGCTTTCTCCAGGCATTACGCTAGGGACAAAGGTCTGAGCCCACACATCAGAAACAGAGATGGCCTCTGCACCATCACCAGGGCTACCCTGGGCATGTGGCCTGCAGTAGGAAAATGGCTGGTCTCTGGCCTCTTGAGGTCTCCAGTGGGTCTGGGAATGTAGGAAGTACATTTTATAGCAACAGACAAGAAGTGGCAGACTCTTGGAATGTAAGGGTGGGGCAGATGTCACTGTGGTCCTGAGAGCTTTGGAAACCATGCTGCAGGCTACAGGACAGGTCTGGGAGCAGCAGGGAGGGAGAGTGGCTCCTAACATCCACCCTCTTCCAAAAGAATTTCTCAAATGAAGCAGAGGAGATGAGCATCCCCTGATATTCACGACTTTGGACCAGGATGAGAAGTGGCAGTTGGCAGGCTCTGGTGCTTGCTTGGCCACTGTCTATAGACTTACCTTATCTATGGTCATGTCCTCACAGTCTTTCTGCATCAGGTCTTGTCTTACAGCATGACCCCCTGGGGCCAAGGACAATGTTTAACTTGCTTGGTGTGACACTGGTTCCCTGCTCACAAACACTCCCTTAATAAAGCTTGGGGATGAGAGCGGACCTTCATTTCCTGGAACTCTGCTTTATGGTTCCAGTTTTATATCCCCACAGCATCCTGCCCATGACCAGCACTACCCCAGAACTGGGGGCATAGTAGGTACCTGTGAAGAAATATCTCCCTCACAGAAAGCTTCACAACCAACAGGCCCCAAAACTGAGCCTCTGTTTTCACGGCCTCTGTCTCCTTCCCCAGTTCACTTCCTCTGGAAGTTCCTGTGCTAAAAGGTAGCACTGGAAAAGAAGGTTGGGGCTGGATGACTGAAGACAGTGACCTTAAAAGAATGGAAGTGAGAAAACAAATGGAAGTGGTTGTGTTCACAGCAATCCCTTTTAATCAATTGTCTTTTTTCTTTCTAGAAATGGGAGAGGAAAACCAAACAGAAACTGCAGGCAGGAAGGAAGGAAGCAAGCTGGCTATATAATTTGCAGAGTCTAAAGAAAAGAGAAAATGCAGTATCTTTTATTCAATAATCAGGGAAAGTTTAATGAAAGGAACCAAAATATCAAACTGAATTCTTTCTGCCACATCCACACCCCTCACCCACAACCTGATGTACCATTTCTCTCTTGATATTTGATGCCTTTCTCCCTGGAGCACGACGATGCTCTCTGAGTGAGTGCAGACCATCACTGAGCCCAGGAGCTGACTCCTTGACTGGCCACTCTGGGTGTCTACAAGTTTCAGGGTGTCTACAAGGTTCAGGGTGTCTATCGGGCTCCCCTCCCAAAGGGTGCCAGGCCAAGAACAGAGGTCTCCTCTCCCCACTAACCCACCAGCAGATGGGCTACACCCAAGTGATTGCAATCTTCACACCAGGACATGCTTGGGATCTGCATCTGGAGTGAAATGGAAGTTTGGCCCCATCAAATTACCCATTTTGTGGCCCTGCCAGCCTGGGGTGGGGACGGCCACTATGACCTATCTTTTTTTTTTTTTTTTTTTGGTACTGGGGATTGAACCCAGAGCCACTCCACCACTAAGCCACATCCCCAGCCCTATTTTTTGTATTTTATTTAGAGACAGGGTCTCACTGAGTTGCTTAGGGCCTCTCTAAGTTGTTGAGGCTGGCTTTGAACTCACGATTCTCCTGCCTCAGCCTCCCAAGTGCTGGGATTACAGGCATGCGCTACCACGCCCAGCTTATGGCCTATCTTGAGACACCAATAGAACCGACTGTGTCCCTCCCTGAACTCTTACCCAGGCTCTCCTGATGGACTCAGAAGCTCAGAAGTTGCTGGATTGGAAGAGAGAGGCCAGTTGGGCCCCCAAAACAGGGAATTCATGTTTTACTGTCCCACTGGACACCACTTATGTAGCATAGACTCAAAGAATTATTACGAATTTCCTGTCAGCAACTACAGAGCACGTGACCCCAGAAGTGAGGTTCTTCTTAGTATAGGACCTGCATGACTTCACTGGTCACATACCCATGAAGGCAGCCCCAGAAGTTATAGCACTTATTAAGATGAGGAAAGAATGAAAATAAAATAAAAAACAAAAAGATTCTCCAATTCACTGAGGGTGCTCTGTGCTCATAAATTGGATGAAAAAATAAAACTTTATCACTTAAAAACATTAGCCTAACACCCTCTCCAAGCTTACAGGACATTTCTGTGCCTATCCTTTGCCTCCTTTCCACCCTCAAAATCCTTGCACTCCAGCTGGATATTTTCTTGAGATTTTGCCAAAATAATTCCTTGCAGTGGCTGCTAACCAGATGCAGTACCTGGCCCCAGCCCTAGAGGGTGTTCAGAAGAGAGAGAAAAAAGGGGTTGGGGGAGATGTAGATGCACAATGGCTGGGATGGTTACTCAAGGAGCAAAGACCCCAAGCAACCTGCAGTGACTAGACAGTCCCCCACCACAAGATCTGTCCTACCCAAAATACTAATCAAGCCAACCTGATGAAACCACCCCAGGAAAACTTCAAGTAACCAAAGTTTAAATGGAAACCTACCCATCTGGACCTCCCACCATTTGTCATGAAGGTGACAAATGCAGCACAGAATTCCTCAGGAGTACTGCACATCATCTACTCTGAGGGGATCCCAGCAGCTGGTACCACGTTGGTCCCCGGCTCAGTCAAGGGAAGGAAGCTTGCTGGATAAAGGGCAGGGGGAGGCATTTATTTTCCTAGACTCCTTTATTCTCCCTCTTCTGAACCCAGCTCAGCATCAGGCTTCCCCCGGCCCCACCCGAGGGAAGATTTTCTTCTCACAGAAAGCATCCCTCAGCCTGGTCCCCAAGCTCTGGAACAAGAGCTTCAAGAAATCTCCCCAGTGGTGTATAGTAAGCCACCAGGGTGGAAACTTAGCAAGGGTGAGATAAGAGTCGTGGTTTTATATATAGCACCTGTGCTTTCCGGAGACCTCAGAGCATGGGGTAAGCAGAGTTTTAACCACCCTCCCATCATGGGGAGGCTGTCTTGGAAGGCAACCTCCTTTTTGAGTCCTGCTGCCACCCAGGCCCAGCATCCCAGAGAGGACTTCTGAGACTGTCAGGCCACAGCAAGGTCCCCAGCTGTCTGGCTCCTGGTCACTGTGGGCACAGCTTCAATCTGAAACTAAGTCAAAGGTAAGCAAGTGTTTACAGCACTGCCTCTGGGTGGGCAACTGAGGAAGAAGCCGAGGCTGCATATGTCACCCCTCTCAGGCCTCTTATACTCAAATTCCCAGAGCCTGGACATTCACAAACACTTCCTGCTCACTGCATGCAGCATGCCCATCTTCCAGCAGAAAACAAAGATGTTGAAGGCACGGGAACATGGTGCAGGGAGCACTAACCTGAAGGAGGGAGAGGCCTTGCACGCTCCAGCTGTGACCTTACACAGGCACTTCTATCTGTTTCAGGTCCCAAGCTCTCAGGCTCATCTCAGTCTTGTGTTATATAGTCCTGTGTACCCTGCTTAAGCTGCCAAAAGGGCAATGTCAACCTTGCTGCCCTCAGTGAGAAAAGAACAGTACGGGCTGAGGGTGTGAAAATGTCGGAGAGCCTCGGTGCATCACAACATGCCCAGGAGCGTCTGGTGGAGGAGGGAGGAAACACATGCAACCCAGTTCAGGCAGCTATCAGCAAACCACAGGACCTTCAGTAACGCTCACCCAACTGCACATAGCTTCCTCACACCCTCTCCAGGGTGCATGCACAAACATAGCCACACACCTACACACAGTCACATGCACACACATATTACATAAGTCAACACACATGCATACACATATACTTACCCCACACACATACACACATATACATAACTACATGCACACATGTATATGTATATACCACACATACATCTACACACCCACATGCACATACACACAGACACACACACACAGACTCTGATAAGACCCCGGAGATGATCCAGCTGACTTTTTCGGGTTCTTCTCATCTCTGAACTGGTCCTGCCCCTGAGTTCCCAGATGCCTATTTCTGTCTCCCTCTGAGTGGGTGCCAGCGTCCCCTCTGTCTCACACTCCCACTCCATGTCCACCTCACATTATGGTGAGAAACAGTTCAGAAATAAAGTGGAAACCAGGTTTGGAGAAAACAGTTCATTGGGGAGGGAAGTAGAAACAACTGCTATTTTTATCTGTTTTTCTAAGACCTCCATGCCCCCTCTGTCAGGAGTGACAAGGACTGTGCCCTCCCCACAGGCTTCCGGTCTTGTCCCATTTTAGATCCACTGCAGCCAGGCTCCCTCTCTATCTCCTCAGCCAGGGCCTGGGGCAGAGTTGTCCTTCGAAGGAGTCTCTAGCAAAGTTGAACACGCCTTGGTTTATGAGGAATTTATTTAGGCTTCTAAAACCATCCTGGTCGCTACTGTTGGCATGTCTTCTATCTAAGACATGGCCCCATAAATTTATAGTTCACAAAGGACTGCATTCTCCTGCTCGACACTTGGCTGGGGCTTTAAAGCTATCCTTTCTACCATATCCCAGCCAAAGAATGTATCCTGGGTGTTCAGATAACTACCAGTGTCCTGAACAACTACCCTACCTCATTAAAACAATCTACTGAATGCAGTCTGTATTTTTTTTTTTTTTAATTCTACCAATTCTGTCTCTAATGTCCTAACTCCAAAAATGAGGACTGTGACCTGGTCTTAACCCACAAGGACCTTCACTGACTTATTAAGAGAATTAAATTTGTTTTGGATCTTGACCGTCTCATTTTCTTTTTTTGTTTGGCAATTTCTCACCAAGTTTGGCAAAAGGCCATCTATGAAAGCCAAGCTAGAAGGCTCTGAGAGAAGACAATGAGTTGTACATGCTTGCATATTCCAGGTATAGACTTTGACATCTTGGTAGACATTAATCTATCCCCCAAATATTTTCAGTTCTTTTCCTGGGTATATGTAGGGTTTTACTCCCCTGCTCACTTAAAATTAAGTGACAACATGACACTTGCTTGGTCAACTAAATGTGAGCAAAAGTGACACGTGTTAATTCTCTGGGCTGCAACTTTACCAGCCAGGAAGTAATCTGCCATGTTCATTCCCTCTGCCTAGTGACCAACACCATCAACCTGGGTCATGGAGTGAGGATAAACAGGCAGAAAAATCAAAGTTGACCCAGATCAGGCATGTAGTATGATCAAGAAATAAACCTTGATTGTCTATAGCCACTAATTATGGGGTTTGCTGGTTGTTACTGAAACATAACCTAATCCATCCTGACTAATACAGAATTTGAAGTAAGAATTATAAGCCTGCTGAGAACCTTGCTTGCTGCTTGAGGAAACAAGAAACAAGAAAGAGGCAAAAAAGAGGAAAAAGTATTCAGAGCAAACTCCTTGCCATTTCCTGAACCTGCTTTATTTTCTCATGCTTTCATGTTTTTGTGCATTTGAGTCCTTCTATTTCAAAATTCTTCCCCTTATAGCAGGAATCTGTAATCATCTCTGTAAACACACACACACACACACACACACACACACACACACACACACAAGACAGGGCCTCACTATGCTACCCAGGCTGCCCTTGAACTCCATAGCTCAAATCATCTTCTTGCCTCAGGTTCCTGAGTTGCTTGGACTTCAGGTGAGCACAGTGGCAACTGGCTATGGAGAGCTTTTTAGTTTTCAGAGTAGTAGGGGCTACTGGCCAGAAATGTTGTTAAATATCCTACAGGACATAGAACAGGCTCCCACAACAAAAAAAGTATCTAGCCCCAAATGCCAATGGTACTAAGGCTGACATCTGTTCTAGAGTGAGAATATCTGAGGTCATATCCTGACTCTTGTTTTACTGTGATTTGAGGCATGTCACTTTTGCAATGCCAGCCACATAATAAATATGTAATAGATGTTAAGCATTATAATTTGCCTCCTCCATTGAAATGCAAATTCCCGGGAGGTAAGGACTAAGCTTACATATGTATTCCTACCTGCCAGCACACAATGAATGTTCATGGGCTATATAAGTAAAGCTGTCACCCCTTTCTGAAAATTAGGAAGTTGCAAGGAGGAGGTAAAACCTTCTGCCAGGTACCAAAAAGACAAAGTCTGTCTTAGCAAAACCTCTGCTGGTTTTAGTATTTATTACTTTAGTTCATTGCAAAGTACAAATCCAAGGACAGAAATTCTCAGCAAGAATATTTAAGAAACCAGAAGATAAACACACAACCATCCCCTGGAAGAAAGCAAATTCATGACAAATAAATTTTATATCAATGATGCTATTTGGAGTGATTCAAGTCAAAATGAGCTACTTGCCAATAGCCATAATACAATTTTATGGATTCAAACTCAAACCAAGCACAAACAGCATATTTTAATTTGAATCAGAAGTGTAACAAGAGGTTTCTAAAAACCTGTTGAGCAATGTTAAACTGGCACCTCAAACTAGCTCCTCAAAATGTAATGAATCAGAGTCAGGCACAGTGACACGTGCCTATAATTCCAGCGATTTAGGAGGCTAAGACAGGTGGATCACAAGTTTCAGGCCAGCCTTAGCAATTTAGCCAGACCCTAGTTAACAACACTCTCTCTCAAAGTAAGAAACCAAAAAGGGGTGGGGCTGTTGCTCAGTGGTTAAGTGCCCTGGGTTCAAACCCCCCCACCAAAAAGAGTAATGAATCAAAAATTCTGACCCAAACCATTATTTGATTCAAGTATGCCTTTGATCTTGGGCCCAATGGACTAACTGCTAAAATGAGCCAGACAATTCTAAAGGGCCCTGAGGACTGTGTGGAAAGTCTGTGATCATCTGTCTTCATGAGACTGTTTCTACTCCCTGGGCTCAGGGGATACATGTGAAAATCCTCTGCTCATTTTCCTAAAATCCTTTAAGCCCACATAGGAAATAATACTTTCTCTGTGATAGACTGTTTATCCAAATTCACCAAAGGAGACTTTTCTAATATTATACTTCATTATACCAAGGAACAAACAACATATCTTCTCATTTCTTATGACTCACTGAAATGGGACTAAGGATGCTTTCTTTATTTCACATACTACAAAGCCCCTTGTACACAGTGAGGCAATAAAACAAATTCATTCTAAACACAAGATGTCACCTCTGCTGCTCAATGGAGGCCGAACCCTCCAGCTCGTTCTCAAATTAGCAGCCATCCCAAGACCACTTCCTGCAGCCCCCTTTTGAGACAGGTGGACAGAGGCTACATGGACACCAATGCCTAGGGGCTATGGTAAAGCTGTGAAGTTCAATGCTGGTTTTAAAAGGAAGAATTATTTTAGTCCCCATCTGCTGTTATTAGCAGTTCTGAATTATATGCACACATTTTCTTTTCTATTTAATTAAAATTAAAAAGCAGAAGCATTTCTGGGGGCCTTTAGCACACACCGGTGTGGCAAAACTAAACCCAAATCACAGGCCCAAGCATAGAGACTCAAAGGGAAGCCCCAGTGTTGGGAATGGAGCCCCACCCAGAGTAAGGCCTCCTCCTTCACTTTTGAGTTGAATTTCGAAGGAATTTGCCTTGTCAGAGAAAGGGGAAGAGTACATGGAATAGAAGGCTCCACAAGACCAAAGTAAGGAAGAATGAAGAAACAAGACAACTTCCCGGAATGGCAGGGGTTTGCTATGGCCACTGTGTTGTCTTCCTCTCCACTGCGGTTTTCTTCCAGAGAGACCAGAAGGAGGAGGGAGGAAGCAGGAAGACACTCTACATGTGTTTCTTTGTTTTTCTTTTTATTTCCAGGCCTGACAATCCATAGACACCTTTCCTGAAATACAGTACTTGTGAGTCAGCCTGGGTGGGATCCTGTGGAGACGAGCTGGGAGGTGCTGGGAGGTGGGCTGCGGCCGCCACCCTGGCTCCCTACACACCATAGTCAGCCAAGGGTGCCCGCCAAGGAGCACTATTCTATTTTGGAGTCTGAGGACACAGAGGGCGCAAAGATGCCTCAGAGAGGACCAAGCACCCTCACCTGAAGTCCTGAGAGGCAGAAATCAGGAGGCCCAAGGATTTGGATATCCTGCTTCTGTCTTCACAGCAACTCGATGGACTTGTTTTTGTTTGTCTGTTTGTTTTTTATAAAGCATCCTCTCTTTTCTTTTTTAACTTGATTTTATTTATTTGTTTGTTCGTTTGTTTATATGTAGTGCTGAGGCTCAAACCCAGCAAGAGGCAAGCCCTCTACCACTGAGTTGCAAACCCAGCCTCTTTTTTGTTGCTTTTAAAGCCAGATCATTTAAAGGAAGGGATTAGCCAAGGGATTAGCATATAAAAAGGTGTTCACTATCATTAGTCATTAGAGAAAAACACATTAAAACCACAATGAAGCTGGGTGTGGTGGCGCACGCCTGTAATCCAAGTGACTCAGGAGGATCATGAGTTCAAAGCCAGCCTCAGCAACTTAGTGAGGCCCTGTCTCTAAATAAAATACAAAATAGGGCTGGGGATGTGGCTCAGTGGCCAAGTGTCCCTGAGTTCAATCCCTGGTTCCAATAAAAATAAATAAATAAATAAATTAATTAATTAATTAAATAAAAAAACCACAATGAGAGACTGGGGATACAGCTCAGTGGCAAAGGGCTTGCCTAACATGGGTCCTGGGTTCGATCCCCAGCACAGCAAGCAAACAAATAAAAATACCACCATGAGATACCCATACAAGCCTGTCAAGTGGTTAAAATTAAAAAAAAAAAAAAAGAAAAGAAAAAAAGCAATACCACCTAGTGTTGGTGAGGATGTGGAGAAACTGGATTAAGCTGGGTTAATGTGAAATGGTAGAGCCACTCTGGAAGACAGTCTGGCAGTTTCTTTTAAAAACTAAGTAAAAATGCAACTACCATCTGACCTAGCATTTGCACTCCTGGCATTTGTCACAGAGAAATGAAAGCTTACCTTTACACAAAACCATGAGCACAAATATTCACAGCAGCTTCACTTGAAATAGCTGAATGCTGGAAGAGTTCAATGCCTGGGGAAGGGGTCAGTTCCCCTTCCTCTCTTAGGCTTTCTCTAGGAGGGCCCCTGCCTTTTGCATTGTCAATAACTGCACTAAGAGTCTGACTACTCCCTCCTGAAATGTAATAGATGTCTGTGAAAAGAGCTGTTTCTCCTTATCTGTTCTGTGAGCATGCTTTATGTTAGGCACAAGGCCTTCAGCCGCATAGATTAGGAATTTTTTTAAAAAAAGAAGAAAACGTCCTAATGACAGGATGGGTCTACGATGACGTCAAAAAACCTATAGATATTGTGAGAAACTAAATCAGGGCTCAGAATTTTGGAGTGCTCATTTCCTCTGGGCCCGCTGGCATAAAATAAAGTTTGGTTTCTCCTACTTTCCGAGTGCTATCTGTTTCCACATTAAAAATGACAGTTTAATCAAATTCTCAGAAGAGGACAAGGCAGAGGCTGAGGAATCAACTTCAAGCTCAGGAATTCCTGGTGTCCTCTACCCCAACTGACCATGCCTATTGGCTGGTCACTCACTGTCCTACATGGCCTTCACAATGCTCACAAGGAAGCCACCACTTCACATGGTATGGACTGGAATGCTCCTTTCTAAGGAGGGGCCAATGGCATGCCTGGAGTTCAGGCCCTGCAATTCCAGCTGTCTCTTCTTGTAAGGAACCCCAGGTAATCAGCTACAAAAGGCCTGGGCTGCCTGTCTACTGACTCCTTGAATGAAGCTTTCTTTCTTCAGTCACCCAAGTCTCAAAATTTAAGTAAGATCTGTAAGGAGGTAAACCACCTGGACTGCATTCAATTCCAATTTAGGCGTTACTGTTATAAGCCCACAGCAAGCTTTTACCCATGTCATTTAAAGGTGCCTGGACCACCCTGCTCTAGGATGCCTGGGTGCTACACAGTATGACAATGCCCAAGGAGCCCCATGATGCTCTCTCAGCACAGCCTGAGGCCACTGGACATGCAAATCTGTATTCTGTACTTGATGAGACCTCCTATCTTGCAGATAGAACTGCCCTTCCTCTCCCTTTAGAGGCAGGCTGAATCCCTGGGGATCAGAGCTACAGAATGAGTGCCTTAATGTGCTCTGCTGTCAGCTCACTGCATCTTTTTCTGCAGCAGCTAGGAGCTTTTAACCTTTTCTTGACCTTTAGGGTTAGGAGTTCTCTTTTCCTTTGCACCAGCACTGAGGCTGAGAGGTAGCTCCAGAAGTTCACTTTTGCTATAGATGTATCTATGGAATCCATGCTTCTAAACAAAGGCCCATTCATTTAGAAGGAAAAGAATCCTCTCTTAGTCCCACTTCTAAAAACAGAAAATTGATCTTTAACCAGATTCAAACACTCTCTAAACCAGACTCGGTGATGCATGCCTGTAATTCCAGCAGCTCAGACAGGAGGATTATGAATTCAAAGCCAGCCTCAGCAACAGCAAGGCACTAAGCAACTCAGTGAGACCCTGTCTCTACATAAAATACAAAATAGGGCTGGGGATATGGCTCAGTGACCTCCAATCCCTGATACCAAAAAAGAAAAAAATAGAGAGAGTGTATCTATTTCAGCACACTTTTCCCCTTAGCTCTAATATTTCCAAAGTAACCATCTTTTTCTTCTCAACCTCCTTGGCACAAAGATTCACACTTTCAGCACTCTGCTCATCTCCCTCCCTCCCTTCAATACAGTTAGTCCCCAGCCCTGCTCAAGCACCAAGCCCAGAACTAAACTCAGTGCCCACTCTGCACAGAACCCTGCCACCTTCCTCTGTTCTCCAGGAGACCATCAATGTGTGACAGAGAGAACCAGGCAGGCACTTAGGAGATAGAGATGAGTTCAAACCCCAGCTGTGGATTTGGGACTGACAATTTAATTTCTGATCCTCAACCTCCTTGCTGTAAAAGGAGGAAAATGATACATACCTTGCAGAAATTAAATGAAGCAATTTATGTGGCATGCTTGGCATATAATAAGTGCTTCCAAAATCATAGTTCCTATTGTTCTTCTTATTGTGCATCCTAAGGCTCATCAGCATTTTTAACAGCTGCATGATGTGAATAATTCATATTGAACTTGCAATAAAACTATAATTTCAGGTAAGTTTCATAAGAAGTATTTGATGAGCCAGGTCTCCTCCATCCTATCCCTCCATGCAATTGATTTTTAAAAATCTGTATTTGGGACTCACATTTCCCTCGAAGATACCTGGTCATGGAATCGTATTGAATTATTTTCTGAAGTTCTTGAAATCATTTCAAAGTCAGGGGCATATGCTGCCATACTACAGTCAGAGGCCTACAGACTAGTGGTACCCAGCAATCCACCACCTGGACCATTCAGGGCACTCCCTTCAAGCTAATCCACATGGGTCCTTAGCACTCCCTGCCACTGCAATTTCTGGGAGACTTTCCTGCCTTTCCTGACATTTGAGGCCAATAGTGAGAGACCAAAAACTCTAGGCCACGTGCTAAAGAAAGGATGTCAGGAAAGACCTCAGGACCTGCAGTTCATTTTTTTTTTTTTTTTTTTTAGTGCTGGGAACCCAGAGCCTCACACATACTAGCCAAGCCCTCTACTACTGAGCTACAACCTCAGTCCCAGACCTGCAGGACTTCATGTAGCTTCTCGGTGTTAACCCATAGTCTGCAGGAGGCAAGAGGCAACTCTGGGGAGAAATTTTTAATATACAGTGTAATACCACAAGGTAAACAGCTTCACCACACAGTTCCATATGGCTTTTGCCTGAGATAGAAACTAATTGCCATTTTGTGTACATTTCCAGGTTGTGGCAATAAGGGAACTACTGTCCAGCGCACTCACCATCAGACCACCTCTGAGATCCACACTGCCACATGCCAACCAGCTCTTTTCTTTGTCTTTATTCCTCCCGGAAGTCAACTCCTCCATCCTACAAAGGGCAGAAAGAGCCTGGGGGTTTAGGAGATATGCACGTAACTAGGCCTGAGTCATTCTCTCCAGAAGAGGCTCTGGCCCCAATGAGTTGAGTGCCTGGAAGCTCTGCCCAGGCAGGGCTCTGGAGCAGGCTCTCTTGAGTGAACCACCTGTGGGCAGGATAGAGGAGAACTCCAAGGGTTAACACCCAGGATTTCTGCCCCATACGATGGTCAAATGGAAGAGGGTTTCCACATCACACATCCATGCATAGCTGTAGCCTAGCAAACACCTGCGTTTGGCAGGCAGGAATGTGCCCAGGACTGCAGTGACATCAGTCTGTGCTGCTTCAACAGAACTTGTCACCACACAGTGCCAACTCCTGTAGTGTCCACATGCATTCCCACAGGCCTTGCTGGGACTCAGAAGTGAGCTGGTGAGCTCAGGGTTCATGGGCTCACCCAAGTTGCCTGAATGGGTTTTGCCTCCACTCCACCAACTGGCCCTGTAGACAATGGCAAAGCACAGCTTTGGGACTTGGGGAATGCTGGGCAGGTTTCTCTTGTGTAAAGTGATCTTCAAAGACCCAAGAGCTGCCTGGTCCTGAGTCCCTGTAAAGGTACATGTGTTGGGGCCTTGCTGGTCTGCAGAAAATAAAGTCTCCAACCTCACAAGGGCATGTGCCCACCCAGCCACCAGATTGGACACAAGGAGGAGAGGAAGCCACTTAAAACACACAAACACATTTCTAGCTCAGTCACTTGCTTTCTTATAAGCCATGGTGACGGTAAAAGACATGTGAGGAAAACAGGAACTAAGGGAGGTATTGGAGCCTTCCACATCCAAATGCTGGGCCTTCTGTGCCTGGATGACCTGATCAGTCTCCACCTCCAAAACAGAATGAAAAGAGGCTGGTCCCAGGGTATGTAACCTGACACCCTGTACCAGCAGCTGAATACCAGGGATTGTTTTTAAACTTCAAGTTCTGAGCCTAGTAACAAAGTGAGCCTTTCCTGCAGCTGAGGGACCTCCTTGGAAAAACAATTCCTATTGCTTATTTTGTCGTCATCCTGGACTTGGGATGACATGCAGTGACTCAGGCTACTTCGTGAAGGCAAGTTAGAGACCCACTTGAAAGCACTTTTCACAACTGAGAGAAAGGGACAAAAGAACCAGACTCCCCCAATTCCCAGGTGATACTTGAGCCACATTATCTCCACAACAGGCCAGGAGAGAGGGTCATTATCCTTATGTTAGAGATGAAGAAATTGAATTCAGAGAAGTTAAGTCTCTGCAAGGTCTGAAACAGAACAGGGTGTGAATTCAGGTCTGTCTGGCTCCCGCTGCACACTCTCCTGCAAGATCATCTTGCTTCTTTGCTTGGCAGAGCGAACCTACTTCAACACATCCCTCCTAACACCCACAACATCAGAGCTCTCAGACCCTGTTATTTCCTGGATGGGAAGAAGTAATAAGTCAGAACACTCCCTTAGTATCCTGCTTCACTTTCAAATGGAAGAGAATAGTGGAGATTGCAAGCCCATCATAAAATACTGAGGCAGGACACTGAGGCTGCCTGTAAGGTGCACACAGTTACCATTTATTGAGCATTTAGTATGACCAGCTACTGTACTACGCACTTCACACATTATCTGATTTAAGCCACAAAACCTTAAGTCTGGTATTATCAGTCCCATTTTACAGATGATGAACTTGAGGGCAGAAAGGTAAGACATTCCTCTAGGGTCACCCAGTCAGAAAGTGGCAGTTGAAACTCAGATCCAGGACTGCCCTGCTTCCAGAACCAGGTTCTCTACCCAGCATTATGCCACTCCCGCCCTTTCTTCCCTCAGTGCTCTTCCATAGACTCAGTAACACTAAGCAGACAACGCTGCACCCCAGGCTTTCCAGACCATGTCCCTCTGGTCAGCTGCAATGAGGATAAAGGCAATCTCAGGTTCATTTTAGCCCTACAAGGAATGGGGCCGCTGCCCACACACTACATCTTCCATCAGCTGAGCATCCATTTGTGTATCGAGGCCTGGGTGGGGATGGACCTTTCTTCCACGCCAACCTCCCAGAACCATTGAATCCAGAATAATGTCTTTGTTTGATCGCTTCTAACAGAGGTAGCAAATTCCCCAAGGCCTTTTCCCCAGACTTCTTCCCTAATGGCTGTTGCCAAATGCAATTCCTCTGCTCTGTGTTCCACAACACACACCAAAGTTTTCTGCATTTCACATGCCCACAACAATTCATTATTTATTAACTCATATCTAATGAATGTGCTTGTTCAATGGCGATACAACTTGTTCTTGAGTTTCACAAACCTCAAGTATGCCTTCTGGCATCAGCTTTGCCTTTGAGGGAAGATCCCCAAGGACAGGGAAAGCATCAATTAAGACATTCTCTTCAGTCTAGGTACCTGCAGACAGGAATGTTACATCGATGCCTATTGTTTGGGCAGCTGCTGGGGTGCAATGTGCGCTCCTTAACATGAGCAGCCCCCAGAAGGAAGAACAGGCTCCATGAGAAAAGAGACAGAAATTTCTAGATCTAGTCCAGGGTCAGGCCATACATAAGAAGCACCCAACATAGATTGCTGAATGTAGTATTTGCTTTAAAACACTCAAGACTTTGCTGAATTCCTCTTTCACATTCCAGGGCACAGATGAGAAAACCACTATAAGGCACTAGAAAAATCAACGCTCTATGAAGTATCCACAAATTCAGAGTGCAGAGTGCAGTCTCTCCTCAATTATGCAGGAGCTGACAGCCCCATTCTCAGAAGATTGGACCTGCACTTTGTGGCTCCTTCCTCACTTGCTGCATCCTTCCCTCATGTCCTTCCCCACTGACAGTGAGCAAACCACAGCCAGAGGAGGCTACATGCATGGTACAATGGCTGGAATGGTCACTCAGGCAAGAGGAGACTATATCTCAGCTGAAGAGGAACCAGGGTATTATTTAAAATGTCTGCTCTTCCTGTTCCCCTATCCCCACTCCTACGTACCCTTCAAAATTGGCTCTGCTGCTGGCAGAAGGGTCGTTTTGGATATAGTCCTTTGCAATTTCCATTTAAGCACACAGAGGTAAGACTACCTCACACTAGTGTGATGCTCACCCTGGTCCATTCTCTTTTCAGGAAATTTTAAAAGCAATTATCACAATATTCATAATTAAAACTAATTTAGGGAGGCAAAAATGCACTCTTCCAAAATGTCTCTTTGCACACTAATTCTTTCCAGACTCACAAAGACCACATGAGGTAAGAAGACTACCAATGTACCCATTTTACAGATGAGGATACCAAAGCCCAAAGAGTCCCAGTGCTGAGTGTGAGTCACAGGTCCTCCCAGCAAAATGCACACCTAGGGTACATCCAGAAAGTTCTTAGAAGAAGCCTGAGTCTCCCAAGTTACTTGGAATTAGCAAGACTTTGTTCGAGTAAGTGCTTAATGGTGTGACGACTACAATGATGAATGAGAAAGGTTAAGAAAATGAGGAAAAAGCTGGGCGCGGTGGTGCACGCCTGTAATCCCAGCACTTGGGAGGCTGAGGCAGGAGGATCATGAGTTCAAAGCCAGCCTCAGCAACTTAGAAAGGCCCTAAACTACTCAGTGAGGCCCTGTCTCTAAATAAAATACAAAATAGGGCTGGGGATGTGTCTCAGTGGTCGAGTGCCCCTGGGTTCAATCCCCAGTACCAAAAAAAAAAAAAAAAGAAAATAAGGAGAAAAGAGGAAAAGGTTTCAGTGGCCTCATACAGAATGAAAAATCAATTCTAACACTTCAAAATGTCCCCTACACTAGCACATTTTTAATCTATAAGAATTTCTTAATAGTGTCTCACACCCTAAAAGTGTCCTTCTCACCTCTCAGTATTAACTGCACAGCAACTAATTTTCCCTTGTTTTGGCTCAGCGATCTCAGGATTATTTGTCCCTAACAAAATCTCCTAGCCATTTCTTAAGCTACTGGCTGACGGGTGGATTTTCCACTTGACATTGTTAAGAGATTAAACTGTTTATCTCATTGTCATACACAGGCCTTTTCAGTTTCCTGCTACTATACGCAGGTTAGATAAGGATTACAGAAGTGATACTCCCAAGTTCCTCTCCACACCAGCCAGCATCCTTTCCCCATACAGTTATGAGGCTTGTTTTTTTTTTGTTGTTGTTGTTGTTTTTAAATCTAGTGTTTAGAAGCTAACCTGTAGGCAGAAAATATTGCACATCCATGCCTAAGCAGGGGATCAAACACCAGCTCCTATACAACTGCAGAAGAAGCACTCCGAGGAGCTTCTGCTGAATTATACATTTTACCACCCAGTCACCAATTGCCATAGAGAAGAGGAAAACAAATTGAGCTGAGCCTGGAAAGAATGTTAGTGAAATTGGAAAAACACTTGCTGGGAACTGCCTGGGGGTGCAGTGACCTCCCTTGTAATTGCCCAGGTCCCACCAGCTCACAGCATACCAAGAGAGATTGCAGATCAGAGCTGGGTGCGTGGCCAGTCACCAGGGAACCAAATTCCTCCCTCCCACAGTAGGCAGAACACTCCCTGCAGTGTACAAAACTATTAAGTGTTGGTAATATAAAATTTATTACAACTTCTTCTTCAAAAACAGTACAATCAGTTTATTGATTCTGATTAAATGGATGGGAGAGGGAGGGGGCCAAATGCAGAGAATTTTTTAAGAGAGGTAATGAAATAAAATTTTGCCCATTCCCCAAAGCAAGGGCAAACACCTCAGTCATGCCCTCCTGGGATGCACTGAGAACAACTATAAAGTAAGCAAATAGATTACCCTTTCGGGGGAAGGTCTTGGCTAAGGTCTGGCCTTCACCCTGCCTCAGGAACACATATCATCATCTCTGGGTTAATCTTAGCCACCAGGTCAAAGGAAATAATCTCAATGCATCATTTCATTTTCCCTTTCCACCCAGAATCTTACCACAAAAGTAAAATACTAGATTACCAGGATAACTGAGCTTCACAAGGAAGGATCCTCTGTAGTTGAAATTAACCACCTCTACCCCAAGGTGACTAACCTATTTTTCTACTTTTCAGAGATGGGGAAATAAAAATGTATCCTCCCCAATCCTGAAAGAATCATATATGAGTATGACTTGCAGAGGTTCATTCTGTTTCCTTATCATCTATAGCTCTTACTTTTTTGTTACTAATAAAACTTTTTTTTTTTTTTTGCCATGCTGGGGACTGAACCCAGAGCTTCATGAATGTTAGGCAAGGCTCTATCACTGAGTAACACTCCTAGCCCTGGTTACTTATAAAAACTTAATGGTTGGTCAAAAACAAGAAATGAAAATTGCAGGGAATTTTTAAAAAGCAGTATTGGCTAGTGGCCCAAGTAGATACCTTTTGTTGAATGGGTTTCCATTACATGATAGCAAGTCAATAAAATGCTCAAGTAAAGCTCAATAAAAGGAGAAAATCAGATTTCTAAAAGTGAATTCTTTTTTAAAAATTTTTTTTAGTTGTAAATGGACCTTTATTTTATTTACATGCGGTGCTGAGAATCAAACCCAGTGCTTCCACACATGCTAGGCAAGAGCTCTACCATTGAGCTACAATCCCAGTCCTCTAACAGTGAATTCGTAATGGAATTGTCAAGAAACATCCCAGACAAGTTAGTCACAAGCTGGAGGGTTGGCTTTCCAGTGAAACGATTATCCTTCCTAAATCAATTGTCCTTGCCCAAAGCCTAGAAGGCCCCTGTCTCTAAGTAAGAAATAGCAGAGTGATCTGCCCTGCACAAACACTCTACAAAACGTAACAGGCTTGACTTTGACCTTGAGACCTGTATACAGTAGTGGGCACTTCTGCTGACCAAGCTCTTCACCCCCATATCTTTAAGTCCAAGTCTTAAAGTAATTCGCAACCCTGCAACTGAACAAAAAGAAATGACACTCAGAAACAGAAACTTTAAGGTAAGACCAGTCTTATTCTAAATAGTCAGTGAAACTGCATTTGAGGAAAACAGCTATGGTCCCACAACAGCTTGTGAATACCAGTCTTTGAGAAATGAAATTTCACTCCGGCCTTTCTGGCTGAAGTAGAATCATTTTCCAGGATTGTATTGGGATGAAAGGGGAACTTAAAGCAAAATCCTAAAGTTACTACAGAACATTTCTTCCAAGGGGCATTTCACTCCAGCCTTTCTGGCTGACGCAGAATCATTTTCCAGGATTGTATTGGGATGAAAGGGGAACTTAAAACAAAATCCTAAGGTTACTACAGCCATTCTTCCAATTTTCCAGACAGACATTGCCTCACCAGCATCACCATGTCTCCCAACTCCATGTCCACTAACGTTTATTGAACCTCTACTATGAGCCAGATGCTACGCCAGGCACTTTCATAAACATTAGGTCACTGAACTCTCAACACCCAATGAGGTCATGCCCACTCATGTCACTTTTTCAGAGGGTTTACAAGCCAGGTGTAGGCTAGGTTTTCAATCTGGTCTTCTAAACCCAAATCCAGCATCCTTACTATAGCAGCAAGGTCACAGGAATTAGCAATGAACTTGCATTGACTGGACTCTGTTTTTCCTTTTCTTTGTTCATCTTTTAGATAGTTCAATGTCCCTTTAGTGGGTAGGTGATGTGAGATACTGTCTCTCATTCATTCATTCACGCACTCATTCCTCTAGCAAATGTTTCAAGAGCACATAATGTGTTTAAAGCCAAAGTAGATCTTCAAAGGTGAGTAAGGGGCTTGTCCACTAAAGAAGTTTCTCAAGTGAAAAGAATGGAAACATGGGTCCTGTAACTGTACTGAATGCTTTCTGGCCTTGTTTCTTCAGCTCTACAATGTGAATAATGGAGAAAATGAGCTCTAAAGATTCTCCCAGACCCAGATCTAGATAATGTTTATTATGGAAGCTCTAGAAAGGTTTTTGTTGTTTTTTCTTTGCAAACACAAAGGTCTAATTCCTATTGAGATCATATATATTTATGATATCTTTCAGCCAAAGAGACTTCAACTGTCTTTAAGAGTCACTGCTAGAAAAATGGATCAGGGCTGCTGTCTCAATTAGGAAGATGGGGTGATGGAAGGGGGAGTAGTGAGCAGATAACAAGGGGTCTGGAAGGACTGTGGTGAGATTCAATGTTGGTGGCAGTACTACAGCCAGTTAAGTTTGACTGTAGAATCAGGAGACCAGGTTGACAGATTCTTCCAGTCCTCCAATGGGGGCCTCCATAGTCTAGCCCCATGTTTCTGATGGAAATGCTGGGTGTTTCTGTTCTGTGTATTGGAACCATCTGTATTACCATCATTACTTGGTTCAGTAAGTTAATAGTACACCATCACAGGACATTCAGAAGAACTGATAGCACAAAATCCCAAACAGGCACTCGTAAAGGACTTTGCATATGACTAAAGAAGTCACAATTGGGTTTGGTGTGATTTCTTAAAGCAATGAACAATGATTCACAAAAAAACACGTCATTTCCATTGTCAATTTTACCTAGTCAGGAATAAAAAAATCACTACCAGGCACACGTCTCATGGAATTGACAGCACAATGTGCTTAACCTCCCATGCCAAGGTCTCCTCTCCTATCAAAACCTGCCGACCCAGCCACATCGATAGTGTGCCCACAGCATAATTTAGAAGAGTTCCTGAGTTGATTCTGAGTCACCTGCAAACTATCTGAAGTCTACAGGGCTTTTTCGTATCAAGATATAAAATCTTTTCCATTAAATACTTTAAAACTCTAACTTTAGGTAAATAAATTGAATCCTGACAAAATAAGTATAAACCATGATATCAATACTCCAAGGAATATAAATAAACTACATTGAACTAATATATCTAATCATGTATTTAACGGGTGTGCCAACAAAATTAGAAAAGTGACTCAGTAGCAATTCAGCATTTACAAACTGAAGTTCTGAAGATGATTTATGCAACACCTGAAATCTATTTCTCTAAAAGCAGCAGCCAAATGATTTACTATGTTTTCTTATTAAACCTAAAGCCTAGGTAAGTCTTGAGCTGTATTTTTGCAAAACCTAAGCATTTGCCTGAAAATGCTGAGAATCAACTTCTCATTTTCTTCTTATTTTTTTTTGTTGTTTTTTTGTTTTTGTTTTGTTTAACTTTATTTTATTCATTTATTTTTTATGTGGTGCTGAGAATTGAACTCAGTGCCTCACATGTGCTAGGCAAGCACTCTAGCACTGAGCCACATCCCAAGCCCATTTTTCTCCTTATTTATTTGAAAAGATTTTAAGCTGTCTAAATACATTCATCTTTGATAAGACGTGGTCTTTAAGGTGATGTTATAACTCTTTTAGCAAAGCTTCAGTTTCCAAACTTAAACATTGGTGGGGTCAAAGATCCTTTTTTTGTAAATCGAACACACATTTTAGGTTAATGTTTGGGCATCCTACCAGCAGTCTCTAAGATCTGTCTGATTACTATTGAAAGCCTTAGATATTATGCTGATGACTTCTTTTGATGGTGCTTTTGAAATATGAAATTACAAAGAACCATTCTTCTTGTAAAGAAATAGAAGACAGGTAGATCAATAAATTGGTCTCAAGTAAAAGCACAAAATTAAAGGTGCCCAGTTTCTGCCTTGTCACAAGGGCCAAGGGCCAGACTAATTTTGTCACACTTCTTATTGCCCTGAGGCATACTTCATGTACACTAGGTTTCAAATAGAATGTCTACAATTAAATAGAGAGCTAGAACAAGATGGACCCCAGAAGATCTTGCTCCTGCAAGATCTTGTAAAAGGAGAAAACTGAGCCAACGAGGCAGAGTCCATGAGTGTCCTGGGGTGCTGCTGTCTCCTAACCAATAACACCTGAAAAATCACATAAATGACTTGGGTCCTCCCAGATCTGGGAGCTGCTGAGGCTTTGCCAGAAGAATCATTTCCAGAGAGAGAACTACCCCACCTTCAGAAAACAGCATTGTGCGGCCTGAACTCGTAACCCCACAAATCTGGGCCTTCAACATTCTCATCCAGAAAAGAATTTTCCACTTAAAGGCACTCACCACCAGATGTATCTTTTTAAGTGCCCCTTAAAGTTTAGTTTGGTTTACCCAAAAATAAAATTTGTATACACTTTTCAAAACCACATACAACCATTTTAAACTGCTTGGATATTTTTGCTCTGTGTAAGAGTTAATTTTTCAGTATTAAAAAAAAAAAAAAAAAAAAAAAAAACTAGCCAATAAAAAAAAAAAAAAAAAAAATTCCAATGGCCCTTAAAAAGTGTTAAGTGCTGGGAAGCTGGGGTTGTAGCTCAGTGGTAGAGCACTTGCCTAGCATGTGTGAGACACTGGGTTCGATCCTCAGCTCCACAAAAAAATAAATATATAAAATAAAGGTATTGTGTCCATCTAAATAAAAAAAAAATTTTTTTAAAAGTGTGAAGTGCCAAGAAGTCAGGAAGTTGGTAGTAGTATACTTCCTAATACTGACCCCAAGGTTTTATTGTTGTTGCTGTTTTTACACATATTGATGGAAGAATTTTGGAACAAATCAATAAAGCCTATTTTTCATATTAATATCCATATTTTAATATAGTACTCTTCACCTGGTATCTCAATGGCCCAGATACTCTTACAGGGAGTGATAAAGGAAAATAAAGAACTGATGTTAGGTTTAGTTGTTTGAAAGGAAAGAAACCATCCTTGCTCAGTGCAATCAGGTTCTGTTCAAAAGCGTGTGACTGTGCCTAAATCTAAGCCACTGCAGACGACATGTGCAATATGACTTCCAAGCAAATTTCAAGTGTCTGATCCTTTAGAAGCAGGTACGCTGTCACGCCCAGTCTGCATACCACCTTGCACGGGATCATTCTTCAACAGGAACAAAACAGTGCTGCACGAGGCACGCAGGAGAGGAGTAACTTTAGGTAAGTAGAGCAGTATAGATGAAAAATTCTCAGGATTTAATGTGGGTGTAAGGTCCAGGGATTGGGTTTGTGACTGGGATACTGAACATGCCATCTAAAGCCTGCATGTACAAGTGAGCGTGTACGGGAGCAAATGTGAATATGAGTGTGGGTATGTGTGAGTGCAAACACATTTGGGCACGTGTTAGAGTGAGTGCAAGCATCGTGAGAATGAGGGTGAGCATGGCTGAGCAAGCATGAGGTGTGTCCAGCTAGTGTGTATATAGCAGTGTAGACAGACAGTTGAGTGCAGAAAAATACTCCATGTGGATTATGGTAGAGGAGCAGACGTGCAGGATCAGGTTTTATCTACCCAACACTGACGATTGTAGCCAACAGGCCTAGTCAGTCAAGATGTCTGGACTTCCCTAGACAAAATATCAGTCTCAGGTAATCAAGTAACTTTTTGAACCAATGAGCAGATGTTCTGGTGTCACAGATAAGGTTCCAGTCTCACAATCTGTCCAAAAAGAAAATTTTGCTTATCCAACAAAACTCAACCAAAGCTCAAAAGCCCCTAGGATCCCATAATTTCCACTTTGTTATCCATCCTCCCCCCAACATGCGTGTGTGAGCACATGTTCTCTCTCCCTGTTCCCATTAACCTCAAATGATTCACAGAGCAGAGATGATAGGGAATTTTTCCCTGGTTCTACTCTGTGGATGTCTGAAAACCTTTTTAAAAGTGGGAGGCAATTTGGACAAGAGGTCACCCTCATTTCCCTCTGGACCTGTTAGCTAACTTGAAAGGACCACTTATCCTTCTGGTTTCTCAGTTGGCATCCCTTTGGCAAAGGGGAAAAAAAATATCGCCTGTCATTATTTGTCTCCTCTTTAACTTATTTCCAGACAAGACCTCTTTCACACATCAGGACACATAAAATGTTTTGATAACCAGCCAACAAGAGCTGCTAATCCACCACTAGAAAGGGCAAATGGAAACTTGGAGAACAAGTTAAAGCAACTTTGGGTGTGCCGGCCATGCTTCAGGGTTTCAAAAGCAAATGAGAGGAGTGGGTAGAAGACCATCTGTTATTCCCTAGGCCCCTGACTGCTGGGCAAGAGGGCAGAGAAATATGGGTCAAACCCTCAAAGAGAAGCATTTTCCACTTGCAGTTTAGCACCATCCCCTCCAGGTGGACTTCCCCTCTGGAAAGGTGATGTGCATCTGACAGCAGGTGCAAGAAGCCTGGGGGCCCTGTCCTGGCCACCAAATTTCAGGCTGATTGGGACCAGAGTTTGCATACACATTTGCCTCTGGATCACCAGAAGAAAGCAGACTTTCAGGAAGAGAAATTTCTGGTCTTCAAAAATTCAGACTGTGATTTCTAAAATGGGAATCAGAGAAAAACATGCTTTGGAGTCCAAAATCCCTCAGTAAAGGATGCTGAGTTGAAATATAATACCCAGTTACGATGAATAAAATTACTGAGGTACAATGAATAGCATTTGTCATTCAAGAAGAAATCAGAAGGTTACCTATCATGCAGCCTTTTCCCCAAAGTAGCACTACAGCCCCTCACACCCTGAGTTAGGAAATTCCCCATACTCTCTGAAAAGATAAGAGAAAGGCCAGACCTTTTCAGAAGTGCTAGCTTCAACGCTTATGTCTTCTGAAAGATATTCTGATCCTCCGGAGAGTGAAAACAGCCTACAACTGAGATTAACCATGTAATAGAAATAAACTCCTGTCTACTGCCATAACCAGAACAAGATGTCAGTATGATAACTCTAAAGAAATGTGCACAAGGACATACCTGAAATGAACCTGTCCCAGCCTACATACCTTTGGAGATATCACCCAGGTGCCTATCTCAGGCAACTCAATCTAATATGAAATTCTGTTACAAAAGTAACTGTCTGGGGCTGGGGTCGTGGCTCAGTGGTAGAGCACTTGCCCAACCTGTGTGAGGCACTGGGTTTGATCCTCAGCACCACAAAACAATGAAAAAATATTAAAACAACAACTCAAACAATATTAGAAAAAAAAAACTGCTTAGCTCAAAGCATGGTTTCATCTTAATTCATACATTAAACTGCACCTTGGTTACACTGACCACACTAATATTGCAATGTCCTGTTTTAAATAAGGCTCAGAGGTTGCTCATGCAATAAATGGGCCACAACCACATCTACAGGTTTCAGAGCCCTGTCATAGAATCACATCACTCATTTTCCTGGCCTAGTAGTGGGGGCTGAGTTAATTTGATGCATCCTTGACAGCCTGAATGAATCACAGAATTAAGTATGTTGCTCATTCAGACAAAAGCTACACTCAGCAGCTCTGTTCCCCACCTTTAGGGATTAATCAGGAAGTTTTGGATGATATGAATATTATGTTCCCAAGAGGAGTGGTGATCTATGGGAAGTACCTCAAAAACTTGTTTTTTAAGATATCCATGGAAATAACAGTAGGAGTGACTCAGATCTGTGGTCCTTGCCTCTGTATTCCCCAACAAACACACTTGAAGAGGATTATTAGTTGTGACTGACACAGGGCCCTGGTCAGTGTCATTAGTAGAAAGTAAGAGCATCAAAGGTCTGCTGAGAGCAGCATGAGTTCTAGAAAAATCTCAAGACAAGACTTACCACTTTGGGCTTCTGCTGGTCCAGGGTATGCAGGAATGCTGAGTTGGGGTCCAAGGTGCGCTCAGGGTCACTGGAGATGTCCTCTTCTGAGTCCTCATAGGAAGAAGAGAAGCCCGTAGAGGAGGCAGAAGAAGAGGACAGTTTCCTCAGAGGCAGGTTGCCCCGAGGGCTTTCCTGCACCTCCTCCAGGCCCTTGTCTTCCTGGGCACCCACATCCGTAATGATGACTGCAGGTATAGCAGGTATGTTGCTGGCACTGCAGGTCTGTCCCAGAGAAGACTTGTCCATCTGATTCTGGGGAAGCCACTCCCTGTTGGGATGAGCATCTCTGTCCTGCGGCTGGCTTTCCCAACTCCCCTCCAGTTGTACCCCTGTTCCACACGTCCAAGCCAGACCAGCTTCTTCCATGGGGCCCAGCCAAGCCCTGGAGCTGTCAGACTGTACACCCACCCTGTCCCCAGGAAGGCACTGCGGTTCCTTCAGATCTTTTGCCATTTCCCAACAGGGCAAAGGCTCCAGCATTCTGCCAGAAGAAATTCCCGCCTCCACTTCTCCGGTCTCTGGCTGCGCTGCGCAGCTGACACCAAGCAAGTCCAGCATTGAAGACCCTTCCCCCACTCTGCCTGAGAGCTGTCGGGGTTCATGGATCACTGAGACTTCACTTCTTCGGGTCTCTGCAGGGCCTAGAAAGCCCAGGTCTCCAGGAGGCCTGGACCAGCTCAGGTCCTCTGATGGCTCTGAGCTTTGCGCATTCACAGTCGTATCCTCTTGCCTTTCACCCACTTCAGGCGCCCCGGAGCCCGGCATGCCACAGGGCAGACTTCCTTTTCCCACCTTCCCAGGGGGCTCTCCACCGTGGGACCCGCCCCGCTCTGGGGCTGGGCTTGTCTCACTGCCCAGAAACTGCCCCTGCTTCTCAACCAGGGCCTCCCAGGGGTGCGGGACCCCAAGCTCGCAGGCCTGCTCAACGAGGGCAGGATCGTGTGGACTGTGTGGTGCAGTAGATGTGGCTGTCGCAGTCACTGCTGTGGCCATCACTAAGCTCGTCCCCACCAGCTCCACTGGGGGAGTTTGGCAGCTCCTAGTTCCTGAAGGAGGAGCGACCCTCTTGTTAGTTTCCATAGCCAAGAATGAGTCACAAGGGGTACTGGCAGGGGTCCCTTTCTCCATCCTCACGGAATCCTTTGCACTCTGAGTCCCTGATCCCGTTGTGGCAGCCGGACCAGGTGCCACTCTCTCCTTGTCCTTTGAGAGGCACAAACTGAGCCCTCCTCTCCTCACAGAGTGGGCATCTGAAGCCTTTGAACATTGCTCCCCCCAAGATTTTGTCCTTCGTTCCTCACTCGGGGCGCACTGAGCCAGGACCCTTCCAGGGGGCTGACTGCTGCTGCGGAAGGGACACGGGGAGGGCGAGCGAGCCCTGCCCAAACGTGGGCTGCGGGGTGCCTGAATGGCACAGCTCTGCGCCTGGATGTGGGCCTCGAAAATGCCCACTTTTTGGTTCACCTGCACGTTCTGCAATTCGCGTTGCAGAATTCGCAGCTTCCTTTGGGCCTCCTCCGGTCCCGGCGGAGAAAGGGTACCGGTGGCCACCACCTGCTGCCCGTCACCTCGCAGGCGGCCCGCCCAACTAGGGCTGCCCACGCTGCTGCTGCTGCTGCTGCTGCTGCCGCCGCCGCTGCCACTACTACTATTCAGCCTGCGCCGGCCGCTCCGCCAGCCCCCGGGGCTCCGGGGCTCCTCAGGCGACAGCGATTCGGCGGGGGGGAAGAGGAAAGAGGCCCCTCTCCCGGGGCTGAAAACGCTGCCCGGGCTAAGCACGGCCCTCCCAGGGGGCAGGGGCGTCTCGCTGCCGCTGGGCCCCGGGCCGCCGCCGCTCTTCACCTCGTCGGCGCTATTCATGATCACCAGGCTATTGAGTGCATAGCAGTACACAGCCATAGTACTGGGTCCGCCGCGCTGCCTGCCTCCGCGACTCGGGTTCCAGCTCCGCCGCCGGCGCCTCCTCCTCCCGCGGCTCCTGGTTCAGCTCCGGAGGCCCGGCGGCAGCAGCTCCTCCCGCCGATGGGGCTGCATGGCCTCGGCAGCGGGCGGGGGGCACAACTACGGGCTCGGCCCCCGCCCAAAGCTCCATAAACAACCGCGCCTCTGTGGAGACACAAGGAGAAAAGTCAGGACCCCAGAGGGCCCGGAGCAGAGAGTGGGGAGAGCCCGCCGGCAAAGCCCAGAGGAAACCTTAGAACCCCAATCTGTCCGGGACAGGGTGCCACAGTATGTCTCACCTGCAGGGACTATGAGGCTCGGCGGGGACCCATGCTCGGCTCCCTCAGGGTCAGTGCGGTTACGGGTACCAGTTTCCCAAGTGTGCTCCACCCGCCCCCCACCCTCCACCCTCGGCTTTGGATCGGCTTTGAAGTCCTCTCAAATTCCAAATGCTGAGATTCGTCTTGGAACCACGAGGATGGGCGAGGGAGGATGTGCTACTACTTGGTCCCTTAGGGTGCTCTGTGCCGAGCGCGGTTGGCCCGGCTCGCTCGGCCTGAGCAACCACTGGCTATCAAGGGTAACGGCGCAGCCCTGCTCCACCCTCTCCGGACATCACAGACCGAGGCAGGGGGAACCTGAGCAAGACCTGCCTCCCCCAAATCGCTGCCAGCGCCCGGATCTGTAGGGCGCCTGCGTACCCGCCGTTTACCTTCCTGACCCTGCACTTGGGGCTGTGTCTCTCGGCCTACAGAGGCCTGAGAGAACGGCCGGGCTGCAGCCAAAGCATTTTCAGCACTGGCCTTGTCGCCTATCCCTAAACAAGTGTTTTTTGAGTGTGGGCGCGCCTGCGCACGCCGAGGACGGAGACTGCAGTATCGTGTACCGGAACCAATACTCACCGCCCCTCTTGTTGCCGCCCCCCTCGGTGTTGTGTGTGTGTGTGTGTGTGTGTGTGTGTGTGTGTACGCGCGCGCACAGCTACTCAACCCTCCGCGCGCCCTGTTACCGAGGACGCGCTGTGCCTGTGGGCTTCAGGACCCGCGCCCCTCCGAGGAACTCCTGGGTTTGCGTGGCTGCAGTGCAGCCGGATGACCGTCCAGGTGCGCAAACCCTGAGGATCTCCAAACTTCCCGAAGCCCGGAGCCGCCCGGCCGAGGGCCGGGCCTCTCCTCATCCCGGGCAGCCTCGCCTGCCGCCAGCGGAGCCTCCCGGCGGTCCCAGCCCGGGTACTCCCGCAGCGCGCCAGAGCAGGCGGCGCGGAGAGAGTAGTCCGGAAGGCGGGCTGAAGAAACTCCGAAAATTCGCCTCTCCCTGCTCGGCCCCAGGTCCCACTCCACCAAAAAACCCCAGGTCCCACCCTCCAAAAATCAAAACCTTGTCACCGTCTCCCTAACGCACCCATTTTCGCAATTTCAGAAGCCGGAATGGCAGACGCGCTGCAGAGCAGAGTGAGGGGAAAGAGGGCTCAGAGGCCAGAGCCATTAAGAGCCGCCAAGCTTACCTGCAATTTCTCAGATTCTTGGGTCCTGTGTGAACTACATGCCCAGAGACTCAGACCAAATAGGGTCGAGATGGTTTTAAAGCAAAAATGCTCAGAAATAATTTCCTCAACAATCTATGCAAGAAAAAAAAAAAGTGAGAGAATAGTGCGAAAGACAAGGGGTCGAGGGAGGTCCGCCGCGCAAGGGCCAGGCTACCCCGGCGGTGGAGACGCCAGGCCCGCCCTGCACGCCCTTCTCCGCGGTGGAGATACTACCCCTGTCAGTGTCTGCTCCGGGCTACTTCAGTGTTTGTTCAATGTA